>JAYJMJ010000728.1:1006072-1018493 GCA_036873875.1 Laminaria ephemera | reverse complement strand
CCCCCCCCCCCCCCCCCCCCCCGCTAATGAGCATGCCTTCATTTTTATCACGAGAAGGGTACAGCACTTTCTTCCCTCGTCGACTCGCGTCTGATTTTGCACACACACGCTACGCGCTATCAGCAGTCGTTTATGGCCAACATAAAGAGCCCATGGATTGGCTCCAAACACTGACCTCGACCATAGCAATTTCCGGGGCAAACCACCTGACAATCGGGGCGGCATTGCGTAATTGAATATCTATACTTCAGCTATACTGTGTTTATCTGTATGTTCTTTGCGTTGAAACGTGTCCCTGTGTTATTTGCATTGAAAAGGTTTTGTTTGCCTATCTCCATCCAGTACATGCAGAGTCGATGCTGATTTCTCATCCGAGAGGGATATATGATCTGCGGTCACAACCTCTGAGACAGGGATATACATCACAAAAGATTAAGCTGATTCGGCCGTTCCCTGTGTACCGGGCTGGAAGCCAAACGCGAGACGTTTTCAAACTAGAAAACGGGAAAAATGGCAACTGAGAAATACAATGGCACAATGGCAAACTTCGAAAAAAAAATTAAACCAAAAGAAACCAAACACAAGGGAACAAAGAAAGAGAACAACAAAACGGAGACTGCTCCAAGAATGAGACAGAATATGTTACGCACGCGTTTTGTGTAAGAAGGACAAGCAAGGGGGAGGGCCGTGGACATTTCCAAAAACCAAAGCTGAAGAACAAGCAAAAGAAGAAGCAGACAGGCAGGACGGAACAGGCCACAACTAAGCTGAGTCGATACAGCATCCGGCTTATAGTTCGAATGCAATCACTGGAATGAAAGCATTCCCACATGGTTTGCCACCTTGATACCGTTATGATCTAAAGCGGTGCGCTACCGGGCCGCTATGAAAAGAGAACCCCTTACGCGTAATGTCAAAATGATTCAACTCAAACTACCTAAATAATCCACTAGAAAGCACACAAAGCAATTGAGTTGCTGCACGAAAGACACGAATCGTAGATAGAAAACACCCTAGGAGAAGAAAAGGCAGGAAACGCCGGCCTCATTCGAAAGTCGTCAGCAGCTGCGGTAGAATCGCTTGGCACTCACCCGTAGGGGATTATTAAACTTACAATGCAGAATATACATCACCACATGCAATAGGCGCGTATCTAACCAAATCAAACCTAAAATGCACCACATTCGAAGCAGCCGCAGCGGTGTGTAGTGCGTCTCGTATAGGACGGTTCCATCTTCTAGCCCGTCTGTTTCCGTGCTTCTCTGTCTGCTGGTGTCCCTCCCACGTTATTTAGCCGTTGTTTGTCTACTCCACCCCCTCCCTGCCCTTCCGTTCCCTTGAACGCCACCACCCACGACGGATACGGGGCGCTGACCGCTATTTTCCTTTCATGGTCGTGCCATCTGACCATGAACCGCGCGTCTGCTCCGAGTCCCCCCCGGTATCTCTTGCCCACATCCTTTGCTGGAGTGATACGCGATTATGGTCTCACGTCCAATTACAAACGGGGAGGGTTCCATTGACCTTTTAGTAAGGAGAAAAACGTGTCGCTCGCCAACCACGCATTTGTACCACGTTTTCGGTTCTCCACCTGGTATCGGGCTCTTTCCAGCGGATAGTGTCGCGAAAATCACTCGACTGGGGAATCGCTCCTCGTTGTGCTGTAGAATTGCCCCCGCAAGGAAGAGTCGCCTTTGACGGATGGTTGTTTCAGCGCTCTCCCAACGTGTCTTCTAGAGGGCGTCTTAAGGTAGGAAACCGTAATGCGGTCGGACACTCGAAGACAATTCCTCGTCGAGGGGCGCAGTGGTGCGCCATTCTTATGTTAGCAAAGTTTTTCACGGCGAGAATCATCGTTACACGCCCGTACAGCAGAGTTTCAACACTGTCCGCCATCCGCATGCGGACTTCCGCACTGAAAGACGCGATCGTCACATCGTACAGATGTGGACAGAACATTTTGATTCATACCCACATGAGTCGTATATTTAAAAAAAAATGGAACCAGAAATCTACGCCATCGTGAATAGTGCCACCAATATACAAGAACAGGTTCGTCGGTCTATGCATCAGTACTACTGCCTCGACAGCAAGCGATGGATACCGCAGTCTCTCGTCCGGTCTTTGCAGCAACACGTTCTCCGCGATGCATGCTGCGGTAGAGGTGCGCCACTCGTTTCTGGGGCTCCTCACTTGAGGAACTCGATATCTCTCCCAAAAGCTGATTTGGGGCGAAATACAAGTGCTACCCGATAAAAAGTGCCACGACCTAGGTATATAAAGAAACGTTGCAGAAATACAATGAAATTCCGACGATGTTGGGGTAAGGAGCCCTGCCAGTCAGAATCGTTTCAGACAAAAATTGCTACCTTTATCGTAGCACGCGTCCCGTCTCCCATTCCGATGCCGTAGGGCCTGCTGCTGCTCTGACGACCGACACAATGACCGTCGTCACCTTAGCAAGTACCTCCGCCGACCTTGTAACACAGTTATCCTCGGCGTATTACATGCACCACACAGCCCTTCGCACAAATTCAATCGGTTCTTCGTCATCATCCGCCCCATCTTCCGCGACGTGATCCATATCTCTCGCGGTATATTCGTCCTAGCAGAACCCTGCCAGGATGACGTATATCGCAGTGGCGATTAACATGTTGAACAGTAACGGCGATTGAAGGCAGCCCTGTTGCAGCCGCTGCCTGATGTCATCCCATTTTGAGTGCTGGCTGTAGCCCGTACGCACGCGAACCCGAATGCCTCTGTGAAACTGGCGGAGTCCGGCAAGCAACTTTGCTGGTGCGCCGAAGCGTGCGGGTACCTCCTACAACAACTCTCGGTCGACAGGGGTGTACACGTTCTGCAGGTCTACATATCACATGGACATGGTGATGTTGCGCTTTCGTTCGACCTCTTGCCTTCGCCGCACGTCGAACAGTATGTCGACCGTTCCTCAGCGCGGATGCCGCACTGTACTTCAGGGAGCATTTCCCCCGATTAACCACAGTTGCTGAAACGGGGCACTACTTGTTTCAACAACACTTTGCCTACATCTGCAACACTTTGCCTACACCACAGCGATCATTGTTATTTTTATCATCGCAACGGTCACATCATTCCATTGCTGGGGGATTTCTCTCGTTCTCAAAACAATGACAATGGCTATTTTAAGGGTGGTTAACCTTTGGCAATCCAACCGGACGAGCGGCTGGTCCAACCGATTTTCAACCCGTCATACCCGCACGGCCCCCGTCGGCTCGTCCATGTTTTGGTCATCGCCGAGCGACCTTGGAACGGTTGTTTGTCGGACGGGTCTATAATGCTGGTATCGAGATCAGCGATTTCAAGGTCAGGCCTTCGAGAAACGAGAACCCATTCGTTCTGGAATGCTCCATGTCCGCAAGAGCGTACCCTCCTCATCGTGTACGATCGGTTCGCTCCTCTTGAAGTTCCATTATAACCCCACCGTGCCCGCCCGGTGCTGAAACATCACCCGCTGGTCGTAAACCACCGGGAGCCTTACTGTGCGAGCGAGGATCTTATATACCGTTACCTGGTACCAATCGTGTAATATTGCGGCAACCACCTCCTGCAGGTTCGCATGCGCGGGCCTCAAAGCAACCCACGCGAATTTATCGAAGAGGGAAGCATCCAAGAGATATCGCACATCTTCCGCCCTGGGCTACGCTATTTTGAACGTGGCGAAGGGTTGGATACACTCGTACCACTGGCGCTAATGGAGCCAGTGTGGTGCAACTGGTGTCCCTGTTGGTGCTGGAGGACAGTCGTGGTCAAACCTCAGCTATATCGGACGAGCTGTTGAGCTCTGTGCGTTGGTTGAGACTAGAACGAACAGTCTTGACTATTGGCCGACGACACTCCCCGTCGGACGTAACAACCTTCGGTCAATCGGTTCACCGTGTGGGGACGTCTGTACTTGGTTGCCGGGTGCAACATGACCACCACTGAGGTGGACCTTCATGTGCACAATGCTATGGTCTGAGTCCTAATTCACGCTCGGTGGATGGGCTTGACGGGTTAGCATATTGACGACCAGCTCAAGGTCAATAGGGTTGGCGTCATTGTGAGTATGCGATACCCCAACCTTGCATGTGCTGGAAAATGTGTTGGTGAGGGCGACGTTGGAATTGGCAAACAAAGATAGATTTACGTTGACAACCATCGTTGATAGGCATCACCTCCATAAGCTTAATAAAATTTACCGTTGTCGTCATTGCACCTCCCCAGCGTGCGTCCAGTGCGCGCAGTCGAGTATGTCAGTACGGACTAATATTGATCTGAATGTATCTGTTCAAACCCAAGTCTTCCAACGTTTCCCGGGAAACAGTTTGAGCTCAAACTCTGCTGAGATTATTTCGAGCTTACCGGTAGGCAACAACGGAGTCAACTGCCTCGCGTTTACCATCGAAACGCATAGTCCAATGCCGTTCGTCAACGAGGTGACGGGCGCAAAAAACAGGCGTCGAACGGGTTACGGCACATTGACCCTTTGACGGCCGGGTCAACTCCATACAAGCGTTGCATGGCTGTCATCTATTATTACCGGCGGCAACATTTCTGAGTTCCTGCTGCAAACTTCCCGCTCTCCCAAGCCTACGTGTCTCATGCAGCCGATGTAGACAAAGCCAAGGTCCTGACTCTTCACCGGCGTTGACTTGTCGTATTCATACACGACATTCCTCTACATAGTCAGGGTAGACACATTGAAGGTCGCTATCGCCGCAAGTGTCCCTTTTGTCTCGCAATGGCCTTGCGTGCTGCGTTTTTCGTCAGCCGACGAATGTCTCGTCCCCTTGGTCGTTTGCCAATTCGTTTCTATAGTTTCTATCCACGAATTTAGCTCCGTTGTTCAAAAGCCGCGGACGTGCCTTGAACTAGATCGTTGCCGTCGTCCAAGCCTTCTCCGAACTTATCCCCGCCCCTGACTGCGTGTGTGCCCAGCCACGTTGCTCCTAATCTCTTAGTTCCTATTTTTCCTTTTTTTTCTTATCCTATCAATTATCCTCGAACTTTTCATTTCTCCTTCTGTCTCCCTAGTCGTAACCCAGATCCGGGGTCACCTAGCAGGCTAATCTCCCTTCTCTGCTACGGTGCGCGCCTTCATTCTTATCGTGAGAATAACTCAGCACTTTCTTCCCTCGTCGACTCGCGTCGAGTTGTGCTTACCCACGCTTTAAAGCGTTCTCAGAAGTTGGTGTCTCTTGAAATAACAATCTCCATACCGAGATTTTAACCCCTGACTCCAACCTTAGTAGAATTTGAGGTTAACCACTAGACCACCGGGGCGACCGGTAGTCTTCAGTCTGTATCCATACCGCTCCCTACTGTGGTGATGACCATGTTCTTTTCGTCAGAGAGTAAAGTCCTCGACGTTGGACCAAAAATGGTAACCGATCACCACCACCCTACGCGGTCCATAAAGTGAGGAGTTCACGCCCAAGACCTCGGAAAGTTTCTACCTTTGTGGGACTGGCACTAGGCCGTTGCTCGTCGTGGCGGACGTTTGCCGACCCCGAGGTCGGGGCAGGCAAAAGCAGAGGTTCCGGTAGCGATATATGATATTGCGTCACTTGGTCCATAGTTCTTGCATTATCCAGCTTTGGAAAACCCCTGCTTTACGTGCCGGCAACACCGAGCGCAGCAGCTCTTCTACGCAGCAGTACCGCAGAACATCAAATCGGCCGCTATATGAGGCGATTGTGTCAACCGAGCTTGTGGCTCGCATATTATTTGTGAGATGCGAGTTCTATCATGACGTACTTCGCATGTTTATGTGTGTCATTATTCAAAACGAGTAGTTGTCGGTGAACAGATAACGTCTGATTCATTACGCGTCGGGTTTATTTTTGTTGTCGTTTGTGTTTGTCCAATACGGCTGGTTTTTCATTCGTTTGGAATGCTGCTGCCCTCATAAGTTTAAGTTTACTCTACGCTACGTCAACGGCACGCAGAGACCGTACGGGTCCTTTGTCTTGGCTATATACACGTTGCTCAGCCACACCCGACCATTGCACCAACAGTATAACTGTAATGGTTCATGTAAGAGCGCCGTTCGTACAGTAAAACGTCAGGCGTTGAACTACTTTGCCGCTTGACAAGGTGTTTGACATCAAGCCTGATACTGTATTTGAAATCCCGTGACCGTTGGAGCACTTTGTATCTCTTGATCGGGGGCTCGTCCTGTCCTCTAAACTCTAAACACTTACAGAACCACGCGTCCAGGTGCCATCGCCACCACACACCCAATGCCACGTCGAAGCTACCATGGCCGGAACAACAAAATGACTAGCGCAGTTTTCACAATCGAACGCGCGCAACGCGTGTTACTGCGGAGACGTGCTGCGCACTCCTCGTTGGGTCGTGAGGTGTCGGTCTCATTTTGGGGAAATAAAGATAAACACCATACCAGCAATGCTAAGATAAATAGGTGCTATCGACGGCTCTACCAAACACAAAATAATTTGTTTAGCACATCCTACAGTATGTTGCATTGCAATCTGTTGCAACTTTCCGTTTCGTCGACCCACGACGAACCATATAAGACACTTGTATCTACTTCTCGGCGAAGCCAGTACGCCTACCCTCGAAATTTGTTAGTGGGATGCAGCCTATTCCCGCAGGGTGACTCTTGGCGGGCATTGCTCCCGTGTTTGGCTAGTCTTTCAAACCGTCAGCAATCGACTGAAGTTGGCATCGACGCCAAACCTAAGCTCCGTTGCGTTACGACACCAACAGCCACACACTGCTAGCTATTATAAAAACCAGGAAGGACATCGCCGAGCCGCCTTCCATTGCCGGAGGTGGGGATAACTTACTCCTGTATACCGTACGAAAATGCCTGTAGGTAGGCCATCTACCCACCGGCTTCAAAGAAGAGAAGGTGGATCGATAGATCACATCGCGAATATCAAACCACGTACACCACGGAATGTAACTGAGGCGTCCGGAATGTAACTGAGGCGTCCGGGACGCGCAACGTCAGGCAGGTATACCTTGGGGTTTGTACTTCGACATGGGATGTATATAAGCACATGAAAACCCCTAACTTAATGTAAACATCGTCAAGAAGGAAACAAACGCACGGTACAAAGGGTTTCAGCTTTGACACCCGTCGGCGTAGTTTCCAAACCCCAAATGGCAGTCTAATATTCAGAAACTGCTGGAACTTCCGCTTTGTTGCTCGAAGAATAAACGGTGCTGTAGCCCACGGCAGCGAAGAAGAGTAGCAAGTGGTACCGGGCGGTCATCGTAGTGGCGGATAGTTTCATGGCGAGGTGGCACGGGGACGGTGGGGGGAAGAGCTGGCTACGCTACGCACCAGAAGCCTCCAAGAAGAGAGGCGGCAATACGTAAGGGGGCGGGGGGGTAGAAAGAAGGGGCATCCGCATTGATACCGCTGTCGATGAAAGTCAACTAAAACTGGCAGATCGTGTGGCGTGGCACCAGCGTGACCAGCAACTGAAACCCATGCCATTATTTTCTGCCTCCAAAATCGGAAGATTTTTACTTCAATCGTGTTTGTGCGGCTTAGTTTCGTCTGTATTTTCCCCGAAGGTGGGCGACAGAGGCAGCGCTGAAATCCGGGGCCGCTGTCGACGGGAATAGATTGCAGGTGTTAAACCGCGTGGAAAGGTGCGTTTGTGAGTATGTGTATGTGTGTGTGCTTCTGTACGTATGAGTCGGGTGTGTGCCCTCGAATTAAGGGCACACACAAAACGATCCAGAAGCGCTCTGGAGTTATTGTTCAAATGAACCCGCTCTGCCTCGCATCGACGAAATCAGTACCGTATGCAGCAGCAGTACTGCAGGCGCGGTTCAACGACAGCCGTTTTTCAAGCTCTTGACGTCGTGCCTAACCCAAACCGTGACAGCCGAGGATGGTGCCTCTGTGACTATGTGTATGTGTGTGCGCTTCTGTATGTATGAGTGGGGTGTGTGCTGTCATATTATAGGCACACACGAACGATCCAGAACAGCTGTGGAGTAAGTTTTCAGAAGAACCCTCTCTGCCTCGCATCGACGAACTCAGTACCGTATGCAGCAACAATACAGCAGCCGCGGTTCAACGACCGCCGTTTTTTCAAGTTTTTGCCTTTGCGCCTAACTCTAACTGTGACAGCCACGGACGGTGCCTCCATGATTATGTGTATGTGTGTGCGCTTCTGTAAGTATGAGTAGGTGTGTGCTGTCATAATATAGGCACACACAAAAAGATCCAGAAGAGCTGTGGAGTTATTTTTCGAAAGAACCCGCTTTGTCCCGCATCGACGAATCAGCAATGTATGCAGCAGGAGTACAGCATCCGCGGTTCAACGACAGCCGTTTTTCAAGTTCTTGCCTGTGTGCCTAACCCTAACCGTGACAGCCACGGACGGTGCCTCTTTGAATATGTGTAAGTGTGCGCGCTTCTGTAGGTATAAGTGGGGGCTGTGCTGTCGTGTAATAGGCACACACAAAACGATACAGAAGAGCTGCGGAGCTAGTTTTCAAAAGAACCCGCTCTGCCTCTCATCGACGAAATCTGTACCGTATGAGGCAGCAGTACAGCAGCCGCGGTTCAACGACAGCCGTCTTTCAATGTCTTACCTTTGTGCCAGTAACCACGGTGTATGTGTGTTTGGTTAGTGCACAGCAAGAGATCGAACCACGACAACATTTTCACGTTGATGGCAACAATCAAAGACACATAGTCGGACCTTCATACCATGTATACGAATTATGAAGCAGGTGCAAAAGCAGTAGCTCATATCATATCAGTTACATTTCTGTATAAACGCCTGTGTTCACCCTTTCTACTTGCGACGCACCCGGGATATCACGTCAACCCCATCCCGAAGGTGAACCTGGTACGTCGTAAGGCACGTACTGCATGATAACCCGTTGATCTCTAATTTCCATACTATTACCCCTCGGCCGATGGGGCGGAGGGGACGGCCCTATTTCCTAGTATATTGTAATCAGGACGAGCATTGGGTGCGTGCCCTGATTATGTCATTGTCCATAAGGAACAATTTCATGTGAAGACACCACACACACGATATGGGGCAGGTAATCCACAATAACCTTGGCTTTGGCTCCTCGTTCTATGGTCTTAAGCGGTAGGGGTACTATCCCGTTCACCTTCAGATTTGTTCTCAGAGGCGGTCGAGTTCAAACATGTCCCGTTAATTGATACTTCCTCGTGTACTACGAACAGGTTCACGGGAGCCACAACAGGTGTAACCAGAGGTGATCAAAAACCATCAACAAATGACGGAGTTGAGTCTCGTTGCACGGCTGCGCTATACTCAATGATGTACCAGGTAGTCATGTTTCACCTACATGTTGCCATGAGCGAGGAATTTCCTAAGTCCCGTACTAATACCTCGCTGATACTAACACCACTTCTTAGTGAATGCTCACCTTCGGCAGAGTTGCGGCTGAACGACGTGTTCCCACCGATGTGGATATCTGATTCATACGCGAAAATTACACCTGCCAGCATCATCGTAACGGCGGCATTTGCAGCTCAGCACTGGAACATGCGCATAATCTGAGTATGTAATCCATATGAAAAAAGGGTGTACTGCAGCTAGACGACAGTGCATACTTAAGTCACGGAACAAGAACGCTCGGTGGTGTCTAACCCTACTGAAGCACCGAGCGGTAAGCACACTTACTGTTCCCAACAAACATCTTTGGCACACTACTAAACACTGTTTCAGTGCTTGAATACGAGTTCTACTGCAGAGGGTCTCAGAATTATCTGCGATCACCATGGCGTAGATGACCCAAAACACAAGGTAGGAGGTGGTACTGTAGTTGCATGAGTTGTTCACACGGCACGTTGTTTTTTTAACATCGGAATATTCCGGAATACTCCAGATTCCTTGGGGAGACAATTCTGAAGAACGGAATGTGTATCTGCATTCATTTTCCGTGAACTTTGTAATCTACGTAGTCAAAAATGCTGCGCACTTTGGGGAAGCGCTCGCGAGCGCGACCCAGCGCTCTCGTGAACCCTTCGGGCTGCCATAAACACTATGTCTACGCTAACCACCGTCAGGCCACGACGGTGAGCATTGCGAAGATTTTCATCACGCCTTGAGGGCTCTCTCTGCGACGTCGACGGGCGCACAATTCAAAATCATCAAGGAAACCCGTGAACACAACAGCTGTGTAACAAAAGCCCACTTTTCTGCGTCTTCTTTCGTCCACGTCGCCCATGTTCACGAGCCCGAAAAACAAGCTCCTGCCTCATGATGGCGTTTGTACAGTCTCCCGCGACGTCAGATTGTTGTTTGTGATTCAACGCAAGCCTGCGGTTTGGGTGTTGTTGCGTCGCTGTGATTTGTCGAACCAAGACCTACACATATACGTATGACAATCTGTTTAAACAACGGCGATAGTGTTTTTCAACGTTCAACAACGAACATGAATTAGGACCGGAAACTCCGCCCCAGTGGCAGGGGGGGCATATTTTGGACCGAACGGATCAGAGCATTGTCGGAGAGTATGCATAGTTGGCGACGGGTCTGACTTTATGGGGTATTGTGGCAGCGCCGGAAGGGTTGATTGAGAACATAAAAATGGTTATGGGGGATGTAAAGTATGCGCCGGCCAACAACCAATAGCTAGATATAAACATGGCTCGAAATCTAATATATTGCGACGACGACTTCCAACTGGGGTGACGGCACACTCTGTATTACATACCAACAATACGGATTGCTGAGGGTGACGCCGAGCCTGATTCATTTATCCAACATTCTTAGCGCCGAGTCAACAGTGATCCTGACATTCTTGTATTTTTTGTTCATAATCGTGTGACTATGCCGTACTACTAACAGCACCCCAAGCACGCACTAGTGCAGAAGAACACAACACATATCTCGGAAAAACAGTCACATCGTCTGATTTTTGGACGGAACCATGCTGTTGTGAGTAGTGCAACCCTGAAGTATATACTAGCAATGCCCCAATGGAATGACGCCCTGGTACATACAGTAGCATATTGTTGCGACCTACCAATGGGGTACTTTATACTTATAGCAGTCCGGTCGCCTTCTGAATAAGTACGAGGGTATTCAACTTGAACTACCGCTGTTGTAGTAGGGTGTGTGACCAGTTCGAGAGTATTATTTGTACAATCAGATAATTATTGAAGACTACCACACTGGCTACTGCTGTTGTACCGCTGTGGAACATCTTCATGTCTTCTACGTTAAGAGCGAACAGAGTACTCGAGTACTTTTTCTCCTATGACAGAGCAGTCAGACCTACCTGTGAGTGTCATTCCTAACGAACACAAAAGATGTGTAGAACCGTGACAAAAAAACGTAATATTTCCACGAACCATGACATCTGTCAGAAACACTGATTTTGAGTAGTTTTGAAAATTTCCATACATACTAACGTCAGGATTCCTGACACAAAAACGTGATTGTTTTGTATAGCGTGACATTTCAGAATTTCAAAACGTCAGGAATCGCGTTTTCTAGTCTAGAATCGTGATTTTTTGCGTTTGTTATGAACGGCCCTAACAAATGTAATCAGTACGAGTTCGATACGAGAAACACATACCAGGACAGCAGGCATCTTGTACAATACTAGGGATTAGAATGGGCCGCTCCGCCCCAATAACGGAGCGACCACAATTTGGATTTAACCTATCGCCTCAACATAGTAGGAAACAAATAATATGGGGTGCAAGAATAGTAGGATCTAGATCTTCACGCAAGATAAAGCAGTATGAAAGATGGCAAAAGGGCTGGAGGCCACCGGTACTTGTTAACGTGAAGCTGTAATCGTTTAACATTTTTGGTTGAAGGCATAAACTGAATCCTCCCAAACACTGCCAGTGCTCTCATCACCTCCAGCGTTTCCCCCTCGAAAATACAAACCATTAGTGCCCAGTACTGGTAGCTTTGTTTTTGTACTTATCTATAAATTGTGATGTTCATATCATGGTACCCTAACCCTACAGTATTTACACCCCGTCACGACGTGGGTAATCGAGCAGCATCAACGGTTGAGCCACCGTTGCATACAAGGCGGCAAACACTGCCCGAACAAGTACAGCAGTTGACTACTCGCACAGCAGTACTCGTACAGCAATGCTCGTAAAGCAGTGTTCGTACAGTAGTCTTCGTACAGCAGTCCTCCTACAGCAGTGCTGACTGCTAGTGTTGGTGTTGTCTGCTATCGGACGTGTACTCGTACAAGCAGAACGCAAACCACCGCTAAAGTCTCATCGCCGAGCCCACTCGTCATAATCATCGCTGTAAATATCCGCATATCAAATGGAATATCTTGAAGACATCACGACGAACATTAATGGTACACTGCAACTATCACATCACATGATATATCCACCTCACAAACGAGTGTTTACCAAGACGGTTTATGACACTTGCGAAATAGA
>JAYJMJ010000728.1:972874-992208 GCA_036873875.1 Laminaria ephemera | reverse complement strand
CCCCCCCCCCCCCCCCCCCCCCCCCCCCCCCCCCCCCCCCCCCCCCCCCCCCCCCCCCCCCCCCCAGAGAGAGAGAGAAGGAGCGCAAACTTAAAAAACTTCTGAAGAGAGAAAGGGAGAGATGAGAAGCGTCGCGCAGCTCGACAGGGTCGGGTCGTTCAAAAGTGCGCCCCAGCTTTGCTCAGCACGCGATGAAATAACGCCTGACAGGTACCGGTGCAGGCTTTCGTTTCCGTTTCCGTTTTTGTACCGGCGAAGGTGGGTGTCTTTGGCGGGAGGCGGCCGACCGCGGTGCATGCACAATCGGCGGCAGGGCGCGGTGGTGTGTCATCCACAACTAGACAATTACAGTACTTCTGAGGAAAAGCTAAGGCAGAAAATCGCGGGACACGTCATTCGTCATGCGTCTTCGGCCGAAGATAGCCGACGGCGCGCCAATAAACGCTGTACATTCGCGAGTCCGTCGCGTTCGCGCGATATAACGCGAAGACGGTTGTCCTAGGGAAGGAAGTAAGCAGCACGCAAAACGCTTAGCGTCGATCGGTATACGAAATATTGTATATGTGCACCACCGAAGACGCGGTCTTACCTCGCCCCTTCCCTGGCGTTCTTGAGCTTGTTGGCCTTGTCCAGAATGCGCAGCTTTCGCTCCTCGACAGTCTCCGCGCTGTTCAGAATCTGCGCAAGACCCAACGTTCACAGCGCGGCCGGCGGGAATAAACAACAAGGCGTTGTGGGACAAATCGCCAGCACCGCCACCGTTTCCGCCAGAGACGAGAAGCTTAAGGCCGCGGAGGATCCCTAAGGAATATGTTGTCGACTAGGCGCGAGTAGGCGTTTCGCCAAAAAATACAAACGACTTGGAAATAGAGTTAAGAGTTTTACACGCAAGATCTACTTTTCTTGGATAAAAAAAACTGTTGCAATTTTTGAAGAAAATCAGAGTTTTTTTGCATTTTTTTGCCCTTTTTTTTAGCCCAATACACTACCTCAAACGGCGACGAATTTTCCCTGTTCGCACTTTTTTCGGGTACGAATTATTAGTGTTTCAAAAGAACCGCGAAAACCCCAGCTAACTTTTGGTGAAAGCCGTTTCTTCGTACGTGCTGTGGCGGTAGTACATACTAACTCGCAAACTTTTCTAATCTTGGATTTTGGAGCAAAATCGCGATTTTCTGGAGATGCTGGCTGGCAACTTTGACTTCACGAGATCACCTCGTGAGTCATTTCTGGCTGCCTGCGACTGCTGTCCGCTTCACCCGACACCCTCACGCACCTCATAATGAGCGTGGCTCAATTTCGCGGGCTGTGGTTGCTTGTGAGGAGATGTAGCTGTCTTCAAGTGAAGTGCAAACGTTCAGTTGGGGGTTGTTTTTCTATCTCATTTTGTGTCGTGTGAATTTCGACGATTTTCGACCGCTGCAGCACCCCAAAGTCGAGGTGTAGACCTCCGTTGAAAAAGTGCGGACGACCTATCCGAATAGAATCACGAGCTGCTTTGGATGCAACACTAACAAGTTACACCCGATCTCTTCTGAGCCACCGATTAGTTGAAGGTCGAAGTGCAGCGTGTTAAAAATGCGGCGTAATTGACTGCACCAAAAAAATATCTAGAGATTAGAGAGAACCGGAAACCCGGGGATGGGGGGTGATTTAAGATCCCCCGCGGCCTTAAGCACCCAACCCAAGTAGCATACTGAATTTTCTCAGCACAATGTAGCATAATCAGGGCTAGCGGTGGCATCATTCTCCTCCAGGAGTATAATCCGATAGCAAAATATACCGTTGCCGGCTATTTTGATGTCCGCGGTGGGTAATGCCTCGCATATCTCTACAAAAGTTTGTATAACATGAAACGCGAAAGCATCTACGAGGACAGAGGACAGAAATACAGAAGGCAGACAGTTACAAACACATCAACGACGAATTAATGGCACACAGCATTCACTGCTTTGTGGACACATCACGCCAATTCAGCAATAGTTGGATGAAAATGGCCTCCGAGGGGCATATTTTGATGATATTTCTGCTTGTTGGCGAGCATAAAGGAGCGTAAACACCATTTTGGCAGGTAGAATGAGAGCAAAATGTAGCATGCCTGGTAATGGTATAGTCCGTGCAGATTTTTTTTTCCAGATTTTTTTCCAGCACAAAGGTACTTGTTTCTCCTGGTAGTAATACCTCGTACCCTATCGTAGTTTCGAAAATACCTCTAAAGCGCTCGTTCTTGCGCACAGGTGTTTCTGGAAATCTTTTTTTTTGGTGAGTGTTTTTTTGTCTATTAATAATAAAACATCAGAAATAGCGAGATTTCAACGGGATGGAAGGTGGACTTGTCGTAAGCCCATTTAGACCACGGATTTCGACAGCCCTTTGGGATTGCGCAGGTGACAATTTTTCCGATTAACAAAAAAACAAAAAATGAAGAAAAAGGTGGAAAACTGAACCTGGGACGTCAACAAAAATTCAATGGGAAAAGATATCCACCCAACAGAAATGAAAGTTAAGGTAGCCAAACGATTCCTTTCGGCGATTTGCAGGTGACATTTTTTTTTTTAATTGAAACAAAAATACCGCCAAGACTTGAACAGCAGCACTAACCCGAGCATCAGACCTGGGCTGGACATCTCTGCTGGCTTGCGACATATACCGGGAGTACACCAAAAGTAGGAATACGTTGTGATGTACTGGGTACAAGGTGGCAAGTAAGGATAACATGATTTTCTCCCCTCCTTCAATGCGGGTTATATCCTTCACGTGGATTGCATCTAAAAAACGCGCGACCGATCTCTCACGGACAGCTTGCAAAGTCGAGTATCGACCTTCCGGAAGAACTCACAGCTCACGCCGTGTTTTTAATTTTTAGAAAAATTCCCGGGATATTCGTGGTTTTTGTGAATAGCAGCTGATTTGACTCGCATTTTGCCCTTGGCAAGCTGTAACTTACTCGATTTTAGACTGGGTGATTTTATTTTTTAACCAAAATACTAATTGTTCGCTCAGTCCTGGTAATCACGACTGTGGACGGCTTGTCTTGCAATTCGTGGTATTTCGAAAGTTATTGGCCGAAAACAGATTGGACAAACAATCCTGCACGGACCATAGCATAATCCACCTTTTAGTTGGCATAATCGACAAAAAATGAGCATAAAAGGGGCAGAGTAATCGGTGAAAACAGGAACACAAGAAACCAAGGCCTATCTGCCCCTCCTTTTTTTTCAGTCCGCTTCCCACCAGGCGTGACTCTCGCTTCTTTTTTGCAATAGCGAAACTATTTCGGTTTTCGAACGATACACCATGACGACTACAGTACTGCGTGTGATCATCGTGTAACAGGATACCAGGTGTTGCTGTACAATAGTTGCACAGCAACCGCTCGTAGTAACGTAGTAACCGCCCAAAGGGTTGAACCCCTCACAAGGGTTGCCTGCCGATGTACTCGTATGCTATTATTATTGTCTCACTAACCCAAACCCTCCTAACCCTGGCCCAACCAACCCAACCCTATTAATAGTAATAAGCTTACACCCTGCGTAAATGTGCAACTGCGGCTGACGATTGACAATTGAGTACGAGCACTGCTGTACGGCAGCAGCGAAGTTTTAACGAATCTACGCTGCCGCTACCACGCCACACGCTACGCTACAGGTACTGCGCTACACGCTACCATGCTACGAGTAAACACGATACAGTCGTCGTCCCGCGTTGTTGCGGTACCCTTTAGTGCGGGGTCCCAGTTTAATGCGGTGATTATCTTGTCACGACCTCGTCCTACAGCGTGCCGCAGTATCCCGGGATAGTTCGGGGTCCCGCTTTAGTGCGGGTATTGTCATCTGGCAAGGCACCGCACTAAAGAGGGACCTCAACTGTAAACGATATACCTGGTACATACTAGTAATTGGTGGTAATGAGGCGCGGCCTCAATACCTGCAGTAGTCTAATCTGCGATGCCGGGTGAATACGGAAAACACAGGAGGAGACCAGCAAGAGAAAGAACAGCAGCATACGTGGTCGTGTGGTAGATGCGAACTGCACAAACCAACACGAACTAACATCTACGCTGTTTGATATTTACGTTCTGTTTTCAGAAAAAAAAAACTCGGTACTCGTACATACTGTGTACAGTACTCGCAGCAGCAGTAGCAACAACAACAGCAGCAGCAGCAGCAGCAGCAGCAGAAGCAGAAGCAGCAGAAGCAGCAGAAGCAGATGCAGTAGCAGCGGATAGTAACAGCAGCACACAGACCAGGGCCGGGTCAGCATTGCTGTGCGTGCGTCTCGTCGATCAACCCCCTGAAAATATCTACAGCAGTAGTTCCCGTTTTTTTCGGCTTGATTATTGAAGGCGGACAATCTGCATCTCTGATCACCAAAACACGTCCAACATCGGAGGTACGCGCCCGTATCACGTGCCACCACTACATTATATACAGCAGAGCTTCTCTGTCCCCCCATCAGTACGGTGGGCCTGACAATATCATCTGCAGCATGTCTCAGGGACACGGGCCTAAATGGTAATGCGGGCAGCACATTGGGCTCGCTCGGTAAAACTAGATTTTCAATATTCAAAACGCAAATGCCCGTTATGATTTTTTAAGGTCTGAAACCCATACTCGTACGTAGCCAAGCAATGCCGGTGAAAACACACGTTGCCGCACAAGCCTCGACGAACTCTCAAAGACTTACAGCAAAACCAGCACGAGAATGGTTGGCTATTATGTGTGCGTGCACAGGACCTGTCGGCACAGGTCTTGCTGCGGTGTGCGTTGAGAGCCGTGTACATAAGCATGCGAGAACAAGGTGAACTGGTTGGTTGGTTGATTGGTTGGTTGGTTGTCTACACAGTAATTATGAAAAACCACCCTAGGAGCCTTGTGTCCGATCCTCCACGGCGAGGCTTTTTTTCCCTCGGAAAACCAAGAAAAAAAAGGCTCGCGCGCCTCATTATTATACAGCGGCATAAATACTCTGTAGTTTCCGTGTTCACATTATTTCGTACCTGGTAGCTCTGTATGTATGCAGGCTATAGTTGTACAGCAGTAAGGTATCTGGTAGGTTGTTCTACCTGCTGCGTCGTGCACTACGTAGAAACTTGGTTAGGATAGGACTACCGGTACCCTATACCCTGGGAGTCAGATACATTTTTTAACCACACAGCTAACGTACTCGTAACGATACTCGTAGCGGTACACTCGTAACGATACTCGTTTCGTAACGCAATACTAATAGAATATGATACCAGTACGCAGGAAGCAAGTGTACGAGGATAAAAACACGTCGGAAGAGGAGAGGGGCTGCTGTACTGCCGCTGTACTGGTGCTGTACTGCTGTTGCACTGGTGCTGTACGGATGCTGTACTGCCGTTGTACTGTTGCTGTACTGCTGTACTGCTGCTGTACTGCTGTTGTACTACTGCTATGCTGCTGCTGTACTGCACAATAGGGGGACAGCCTCCAGCACAACACTCCACAGCATGCCGTGTACTTGGAGGAGCGTCTGACGTGTATGTACAAGGTTGTCGACGACGGTTTCATCGATGAAACCCACTGGTCCACACAACAGCAGCACGAAAGGCTTTAGCATCTATGTTGACGCTGCTCGTAGAAATGGTATTATATGATACCGGGTGCAACGTGAGAGCATTTTCGCAAGCAGAACTTGCGCTATCGCCCACACATCTGTGCTACCAGGTATTGCGTACCTTCCTTTTCCATGCTCACATATTTAATATCAATGCCAGGTACCTGGTAGGATTTCAGCAGCGGTAAACTTATCGCTGGATCCCTCCCTATCGATTTTCCCCCGTGACCCATTGTTTATCCGACTGCCTTACCGAAATCTCTCGGCCATCTTTTTGTGACGGCCTGATGCAACGCTCTTCGCAGCACGAGGCGCACTACGAGACGTCCCATCGAAACCTGTGCAGCACCTGCGGTTGCAGCTTTCCGACCCACCGTCTCCTGGACCTTCACCTTAGCGAGTTGCACGACTCCTTCTTCAAGGCCATGGCAGAGCGAAGGCCGATGTACGCGTGCCTGGTGGAGGGCTGTCCGGATGTGTTCGAGTCGTCTAAGAAGCGGCACGTGCACCTCGTGGGGGTCCACCGCTACCCTAAGAGCTTCGATTTTAAGAGGTATCTGGTTTGATGTTGCTGCTGCTGCTTTTTATATTTGTATATTCTCGCATATTTTCTGAGAGCTTCAACTTTGTAAGGGTGCATTGATATGATACTGCTGCTGCTACTTCTATTTCTTGTTATTCATCGGGGTACGAACCCCAATACTCGTAGGATGTCGGTGTCCCATTATTTTGTTGTTTCGTCGATCGTGCGGAAACCCCGCGACAGTGGAATTCGAACACCGCATTGGAGGAGAGCAAGGTCAACCCACCCACCCACCCACCCACCCATCCACCCACCTACCTGCCGTGAGGAGAAACGCCGTACGGTTTTTTCATGGTGTTACTGGTGTACGTCCAAAGTTGTTGTTGCCACGCATACCAGAGAAGCGAGGGAAGGCAAGCGCATTCATGAAGGTGCCCTCCGCGTAAGAAATTTGTATTCGGGAATGAAATGGTGGGTTCTCCCATTTCTTCATTGACCCACATGCAACTTATATCACGTTTTGGGCACAACCTGACTGGACTGTGAATTTGACATATTTTGCAGTGGTGAAGAGGATAACCTTTTTGGAATTGCACTGACGTTTTGGGGGACAAATCATTTGGAATTAAGTGGGAGGGTTTTTGCAGTTTTCAAGCAAGGGAAGCACCGAACGCCATACCCGTTTTTCACGGGTTGGTGGGGTAAGCGCCATGGGCGCGGGAGGTCTGCCGAACGTCGACTTCAACCTGGGCGTCGCATGCGCGTGTGGCAACCTCGTACCGTTTCTGTTTTGTAGAGCGAGTGGCACAACGCGTAACGAACGAAATACAGTATAGCTGGTCGTTAGGAGCTCGCGCAGCAGGATATTTGTAACTATCGTCTACTTGCGTGCGTTGGTCGAGAATTTGAAGAATCGTGCTATTAGTAGTACAATGAAGACATATCTCGATCGGCGGATGTAAAAACAGGCGTCAGCGGTCTAGAAAGGGATCCCTGTTTTGCCGTCAAAAATCGAAACTCGCATTTGCTCGTAACAAAAGCAGTTTTGCCAAGGCCAGGTAGCGCGATCTAACGCCCCCCCCCCACGACCCATCGATGTCCTCGCACGCCGTGTGCCCAGACTACCTCAAGCGAAGAAAAAATTGCGTGTTCGCGGAATGGAGGGCGGGGGAGCCGACGGAGTCGCAACCAAGTTGGACCTCGACAACGCCAACGCCCACCGCAAAGCTAGACGCGGCCGAGGGAGGCCAAAAGACGCGAACAACAAAGCGACGCCGCCGGAGGCGAACGGAGACGCTGCTTCCGCCGGTGTCGAGGAAACGGAGAACATGAGTGACGGAGATCCGCATGATGGTATCGGGCCGAGATCGGCAGCAAACCCTCTAGACTGTGGACGACAGCAGCCGCTGGCACTGGAACCGGGCCTAGGCAGCACGATATCGGCGGCACGGCGAGGAAACCCAGGGAGGCCTGCCCAAGACGGGGGTATGGATGTGGAAATGGAGGTGGGGAGCGGCGCTATGGTGGAGGTTGGTGCGGACGGTTTGCCGAGAAAAGCGGGAAAAAGTGCACCGTCCAAAATTCCAAGGGCGTGCAAATTCTGGCGCACCGCCACAGGGTGCCGGGCTGGAGGCGAGTGCAGGTTTAGGCACGGCGCTGAAGATGCCACAGGCGGTGGCTTACCAGGGTCCGAGGTGAAGAAAGGACAGGGTTGCGGGGTTGGTGGATCGGGGCTGAGGCCGGGTGGGGGGAGCTGGGTCGGGAAAGGGCATGCCGAGGGATTTGGGGGTGCTTCTGACGTGGATGAGCTTGTAGCTGGGATGCAGAAGCTGTTGGTGCCTAACCACCTGAGCTTTGGGAGTTCGGCTCGGCGTGGCACGCCGATTGGGAGTGTGCGGCGATGACGCGACAAGCGGTCGTTGTCGCTGCTACAGCAGGGGTGGCACTTTTTGGCCACAATACCAACTGTTGTTCTTATTGTTGTTGTTATTCTCACATTAACTCTCATAATTAAGTCCGTGGTCACAGGACAGGCTTCAGTCACTCTGGAGTGGAAGAATACCCCAGGAAAAAGATAAAACAAACCGAAAGTGGTACGCGTATGTATCATAGCTGAAGCAAGTCGTACATCCGCCAAAACATAAATAAAAGTGAAATCGGAGGTCAGCGTACGCACGTATCAGGCCCATACTGGTGCATACGTTTCAAGACTCGCACCTGAAACCGACTACACCGCATGCCACCAAGGAAATCAAATAATGTACAAATCCGAGGAGAAAAAAAGAATAAAGGAAGACAGAAAGAAAAACGACAGAAACAGAAACCGAAGCAGGAAGATGAAACGTACCAGGTACGTAAGAAGTTACGTAGACTCGCCAGCAACATTTATGGCTGACGGGGCTCCTCCACTAAAAAACTATATAATGCCCAATATAATTGAAATCCCAGTTGTGCGTTAAATATTTTTTTGGTTATATACCTAGGCCATGGGATTATCGGCGAGTTAAGCATGCCATGTTTATCAAAGTTGGTTGTTGAATGAGTTATTTGAGCTGCTGAAGTGAAGAGCCTAAAGCATATGGATGTACCTCTATCGTAGGCACCTCCGTTGTTGACGTGGGATATCGGGGTCGACGGTGTTGTGGTGGGGGGGGGGTGAATCTAGATCCTTCGTAGAGCGATGGTTTTTTATTTTGGTTATTGGAAGTTGGGTTCGTCGTGACCCTGGCAATGGTTTTCCTCAAGAGGTTGCCACCCGCAGCATGACAGTGATGATAGACAGAATAAACCTGCTGACTGCATTTATTTGCCGTGTTCGGCAGGCGCAACACAAAGTAAACGGGGCAGGAGTGGCGTCAAGGAGGGGGGCGGCCGACGCAATTCCCCCTACGACACGTGCTATGCTGGGGGGGTATATATCACCTCATTTTCCTGAGACTCCTCACCTTAGGAGGTCTATACTTCACTCAACAACTGACTTCGAAAAAAATTGTAAGCTAAGTCCGGTACACGCTCCCTGTGCTATCATAGGTAGCTTCTCTGTTGAGGAGCCCCCGTCAGTGAGTAAGGTTTGCGCTCAAGAATGCGACCCCTGCCGTAGAACGGCCCTCAAGACCTAGACCATATGAACGCTCATGATGTTGCTTGGAAACGAGCCTCACGAGAAAATAGTCCAAGTACAAGCCGACATCTCTCTCTCGTTTCATTTGCTTGGCAACCGCAGAGAAGTTTGCGCGACCAAGATAGCGAAGGGTTCCTCAATTTGGTGGGATTGCTCTACACCCCCCCCCCCCTGCCACAGACAGCCGAACAGGAAGGGGATAAGATTTTCAAAACGTTTTTATCTAATGTATGGAGTAAACGTAGTGGGCGCCCTAATGTTCGAGGTGTCTCTATTAGGAGTAGGAACGGTGCTCCGTCTCGAAAGGGATTCATGGTTAATCGTCGAATGACTAATGACTAAGGCAAGCAACAAATGAGTACCCCCCCCCCCCCCCCATGGTGGCTGGAGGGTTGCTGATTGGCACCAGTGTCCCTGCCGTAATCGCCGATGGACCGGAAATCTAAACACTTCTCGGTCACGAATTGAAATGTGAACGGCAACCAACACCTTCATAGTCTACCGAATGTTCCCTCAACTCGCTATGATAAGGCGTCACTACACGACCGCCTCACCCTTTTGTTCCCCGTGAAACACTGCTCCCGCCCCCTCCATTGGTTGTACCCCCCGCCCAAACGACGGCTGTTGCCCCACCCCCTCCGCGCGTACGCTCGGCCGACCTTCTTCCGATACAATATCATCGTCCGACCCCTTCATACTTTCTACTAGACAAGATCCCTGGCATGGACCCCTTGTTTCGTCTTGCGGCGAACCGGCCTCCTCTCCTCTGAGCCCTAAATCTTGGCCCGACAAGAGTAAACGAACATTGGGCGCCACTTCTCCATTTTTTTGGCCGATCTCCTCCCCGGCGCTCGACACAACTTCTCCGTTTTTTTGGCCGATTGCTTCTCCGGTGCTAGAAACGGCTAGCCCTTCGCCATCACCTGCCCCCGCTAACGAATCAGCCTCAGCCTGTCCGGTCGCCGCGGGAGGCAATCTCGAGTTTATCCCCCCCTCTTCCACGCCGACTGTAGCCCCCGCGGGAGGCTGTCTCGAGTGTGTTCCGCCCCCTTCTAAATCGACTGCGACCCTCGCGGGCGCCAGTCTCGAGTTTATTCCGCCCGCTCCCACGTCGCCTGCGTCGCCGGAATATTCGGTTGATACGTCTGGTGGTTGTTCTTCTGTCGGGGATGTGCGCACGCCGTCGATCCCGGGTTGATCTTGTCTGGCCGCGAGGCGCTCTTTTCGCCGCTCTTTCTTTCGGTCCTCCAACCAATCATCTCTCCACTTCATGTCCGCGGCGAATATCTGCTCGGTGGCCTCATAGTTCCGCCGCACCTCTGCACGATAGTCCTGCATTTGCATGAACGTGTTTGCGGTCGGTCGGGTGCAAAAATGTCGGTTAGTGGTCTAGCTTTGTTTAACCCGACAACGCCTCTTTAGACTTAATATACCAGTTTTAGTGTAGGGAGTTCCTTGACGGCTGTCCGTTAATAGTCAAGAGTTACGTCAACCGACATTTTTGGTCGTGTGGGCGGATGTCTCTCGAAACCTGGAATCCCGCGTGGAGATACGCTTCTTCCATGGATGTCATCGCATGGTTGTTAGGGAATTGTTCGGGGGGGCTTCGAATCACTTTTGCTAGCTCAGTGGTTATGGTGTATATCTAACAAATAGTGTCACTTTCTGCGTACCACGACGTAAATCACAACCAGCACGACGGTGACGTGAACGGTATCCTGAGGCTCTACTTTAAGAGGTAGACCCCGCCCCCCCGCGTGGAGGAATTCTTGTTGGTGTTATCGATAAAGCATGCACGCCTACATTCCAGTATGTCAATATTAGCCCTTTGGGAACCATATATTGCGACAAAAAAACACGTCGAGATATGCGACGTTATCAGGAGCCTAGGAAGAGCGTGCAGCAGTACGGGTATAATCACCATGCTGCACACGCGTGTCGCACAGTTCGTTACTTTTGTAGTCCGTGCACATCCCCTACCGCAGCGGCGCGGGCTGCTTGCGCGGGCTGCTTCGCGTAGCCGATGGTGTAATCGTCACCTTTATTAAAACATTTTTTTCACCTTGAAGTCCCGAACGGGTTTATAGGAAACCCGCGAAGAGCATGATCCCCGACGCCACAAGACCCCAATCGTTAGCAGCAGGCTCCTATGACAGCATGTCTCTAACTTTTCCCAACCCTCTGGATAATTAACACCTCGGACAGATCACGATCTAGATCATCTAGATCCTATATCTGTCGTTATGCTATGTTGTGCAGGATCTATGTAGTACATATCTAACCCAGGAAACATGTGCTAGATCACTCATATCGTACGGCTCTCACTCGGGAACATGATCTATAGGCCATGCAGATCGTGTAGTACAGGGATCTATCTGCCCTGAAAGACAAACATCATGGATAGGGATCTGATCTGTCCGAGCTGTGAAATAATTTCGTCGGTGTTATTGATGAAGCGGACCCGAATCGTTGGCGTCAGGTTCCTATGACATTGTCGGCGTCCCCGATGGTCTAGTGGGTTAACCTCGTAGCCACTACGGTCGATTTCGCTGGTTCGAGCCCCTCCCGAGTGCATACTCGTACTTGTAGGGACTTTTTCTTGTTCTCAAAAATTGACTTGCGGAAAGCGCGAGAGCGTGAGTTAGCAAAATTCAATGAAAATCGACGAGCGTTGGGAATGCTGAACCGTCTGCGCGATAAGAATGAAGGCACGTACCGGGGGGGGGCAGGGACGACACCTGTGACCACGGCTTGTCCAGAAGCTGGAAAGTAAAAGTGATATTAAAAAAAGAAAAAGAAAAAGAAAAATACACCATATCCCTATCTTTCCCAAGCCTCTAAAGCCTGTGACCACGCCGATGACGTCTCCTCGCCAGCTACGGTACGGACGCGCATCAGTTTTCTGAAGGTCCTCACTTGAAGAGCTCTACTTATACCCGCCACACAAACTGACTGTGAGGGAAAACGAAAATGAACCCCGATGAGCTATTGTATCCCACGGCTTAGGTGTAAAACGAATAACATCTTGAAAACACGAATGCGATTCTGACGATATTGGATAATTGTTCAGTTGAGGAACCCCGTCATTCAGCAATGCGTTTTGGACAAACAGCGCCAGACGCTTGCTACGGTACAGGCAGCACTGTTTGGCAAAAATATTTTCTGAATGACGGGGCTCCTTAGCCCAAATTCGTCGGAACGCCATTACTGTTTTGCAACATGAACATTTTTTATACCTACTACGAGTAGTAGGCCATGGGTTTGGTCATCGGGCTGCACTTTTAGTTTACTCAAAACAACAAAACAAGCGTCTGGGTGAGGCATAGAGCTGCTCAAATGAGCAGCCGAGGAAAACAAAATGGCGCACATTTACCGTAGTATGAGTCGCTCGTAGTATGAATATGCGTCTGCCCATATATTCCATATATTGTGGGTCTGTGTGGTACCTGTGGGAGGGCAGTCATGTCTGGTGACGTCGATCGCTCGCTGGGACCTTTGTTCAGTGTTATTTTTACGATCTGTCTGATCTTCTACGCACTCTTATGTCTGGTGATGTCGATCGCTCGCTGGGACCTTTGTTCAGTGTTACTTTTCGTTGCTTTTACGAGCGTATTATCTTCCTGCGCACTCACTTTAAGCTTGTCCTTGGCCCTTTTTCTTGTCTCGCTCACGATAACGTCATCGTCTAATGTCGGAACCGCCACCATACCCCGCACCATGCCCACAAACCAGCACACCGCAGCGAGTGCACACAGCCCCAAGAATGACCCGAACGCGACCCAAGCCCCCACGTGAAACAGGCCAAGAAACAGGATTGGCCCGACAATCACAATTAGGGTGGCGCCGATCGCCCACCAAAAACGCCGCTTGTCGTCTGCGTCTACCCGGCATGCAGGCAAGGCTAGAAGCTGGCATTGAAGCTTCTCCATCTCCTCCTGCGCTCGTCAAGAGGACCGCATCAAGGGGAGGGGGTTGGCCGCGGCAAAAGGGTTCGGGGGGAGGGTTTTAACCCTTGACGCGTGCTACGAGAAGGATTGCACATTTCGGTGAAACTATTTATGATGGACGGGGAGGAACTACCCAATATCGTTGGTAGCACATTCCGGTGAAACTATTTTATGATGGACGGGGAGGAACTAACCAATATCATTGGAGTACACTGTACCATGAGCGTCTTTACAAGGTTATTATTAATAGTTCAATACCTAGGCCGTGGGATTGTACATCGGGGAGCACATTCATGCTTTCTTAGGGTAAAAAAAAGTCAGTTGTGGGTGAGGTATAGAGCCTCAGACGATTTAGGTGCTATTACGAAGGACCACAGTAATCAGGACCTACGATACACACAAAAACCTATATATTCCACTGTTTTTACTAACCATACTTTGGTCCTCATTACTAGATTACTATGGCCCCCCGTAATATTAATACGAAGTACCTATTAATAGTATCGTAGTATGCGTCCCTCTTAACCACCGCACACCATCATCCCACGCTAATTCCAAGTAGTTTTGTCCCAGAACAACTTGGGTGCAGTTCTTGGAGGATTAAGAAGCCTCGAGGAGAGCGCACCCAACGTGGTGCGTGGCATGACGGATAAGATGTTTGCTTGGCGTGACGCCGCGAGATTTGTGGAGTTTTTTTTAAAAGTTGTGCCACGACAGAACTGGCCACGGGGGGATGCTTCCGGACAACAATGTAAGGAGCTGGGCGACACGCGTGCGGCATGATGGTGTTCGCAATGCTGCACGCCATGCCTAGATGCTTGATACTATCACAATCGTCGTTTTTTGCCCGCTCTGCAGGAGCCCCAAAAAGGTTTATCACCTGCATGACCTCCTCTTCCGCGACACGGCGGGCCTTCTTTTTGAGAAACTTCTGAAACTTGGCCAGTTCTCTGTCGAGGCTGGCGTGCGAGGTGTCCCAAGCTTTCGCGTTCACTCCTGCGTGGGAGGCCTTTAGCTGGCGCAGTCTTTCCCTCTCCCCGCGCACCTTGTTTAATACCAGGTACACGCGTATATGCAGTCGGGGTCCCTCGTTAGTGCGGTGCCCTGGCAGACGATAATACCCGCACTAAAGTGGGACCCCGAAATATCCCGGGATAGTGCAGTGTTTGTATGACGAGGACGTTACAGGGGATTTTCGCCGCACTAAACTGGGGCCCCGTACTGAAGGGTACCGCATTAACGAGGGACCAGGACTGCATTGGGATAAGGAAGTCATGCCATGTGTTTATTAACCTTGTCGTCGCCGTACCAAAGTACCGTAGCTGCGGCGCTGTTCTGTCGTGGCTAAAACAAGCGAGTAGGGCGGTAAACATAGGTTACCGCCGGGTGTCAGCGGAGTCACCGGGTTAGCTTAAAATCATAAATCAGGAAGCAATTTAGTGTCCTCAACCAACTTCCGGGGGATTCGGGATTGCGAATCACAAGAAATTGATGCTGCGTAGGCCATGTTTGGACTTTTTTCATAGGCATGTGCTGCCGGGGGATACCATTGCGGTCGTTCACCGCGACCGTAACATTGCGATCTGTGCATAATATATCGATGCACAACGCGCTCTTTGGATCCATAATACGTGTGCCCCGGCCGAGTTCGAAAGTCGATCCAAAATCTCTTCACTCCCAATTTCTCAAGTGCTGTCGCGTACTGTAGTACTCGCACATACTTCATGCGGTCGGTGATTACGTAATCAAATATGGTCACCTACGAGTCATTCCCCGCCTATATAGTACAGTAGTTGTCCCTCTATAATGCCGGAATGTGCTAACCGGAAGCACCGGCACTATAGCGGCAACCAGCACTACTCGGCGTACTGACACTATTCATTGTTCCCATCTATGTCAAGCGCTTTCACAGGCACTATAGCGGGCAACCGGCACTACCCAGCCGGCTCTATAGAGAGACCTCTACTGTATACTGTAATAGTGCGGCGACGGTAAGTAAGATCGATTGGCGTTTCGTATTATCTACTACTTCGTACCTCTTCCTCGTAGCGTTTGTCGGTCTCAACTGTTGCCGTTCGGAGAAGCTTCGTGTAGGCGTCGACGACCGTTTTGTTCGTCAGCCCAGGCACCTTCGTCTCGCAATAGCGAACAAGGAGCCGCAGCTGGCCAGTGTTCAATTCGGATATCCTAGTCCCGGCACGACGACATACACGACGACGAAGAGTAAATTTTCTGGAAGAATCATGACGTCAGCCGCCGACGTCAAGTATTATAAGGCCTAGTTTGGGTAGGCAATTGGTTAATTAACCTGTTACCAGTAGTCAAAATGGACTAATACCCTCCGATACCTCAACAAATGGCGTCGTCTGCTGGGCTCGAACGTGCGCGTGAAATCACAACAATGGTCTAGTCTAATACCATAACACAACTCAACCAACTGAGGGTTTATTATTATTTCGTCGCCGTCGGAGGGGGAAATTTATACATAATAATAATTATTATTGTTATTATTATTATTACATTGTTATTTCGTTTGCAATCCGACAATGTGCAGGGTTATTAATAGTGTCAACGATCAAAGAGGTGATAAAATAACCCAAAATGAAGACCACGAGAAAAGTAAAAGCGTAAAACAATGTATCCAACAAACCAACAACTAAAATTATTGATGTCTTGAATTAGTACCTGGCATGAACTAATCAAATTTCACTACCCCCACACTAATGCCTATACATAGTTCATCCCCTACACTGCATATATATTTCACCCCCCACAATGCTGTCCCTCTACCTATTAATAGTACTTTTCGGCTTTTTTTCGAGGACATGTTCGATACGGTTGATCGCACGAGTTGATTCGGTACCACCGGCCTATCGGCGCTCGTACGAGAACTCTCCCTCGAGAACTTCTCAACCGCTGGTTTCCTCGAGCTTTCTCTCCGCGATCAAGTGTGGCCATTCCAAAGAACACCGGGGTGGTACGAATCGCATACAGCTACCACTCCGTGTCGTTAAAGTACCAAAATATTATATGATCGTCATATCGCATCCGGGCTCAAGGATCGGGCCCCCGAAACAACTTCAAGCACACAAACACCAAAAAACACGCTTGTAGGATTCCTTGCGCGATTCGGGCTGTTTTTCATGAGGATAAAACTTGACTTGTACATTCTCAACCGCGACAAAATTCCTTTGACGATTGAACGGCACAGGCATCACGTCTCGACCTCGCATGAACAGCGACCCAGACAGCAACTGTTGCTCCACGCATGCTGCTTGCTCCTGGATTACAGCGAGAGCTAGAAACACAGAGGCTTCCACTTTCCCCTTCATTCGACGCTGATACCAGGTACCAGGTACTACTACGTGTTGTCCTCCACTCCACGCACCTCTCATCCATCTTTTCAATCATCCCCGTCGCGTACATGTCTTCCGACAGAAGACCTTGGATGAAAGCGGCTATTGAAGGCATTGTTGTTGTTGTTGTTGTTGTTGTTGCTGCGCCGTACACTTCTTCCTGTTGTTCGTCGCGTCCGAGACAGGCTCAAAACAAGTACGTATTATTTAGCTGCTGCTTCTTTCTGCTGCCACACAACAAGAAGGCTAGTCAAGAGTTGTCGGATATCTCCTAAACCCTCGTTTGGATCCGAATCGCCCACGGGTCGTGTCTGGTCTAGACGTGCAGGGTGAAGATGTCGTGCACCCGTGCAGATGAGAGGTAGGTGCATCCCAAGATGGGCAAGGCAACTAACCCTTTACCCTTCGCGACCAACAACTCGGATTCGTAGGCAGTAGAGAGGTCCAGGTAGCGTGTCGGTGACCGGTGGTGGTGGTGTCGATGGTTTGATCTGGTATAATGACAGAGTAAGTCGGATAACGAAGCCAACCTCACCTAATCTACATACGACTCATACAAACTCACACTCGTATAGATCCATCCATGGTGTTATGTTACTCGTAGTACGTTGCACGAGTTACACCGTGTACTAAATGGGTAGTATGTCTATTAATGCACATACATGCCCGTACGGGAAGCTGTACCTGGTAATAGGCTAAGCAGTATTCGTAGGTAAAGTTAATCTGCAGCAGCAAAAATGAGTACCACACGTAACATGTACGGGTAACATGTAACCACGTAACGACAAGATGTCGAGAATGGCAACAAAGAATTTGATTTTGCAGTTTTACAGTTACATTTTAGCGATAGTTATTATCCGGCCGCATTTTTTTGCGGGTGGTATTGTTCCATGTTCCGTGCGTGTTGTCGAATCCCTCTCGCTTTGCTCTATGCTGGTTTTGCAAGAGCATTTTGCTTGCTACACGCTGCGAGGGCACCCGCGACTTCATTGCTGGTGGTCGGCTATTACGGTCACTTCCCAGGTGGCCGCCATCTGCGAGCTGTTAGAAATGGGTGCTTGATGCCCACAGGGTCGGCTCGTCGAAAGTGTTTGAGACTCTAAGGCTGGTCGTCGGGAAAGCAAGAAAGCAAAAAGCTCAACAAAAATAGCGGACGATTCTTGTGATTCTTGCGCGTGCATTTTGGATTACAAGCCTGGGGGGGGAGGCGAGCAGCAGGCGAGGCAGCGATGGCACCACCCATGCCCGAACAGCAGCAGGAGGTCACGTCCTTCAAGGCAAGGACGCACCACGGCAGCGGGCAGAAGGAGACCTACAACCTGAAGGCAAGCAAGCGAAGCAAGCAAGCAGAATTGAGTTGAATTGAAATGGGATTTTCTTTTACGTTTTACGTCTTTCACTTTGATTTTCACTCTTTTTTGTCTGTTTTTTATGCAAAAAAATGGATGCGATTTTCGATTTTAACGTTGATGGTCCAACATGATATCAAGTATGATTTATAATCGTACGTCGTACCCTCTGGTACGTCGTATTGTCCAAAGTTGCCCTGCTATCATACTAACACCATCCTCGTCCAGCAGAGTAGTAGTATCCCATGGGCAAGCTAAGAGTCTAGAACAAAGCAACCTCTCCATTGCTTCTATTGCTCTGTTACCGTCGTCTAGGTTTCGTCTTTTCCCCTCCTCTCATTTGTCTCCAGACAGATGAGAGGGTGACTTACTTTCTGGAAGCCGTTGCGCAAAAGTGCGAGAATCAGCGCACCATCCTTCTATCTTCGTGCCTTCTTTTTCTCCCGATGTTATCCCGTCAAGTTATGTAGTTGCAACATCACAAAATCACCCCTCCACCCCCCCCCATAGCCGTGCTGCTGCTGCTGCTGCTGCTGCTGCTGCAGCTGCTGTGCTTATTGGGAGGGTTGGGGTCCACCCCCCGGAGCGCGTGTCTAGTGTCAAGCCCTCTAGAGTGGCCACACGCAACGATTGAAAATTTCCACCTAAACCAAAACTCAAACTTGTACGAGTATGATATCATACGCGTACATTCTGGTCTGGTGATGTATCATCACTTTACTTCGTGTCACACAGCAGCACAGAAGCGGTTGTATGACACCAAAATGAGCTTCTTTTGCTGTACTTGCATTTGTACTGCTGCTTGCAGTTCGCGGAAGTACTGGCGACGAGTGCTGCTGCTTGTACTGGCGGCGAGTAGGTATGGCATAGTACTCGTGTGATATGATACTGCAGAGTGATATGATACTGCAGAAATAAGAATGACGACAGCCGGTACAGCAGGCAGTAGACTATGATACCTGGTACCTGGTACAGACTACCGGTAGTTTTACCACGACTGCGCTGCGGTCTCCAGATCGTGGAACAATCTTGTCCCTTTTCCGTTGAGGGCTTCGGGCTTCGGACTCGAGACCAATTGCCAATTGCTCGAGACGAGACTCCAAGCAGAAGTCCAAGCTCGTTGGCTGCTGGGTGACTGGTATGGTACTACATGCTTACTGTGTACAATACTGCTCTGCTGCTGCTGTTGCTGCTGCTGATGTCCTCGGGTATTACCGAAATATCGTAACATCATACAGAGGGCGCCCGAAACGTCAGTTTGGCGTCCAGACTCAAGGTCTAATTTTAATTTTGTGTGCCCTGTATTTTGCTTGCTTTTTTTTTTTTGGTTCGTTTTTGTTTGTTTTGTACCGGTATTTGGGTACGGGGACGATGATGACGGTACTACTGTCGTCAGAAACAGCTGTAGTACTCGTAGTGAGCAGGTGATGGACCATGCGGCAATGCTCCTACTCGTAC
>JAYJMJ010000728.1:927148-937641 GCA_036873875.1 Laminaria ephemera | reverse complement strand
TGTAATCATATCATGCACGGCCGGCCGTACGTAGTCCTTAGGACGATACAGTACAACAGCAGGATACCAGGTACCAAATAAGAAACAGGGTAATAAGAAAAAGGCACAGGCCGATATTTCCAGTAACTTCAGAAATCTAGGAGCTGTTATATATACTGAAGTTAGTGTAGAACGCACCCTATCTCCCCCAAACAAGAAACCCACAGTCTTGTCAGTATTTCTGTTTCTTACTATTATATTTGATAGGTGTCCTGTGTTGCTGCAGCTCAGCTGTAGATCCTTGCATACATACCTACATCAATGAATGCCGGAACGGAGCACGCGTCGGGTTTTCACCGACCAGGCAGGCATTGCCTACAACAACACCAATAAGCGCCAAGTATAATATTTGATAGGTGTCCGGTGTTGCTGGAGCTCAGCTAGCTGTAGATCCTTGCATATACATATACCTACAATGAATGCTGGAACGGAGCACGTCGGGTTTTCACAGCGACCAGCAGGCAGGCATTGCCTACAACACCAAGCGCCAAGCGCGCCGTGAGGTGTTCGGCGATTCGCATGATGGATGAGCCGCATCCTACCAAGAACCGCTTGTGAGGGAGACTTCGGCACTTTGTGGGTGATACAGCTGTGGGATATGGGCGGAGAGGGGGGGGGTGGGGGCGCCCAGCTAGCAAAAAAAGATACGAAACATCTTTTTTTGATGTGATGTTGCCAGAACAAGAATATTGGGCGCATATTCACAATCTTATCGTACAATCAATCCACGAGATTTTGATTAGGAAAATAAGACTCTCCGCGCGCGAGCCCAGATTTTTGCACAGCAGCAGTGACAGACAGCCATCTAGCCGGACAGACAGACAGACAGACAGACACACACACACTCACACAGACAGGCAGACAGACGGATCTTGCGACTTCCACCCGCGCATCATATATGATATCGTGTGGCATATAGATACCGAGAGCTGTGCTGTACCGCATTCATTCGCTCATATATATATATCCTCTCTTCGTTCGTTCTGTGATGATGTGATAATATGTGTGTGTTTTAGTTGTCGCATCGCAAATCGCAACACTTTTTTCCGAAAAAAACTAGCAGGTAATACGTTGGGTCTATATTAATACCAGGTAATACGTTGGTTGACGAGTTCGGATTTTTGCTGCATAAAAAAATGGTCGTAAAAAAACAGAGTACCATCACATGGATGGGTGTGGTAGCTGGTATAAAACGAAAAAATAGAGTGGCACGGGGCACGGATCATCACGGAACTCGGTGTGTGCTCGTACGCGTACAGTTGGTATAGAAACACAGCTGATGACGTATAATATTTCAAATATTTTTTTTATATATATTTTTTATGAAATATTTTCTATTAAATAACACCACGAAAACTGCGTGTTCCCCCTTCTTCGTACCTTTTGACGGCCAGCCCCTCCCTGTGTACCGATCATACGAGGTACAGTATGATAATCTGAAGTGTGTGTGGCAAAGAAGGAAGCGCATGGGGGTGTGTTTCTGTCTATTCGCATACCAAGTAGGAACAGATCAGATCTGCTGCATATCAAACCGTACGCGGAGCGGGGCCGGGGGAACCGTGTAATTTCGCCACCAGCACCACCGGCAACCGCCCACACTAAGTAGTTTTATGTTTCAGCTTGGCTTGGAAAGCTGTAGACTGCGAGCATTCCTGGGGTTCCTGAGGTTCCTGCTGGTTCCTGCACTCTAATTGCAGCATGATTGCACCTTTTAAGCGAAAATATAGATACCGTTGTCTTATAAATACAAATATCAGACGTTTCTTACACTTCCGTCCAAAGTTGTGAACGATTTTACCACTCCAAGCGGAAATATAGATGCCGTTTAATTATTATATGAAAATAAAACCTTCCATTGTACAATTACGCTCAAAAATAAAAATAGTGAGAAAATCACTACTTCAGATACGTCAGCTGTGAGTGTGATGAGTTGAGTGGTGTATCAATCCAGCATGATTCGAAAAATTCCATGAAAAAAATGGCCGTTACATTCCGTCAATATGCGGCGGAATAAGGGATGATGGTACGGGGAATAGCGGAAGATTGCCAGGCGGAATTCGGTAATAAAAATAGAACCGGTTTGGTTTCGTATTTCGTACCAAAAAAATAACACTCGTACTTCATCAACACCTCATCACCCATTCCACTTTTTTCACGGGCAGTCTCTCTTGAAGCCTGGCGCAGAATCGACACCCTCGAACGAGCTATCCTCGAGGCACCAGCGCCACAGAGCTATCCGATCGCAGCTCTGCCGGGTATCTTACCTCCCGCTCTTGGAGAAGACGAAATGTGAGTCAGTCTCGACTCGCTCGAACTCTCTTTGTTTTTTACTTGTAAAAAAATGGTGAATCAGATTACAATCTGATCTGGCGACGACTTCGTACGTAGTTCGTTTCATATTCTACGAAAAAGGAGGGTGTTTTTCGTGGCCTGAGTATTTGGTTATGCCAAGCCCTAGACCCACCCGCGCTGTCTGCCTCCCCGAGGGCCGCAACCCCTCTGCCCGGGGTGAGAGGTAGCGTTGAATCCCCTAGCGCGTGTTGTGTAGTCCAGGGCCCGCTCGAAGAATTACGTTCTCCCCAGCCGTGTAATGCGTATATAGTGCAACTTTAAATTGTAGCTGCACCGCACCGGAACCCCTACGCCAAGAGCTTCCCAGGTCCTCTCTGGTTTGAGCCCGTTGGTTGGTGGGCACTCATCTACCTGCATCGTCACAATTAGCAACAGTGCGCTACCGTTTGCTGTCTAGGGTCGGCCTGTGTGTGTTTTCCTCCCGGCTGGTTCAATGCTGAAGCAGCGCACAAACGGGTGCGCTCGCGTAGGGCCCGCCCGAGATCAAGCTTGTCTGGTACAAAAGCGAGGGAGGGTCCCACGCGAATTCCTTTTTATTTGCCGCTTTCCGCTGATTTACATTTCCGCACTCTTCTTTCTCTGCCTCGTCATTGTTTGTTGCTGGCTGTTTTTACTTGCTTTTACTACACCCGTACTCCGTACGGTAGCATATTTTTTTGGACACTGAGGTCTCCGAGCCCGGCACAGCAGCAACAACACCAGCAGAAACTACCAGCACCATCAACTTCATCAGCACCACCAGCAGCAGCACGAGTCCTCGGCAGCAGCAGCAACGGCAGCTAGGCCCTCTGCAGGCGCAAGGAATGGAAGACCTGACCTCCCTGTCCATGGACGTGCTCCGTGTGAGCTCACACAAAGTGGTAGACACTCTCGCCCACTCCCAATCGACTACCAACATGAGCAAGTCCATTAGCGGAGCATCCCTCTCTTCCTCCCAAGCTACCCAGCGAACCAAATGCGGGTCCGAATTCAGCTCAGCCAACGGATCAGCTCGCTTCGCTACCCTCTCCAGCTCCTCCCAAGCAGCAGATGCTCTCGGCAGCAGCTGCACGATCGCGGACTCTTCCCCTTGCGTGGAACCGCCCCGACCTGCGGCCGCCCCGGGAGGAGGCAAGACAGTAGTCGGCGGAGTAGCCCCAACCATGGAAGGCTGCTTAAGACGTCGCGCAAGGTTCTCAGGCTGGAATAAGGAGCCCACGTACTTCGAGCTCCGATCGACCGTGCTGCTTTCCTTCCCGAGCAGTAGCAGCGGGAACCTCGGGAGCAAATATAGGAGTGGTTCGGGCGCGGGAGGGGGGCACGGAGGAGGTAGTGGGCTTGCTACTCTAGCGGCTAAGCTTATGCACACACAGAGCAGGCGCGCGGGCGCGTGGAGTTGGAGTTTGGATCTGGCTGGGGCGGAGAGGGTGAGGGAGCTGCCTGCGCTCACCAAGAAGGAGACGTTTGCGTTCGCCGTTGAGTTTCCGGCCAGCGGTAGGAAGAAGACGTTCATTGCGGCCGCAGGGTCGGCAGCCGCACGGGAGAGGTGGATGGTGGCGATCGACCGAGCGAGACAATGCGTTCGTCCGCAGGTGACTTGATTTTAATGACTTTCACTTGGTTTTAGTGACGTTTGGGACTTTTTTCTTTTTCTTTTCTTTTTGCTTGATTTTAGTGTGTTTTTTTTATGACTTTTTCGTTTTGACTTGGTTTTAATGGGAGTTTTCTTCACTTTTTCGCTGGACGTCAATCGCGAGTAGTCTTACTGACTTTGATTTGACTTTCTGTATGTACCCGAGACAGTGAGTCTTTTGATTGGCTTTTTGTACGATGAGTATTTCCTGTACGTATCGTGCGTATTTGACATATCTAATGTACCAGTATGTACCTGGTACCTCGCAGACCGGTATGGTATAATAAGTAGCTCCTTGTAGATAAAAAGCTGCAGCTGCAGTGTAAAAACATCATGGTTCCTCGTACAGCAGTAGTTAGTTGATGTTCTGCTTGTCCCTCAAAGCAGGGGTGGACGCTAGAAGAAAAGAACCATTACGTACGTACCATTACTCTACCTGGACCAGTACTTTACTTTCACTTTCGAGTCTAGATCATATACCCCGCTGTTTTTACACTGCTGTTGTCGCATTCGATACCAGCCATTCTGGCGTACATTGAATATCCATGAATATCGCACATATCTCGCCCAGTTGTATCTCCGTGAGCAGCCAGTCGTTGAAGGGCATGTTTTATAGCGTATGATCGTATCATATGGTTTGATAATATCTTATGCATGTTTGGCGTGTCCCCTGCGCGCCCTCGAGAGAGGCTCGGGGTGACAGTGGAATATGTATACCGTTGTTCGTCGACGCTCATAGATAGATGGTGCGACTCAAAGGTAGGCTATTCACGAGGCCGCCACGCGCCGTGTGTCGTGGCGTCATCGCGTCATAGTGCTAATATCATCTCGCTGCGGTTCCGATCTGCAAATCGACCAGTGCCTCTGCTATCTGTCTATTATACTAGTTATTGTGTGCGGTACGGTATGATACGGAGAGTACCGGTACGAGTATGAAACACGATTCGAAGTCGTTGTGTTTCATTTTCTCTCCCCCCAAAACCCAAAACGGCTACAGTTAGTACTGGTACGAGGTATATGCACCCAAAATGACTCTAGCGTGCTGTATGTATCATACATATCGTGCTATCTATGACGTGATGGTACGTCGTTGTCTACCAGGTATACCCGTGTCAGAAAAACGAGGGGAGGTTCGTCTGCTAATAATACGCGTACATCGTGTGACAGCATCGTATGATCTCATCGTATGCTAACATTGTGACCTCGGGCGTACATAGTTCAGCGCAGTGTCCATTGCTTTCCTTCAGAATACAGAGGAAGGACAGGCAATGCGATATTTCCTTCCTAAATGAAGAGCTTTTTTGGAGGGTACGGCGGTGTTGCTGCTTTTGCTGCCTGTGGGCCCGCTGTAATTGTCTAGTCTGTTGTCTGTTGGCCACTCAGATTATTCCAGATACCTCGTACCATTACAGGCTACCAGGTATTATCCTACTTCCAACTATGAATACTATTTTTTCCTGTTCAACTCCGAGTGTTTTGTCCGCAGTCGGGAGTGCAGTGCTATTAATAACAGGGTTGGTTGTGTTGGCGTGGTGATTTCGCGCACGTTGGGTTCTTGCTGTTGTTCTGTTGCCATATGACGTCGTGTTCGGTTCGATGTTTACGTTCTGTTGTGCGGTGGCTCGGCTTCTTTTTCCCGAATGAACGAACAACGAACACCTTTATTTGTCAAGAGACCAAGCTATTATACCACGTATTCATGTTGTGTCATATCCTACGAGGCATTGTTATATACCGTGAGCAGATATCCTATGATTGATATGAACGGTATGATTGAGCTCTCTCCTCTCCCTCTCCGTTTGAGCAAGGGTTTGAGGCTTTAGCCGTGGCCTTGTTGCTGCTGTGCCGTTGTTGCTTCTTGCTGCGGCGCGCGCGTATCTATGATATCAGTCTACACATAGTATGAGGTATACGTACGTCTGAATGTATGTATATCTGCTAGAAACGGAAATCACGTGCTAGCAGAGAGATATGTCGAGATATCCGAACTATCTCTGTGTAGCTCTTGCCACTGCTGCGGTTGTTTATTACCTAGTGTACATGATACAGGTCGCAGACACAGATAGTAGTACTGGTATTAATTTGTGGGCACTTTTGGTTGTTTGCTAGGGCTAGTATTAATAGAAGGGTTAGAGGTGTGATTAGTGCTCAGATGGTGTTCTGCCAGTGACTTCGCGCGGCGTGCTATCCTGTCCTTACCCTACTTGCTCGCGCCAAGCACAGGACCTTTTTTTTAATCTCTTTTTTTACGATCCCCTTTTTGTTTTTTGATCCCCGTTTGTTTCTATCCCTGGTCTCTACGATGTCAACAGTCAACACTCCACGAGGCAGGGTCGAGGAGTCTGTCGTCTTTTAACTCTCCTACCTCTCAACCATGCTTGGAGAAACAATACCGTTTTCCGTTTTCTGCCGCGTGTACACGGTCGTAGCTAGTACACCGGCTCTCCTGAAATCGCTAAAGTGCAAGAATCGACGCAAATATAGGTGCCATTGGGGTATTAATAGAAACATCAAAAGGTCCTTATGTTTGCGTCCGGTGTGGTAATTATTACGCCGATGGTGGTGGTGTAGGTGTAGTGGTATTTTTGTGGGGGTTGTTTTTGACCCCGGGTTTTAGATGGAAGACGTTGCGCATTGCACATATCTCTCTCCTTTTTCCTTTTTTGGACGCACGCGCCCGAAGAAACTTTGAGGGCGTAAATGCACGTCTCGTGTAATTGCACGTCTTCCGTAAAAGCATGCGTAAGAATGGAGGCCATGCATGCGTTTTGACGAGCAGGCCGTAGTTCTGTCCATGGCCTCATTGATTAGTTCATCGCCATGGCCTTATGGCGAGAATGTTTGGCGTTTTGCAACACACCCATCAGCCAAAAGATCGTTCATTATGATACCGTCATAGCAGCAGCAACACCGTCAGCAGCAGGCAGCATCAATGCATCAGTACCTCCTTGGATCAATTGAGGCTAGATCAGTTAATCAGTAGAGGTTGTATTAACCGACTTTAGACGAATATAGTTCCAGGAATATTATATCCATTGATGTGTACTTAATCAGTACCTGCTTGGATCAGTTGAGGCTAGGTCAGTTACAGCAGTATGAGCTATTATCTCGTCGTTATTTTTAAATTATTCTGCCAGACACCGGAACCCACAAAAGTGTTTACGATTCCCAAAGAAGTGTAGAGATTTGTTTTTTCAGTTTTTTTGTCTTTTTTTGAGGCAAAGAAATGATACCCGTCTTTCTGTCTAAAAAGGAAGATATTGCTTATGCTGCTCAATTTGTACTACTCAGTCGAAACAGTAGCTTTCGCTCCATTTCGTTGTGCCCCTGTTAGAATGTTATGTTTCCAATACGTTGAACCAGCCGGGGCGCCGGGGCGCTCGAACAGTTCCCCAGTTCCCTCCAAGGTGCCCTGCCATGCCCCCCTGCCCCCCCCCCGCGCCCCGTGCATGCATATATGTGTGAAACCCTCGGTAGAATGCCTGCTCTGGTGTAACACCCTTTTGATAGCGGTGCTTCTTCCCTAAAATGAACCTCTTTAATGTACCTGGTACCAGGTGTACGTAGTATAAAGTTGCTGCTTTGCTGTGTCTGAGCCACTACTTGTAATAGTGCTGCTATGCTACTACTGACTCTGGTGCTTCTGCTGTGTCACCATGGTAGTGCCGATAAGATCAGCGAAGAGCTGTGAAACCTCATTTAAGTACGTACTGCAGCCGTCAACCATAATACCACTGTGCGTACCTGGTTCCTGGTCGGTCGACACTTCTACCGCGTTTCTGTTTCAAGAAAATAAAATTTAAGAGAGGTCCCGAAATAGCGAAAAAGAAAAAAACTCACCACCAGAAAAGGCAACGTTATTCAAACAAAACTGGAAAAATGATAACTTTCAGGGGTAGGGCCGACAACCACCGACCTTCGATAGGGCCGACGTGACGACAGACTATTATCCCATCCTGCTCCTTATCGAGTATCAGCCATTTTTTATTTTATTAGTAGTATTTGAACATACTGGTTGAGCTGGTTGTAGATGGGTGGAAATATCAGTTTTGATGTGAAGAACACACACACTTGCACGCTGTGTGATCCAAGGTTTTCGTTGACACTCATCGTTGCAAGCCCTATATAGGTGTCCATGTGTTTTTTTTTTTAAATGAAAAATACACTTGAGCTGTGAGATCGAAAATTTCATCGAAACTCATCTTTGCAAGTTGCGTGTGTGTTTTTGACGTATTTGGTGGGATACCATGATATTCGAGTGCCGTCGACGGTCGATTAGTCACGAGGTATAGAACTCTTTGTTCCAAGTAATTTGTTTTTGATCTAATTCCAGGTTGTGTTCTGAAGAGGTTTCGTGCTTGATGTGTTGCTGCTCTGGTTCTCGTGCCGCATGCGGGAGTCATTTTTGTACCTGTATACTAGGTACCTGGTACAGGTTAAGCGTACAAATCCGGTTCGCATTTTTCTGAGGATCGATCGCTCTCGACATGTAGAAAAATATGAATATTATATGATCCATGGCGGCGTTCAATGATCATATATACTCGATATCTTACCGTACCGTTGTTGTTTCTTTTGTCGTTGTCGTTTTGGTCGATTGTGGATCTCTCAGTGGATCGATCGTTGCAACACTCCCCTTTTTTATCCGGTATCTTTACTACTAACTTGGGCACATGAGTTTTTCCGCTATTAATTGGTGCATCTGTGCAAGATGATCATATGGTGTGGTTTGTAAGATGATCATGGCGTGGTATATATATCATTAGCATCGTTTATACCGACCGAAACACGCCAACCGCCTCTGACTGCCCCCCCCCCGTACTACTTGGTCTGTCTGTAAACGTAACGCCTCACAGGACTTCGAACCCCTATCCGTCATCGGCGAAGGCCACTTCGGCAAGGTCTTACTCGTGCGCTGGAAGAACAGCGCCCCCGCGCCATCCTCGACCCCGCCAGCTCCCACCCCCGCCCCCATCACCACCGCCTCCATAGTGCGACATAAAAGGTCCCCCTCGTCCTTCTCTAGTTCTTTGAGCTCGCGCACCCCGCGACTGGCCGAGGAAGAGGTAGTAGACGAGGCCGAGGAAGGACAGGGTTCTCCCTCGGCGGATGACGGTGTTGTTGGCGCCCTTCAGGGATTGGAGTGTGCTAAAACTACTACGTCTGCCGTCGACGCCAACGGTTACCGTTTTCTCGCGGTTAAGGAAGTCGCCCTCCACAAGGGCTCATCTATACCCGGGGTGCTAAACGAGAGGCAGATTTTGGGCGTTTTGAGGGAGCACCCGTTTGTTGTCACGCTTCGGTGCGCGTGGAGGAAGGGAAACTTTTTGTACTACGGCTTGGATTTTCTGCCCGGAGCGGATTTGTTCGAGCTGTTCCGGCGGAATGCGGTGAAGATGGACTTGCGGGCGGCAAGGGTGTACGGAGGGCAGGTGGCGCTTGCGTTGGAGCATCTGCACTCGCACGGTATTTGCTACCGAGATCTCAAGGTGCGTGTTGGCGTGGTTGGTTTTGCTGATGGTTGCTTTGCGTACGTAAAGCAATCCAGTTCTACTGCGTACTATTAATAGTCTAGTACAGCAGTCCGGTCCTGCTTATGTTTTCGTAGACAGAATACCTGGTATGATATCTGATACTGGTTATGTGTTTTCGTGCAGTGAATTCAGTTAGCATTTTGGAGAAGTACCATGCTAAATAGATTATTGTATACGTGATGTATGATACATAGCACTAGTCAAATTGCACCTTTCGTCTTTTTCGTCATTTTTTTTTTTGTCGAGTATCACCTACCACACCAGGAATCATACTGCTGTGTCATTGATATACACAACCAGTACGTAGTCGTTTTGGAACCTGCCCTGATCTGTACACCGGGTATTTTTTTCTGTTCAGTATTATACCTTGTTTTTACCCTGGGAGAGATTCAAAGTTCAGTGTTCGTAACTACCGAGGGTAGAGATAATACCTGGTATAATGGATGGCAGAGAGGGGTGGCTCGCAAATGCAAATGCCAAACGTACCGAATACGATTTTTCAGCACAACAACAGCAACGAACAAGGTGCACATGAAGAGGGCAGTTGAAACAATACTGCAAACCATGTGATGCAGCTTATGCACGAAAAGTGATGCAGCTTAATACAAAAAAATAAAACAGCAGTACCGGGTACCTGGCTTGTCTCAAGTAGCCGGTACTCGCACTGTTCTACTGGTGTTTTTTGTGTGTGGTACACGGTACCATATATAATGTATATCCAGATATCACATGATGCCAACAGGTGCATATTGTATTTTTTGTGGTTTTTGGTACACTCCTGAACATATCAAAATGAAGTCGCCCGGAAAATTCCGTTTACTTGGCCTGCAGTATCTTGCGCCGACCCGAAGAGATCTATCTCCGTTCTCGACATAATATAGACCGACGTCTTCGTATCACACTGCTGTTGACCCTGGTGCTAACTAGTACTAAGGAGAGTCGCCGACCTATATCCT
>JAYJMJ010000728.1:853715-878116 GCA_036873875.1 Laminaria ephemera | reverse complement strand
CCGAGTAGGGAGGCAGTTTGTGATACTACGGTTTCAGATACTGGGCTACAGATACGACCTGGGTGCTTGATACAAAGGGCACTTTCTTTTTTCCCTTTTTTATTTGGTGTTTCTCCGTAGAAACTACGTTCTTCGTACATTATTGTAGAATAAGTTGATCAGGAGGGATTTTCCAAGGCACCATCAACGGCGCCTTTCTTTTTCCCTTCGTCAATTAAACCATTTCAAAATAACAATCATTCCGTTCAATGGCCATTTTAATGCCAATTCCGCTTTCGTTTCCCTTCGAAACAGAGCAGGTTCTTCGATTTTTACTCTGTTTCTACGTTATTAATTTTTGTTTGTTATACGCTGACAGCTACTTGACCACGACGCATTTAAAACCAGTATGTTCAAATATGCTTGCTTTCTTTGTTGTAAATCACGTTTTTCTCTTGTCAAATTATGAACCTCGGGGTTTGATGATGCACGTGAGACTATATGTAACTCTTGGCATTACTCTAAATTTCGCATTTTTTGTTTGGTACCAGGTATGTCGAATCGAACAACTCCAACTCCTTCCCTGCCCTACCCTTCCGGAGCCCTTATAAACAAATATAAAAATATGTATGGCCAACAAGAGGCCATGGATTGGCAAGAAGGTTTTTATCATGCCGGCCAAAGTATCGGAATCTTGAACCTCGATTTCGGGAGGGTTTTTTCAGTTGTTCGAGCGCTCTCTTTGAGGATCGGAGTCAACGCCCCCCGCCCTTCGTTTTCGGTTGCATACCTCACCGTAACGCGTACGGGGGCCGATATATTCGTGTGGCACAGTATATTGATACTGTGTCGTAGATCGTTGCCGCGAGAACAAAGAAACCAAAAAGGGTATTCGTGAGGCGACTATTCTTATTGCTGTCCGCATTTACCGACCGCACATCCTCCAGTCTCAACCTACGTGGTGTCAGAGTCAACAGCAGTTTCAGAAGTAGTGTCGCTCAAGTCTCTGCTTACGCACGGACAGCACACACACAAAAAACAAATTCCTCGTAATAGATACCAGGTACCTACGCGTACCTGGTATCAACTACGAGTAGAATGTTTGCTTATTTATTCCTTCTTCTCTACGCAAATATCCTATTTTCAATAAATCGTAAAGTACGATCTACGTTCCAAAAGTAGGATGTATCCGTACGAGCAGTAGATTGATGTATGTACCGGTTATTCGAGGCGCGACAATTCTTATTGCTGTCCGCATTTATCCACCGCCCATCCTCAAGCCTCAACCTACGTAGTGCCAGGGTCAACAGCTGTTTCAGCAGTAGTGTGGCCCAAGTCTCTACTTACTGCGCACGCACACATACAAACAAAGTTTTCCTCGCAATATGATACCCACCCCGCAATAGATACCATGTATCTACCAGGTATCAACTAGGAGTACTGGTATAGGATGTCACTTTTTTCGGGCGAATGCTTGCTTTTTTATTTCTACCTCTCTAGGCAAATATTCTATTACGTATGGGGAATGCATGCTTTACCATCTTCTCTACGCAAATATCCTCTTTTGAATATATCCAAAAGACTTTAGTACGATCTACGTTCGAATAGTAGAATGTATCCGGAGTGAAGATACGTATGTCTAGTTATTCAAAACCTATCGTATCTCGCGCTAAGTAGGGAGGCGGTTTGTGGTCCTACGGTTTCGGATACTGGGCTACAGATACGACCTGGGTGCTTGATTAAAAGAGCACCTTCTTTTTTCCCTTTTGTGTGCTTCTCCATCAGTAAGTTATTTCTTCGTATTTTGTAGAAGTTGATCCGGAGGGGTTTCCAAGGCACCATCAACGGCGCCTTTCTTTTTCCCTTCGTCAATTAAACCATTTCAAATTAACGAGTGGTTGCGAACATTGTTGATGTACAGAAGGTATACTTCGCAAGCAGTGTTGCGCTTGTCCCCTTGTAGGATAGATGTTGAGCGCTCGGTTAATAGGGTGGCACACGGAGTTCGAATCCACGTTCAACCTGTTTTTTTTCTATCATGGATTTTCGTCTCTCTCTCTCTCTCTCTCTCTTCCTCCTCTTCTTCTCTCGTTTATCATCTCTCTCTGCTTTCTTTCTCGTTTCTCTTCTCTCTTTTTCTATCCTTCTTTTTCTACTCATTTTCTCCTCATGTCAACGCGACAGGTCGTTGTGGTTGAAGGAGGTGACGGGACGGAGGAGGTAGACGAAGCTTCTGTGGTGGCCGATAGCGACAGCACCCGCGGCCATGATGATACCTATTACACGGGATTCACGGTCCGTTCTCCGGATAACTCTCGCAAATGCAGAGTTGTTTGCGGCAGGCGTTATCGGCCCGGGACACCAGGTGGAATCGGCCGCATGATTTGCCGTCGCAATTTGGCCATTCTCAAGATTCTCACCGAAAACTTACTACCCCGGATTCGACCGTTCCCCCGGATTCGACCGATCGCCCACGGGGTGGTGGTGTGATGAACAACGTTGCTGTGGCTACCGCTGGCGTGGTGCATCTTGCGATCGCTTGCACGTTTTCCATCACGTTCGATTTTGCGATCGCCTTCACTGTCTACTTGGCCATCTCCAGCTGGATCGTCGTCGCTCCGTCGCTCCCGCTCTCGATCAAGATGCCGATGCCGTCAAGACTCCCACCACCCGCAACCGGTCGGGTCGTCGAGTCGCTGGGCGACGGCCAGCTCGTCGTCGCCACAGTGCTTGCCGCCGCCACGGGAGAGGGGGATCCGGTAAGAGAACCGGTAGGGGAGCCGGTAGGGGATACCTTAAACGTGGGCCCAGGAGCGGAAAGGTCTCCCGCAAGCGTGAGCTTTCGTGTGCAGATGGACTTGGGCCAGCGTTAGTACGTGGTGGGGGTGGGCAGAAAAGACCAAGAAAACTTTCTCCTCTGGTAACGGGCGATTTTACGACGCGGGATACGAAAAAGACCATGCCTACTGGATCACAAGGATGACACACTGGGCGGCATGTGGATGGACACAAGAAGACTATGATGAGAAGTTAGAAGAGACGCGGGCACAGCGAGAAGAGGCGTACACCAAGTTCTTGGAGCAACAGGAGGAAGCAGTGGAAAGGAAAGCACGGGAAGAGGAGGAGAGCGAACGAGCGTGTTGGAAATGCGGTGAACTGGACGCCCGCCCCGACGGCGACGCCATCTCGTTGTGCGATGGTGACGACTGCACGGGCGCCAGCCATGTCCAATGCAACGACCCTCCTCTACCTTGCGTCCCGAAAGATGACGTGAGTTTCTGATGTTTTTGTGACGCTGACGTGCTTTTTCTTGCCCCTCTTGAAACTCTATTGTGCCACCATGTATCGGTTCAGAATGCAAGACGCGTTTATATATTTTGTTGCAGATAAGCCCTACAGCATACTCCAAATATGTTGAAACAAGCATGGCGATAATAGATGTAGATAGACAAGACCCGACTACCATCTTGCATTTTCTTCCCCGACAAAACAGTGGTTCTGCCATGAATATGTGGAGAAGGCAAACGATGATGATTTGGCGGAGAGTGCTGATAGTCCGATAAACGAGGATGATGCTAAAGGTGGCGAGGATGAGGCAAAGGAGGATGATGCGGCGGGTGCTGATTGTTCGATGGACGTGGGTGATGCCACGGATGGCGATAATGAGGCAAAGGAGGATGGTGCAGCGGGTGCTGGTAGCTCGATGGATGTTGATGGTGCGACAGAGGGGGGTGACGAAAAGTGTGGGGGGGGGCGGCCTACGGCCTCGAAAAGCGCCGGCAAGCGGTCCCGGAACACGAAGCAAGACAGAGCCGCGGCGAAGAATAAAAGTGAAGGCCGGTCCGGGCTGTCGGTCAGACACCAATCTTTGGTCCAATCTCGCGACAACGAAACCCTGCGGCAATTGATGGAACAAAATAAGGATCGCGCCCAAAGCTACACGTCGAAATTTAGAGGAAAGCACCATCTCGCCGTCGGACACCAGAGCACTAACATACCGCGAAATCGAGATGGCTCTGCGGGACGAGCATGGTGAGGAGTTTATGCGCGCCTTGAAAACTCTTGGCAGGATCGATTACCGACTTTATGGAATCAAGGCCATGGGCTCCTGGCCAAGAGGAAAGGACGAAAAGGCGAGGAGGGGACTAGATTTCGACGTGAAGAAGGGAGTAGTAAGAGGTTTTACTATTGACAAAATACATGCTCCGGACTCTTCGAAATTCAATGGGGAGGCGGGTTGACGGCAAAATACGGATTACACGATGCGCTCAGCCTAGCCGCAAACTACGGTGATCAGGGCGTCTTGAAATCAGAGGAGGACAGGAAACAGTTCCGGTTGGTTCTCAGTGGCGTCTTGTGTACGGTGAACGTCCAAGTCCAGCGGTTCATCAGTGAACAGGACTTAAAGGTAAAGAGAAAACGCCACTTGGTTTATATGCCAGACAAAACTTCTCGAGAGACGATGGAGTATCACAAAAAAGCATTGGAGGAGATCCAGGAAATTTGTGCCGCCGAGACGATGACTCCGTACGAGCTTGAGGACCTTGACAACAAATCAGATCCCGATATCATTGGAGAAATGAAGAAGGGCGGGTCCTTTACGTTGCTGGGGTCAAGTCTATACCAGGAGATCGAATCATTGGGCCTCGTTTACGTCCACGAACGTCACCTCGCCTTCGCCGACCACTTTATTCGAGGAGCGCAATCATCTTGGAAGCTGGGTCGGCCCACTAGCTTTAAATCGTGTCTGGCTCCTCTTTCTGTGGGAGATGTATATAGCGAGTTTCCGGACGGGATCACGCTTCGTGGCCACGAGACTCTGAAAACATATAGCACCATCACCTGCGAGTACACGCGCAACGGTGGGTTGGGTATGAGGGCATTTGGGGTAAAGGTCAGGGTTAGCGATGCTCTGACAGGGTGCTTCAAATGGTGTACACGCTTCCCTCTCTACCGACTACTCGATGAGACGAGGCCCGATGATATCGGTGACATAAACGCCTTCTCCGAAAACACTTTTAGAGTCTCACCGACACGGAAGCACGGTGCCTTGTACAAGGGCGCCACAAATTTTAGCGTCACCAAGGATCAAGACTCAACGGTGTTGTCAGTACTGGTCGAGGGGTACGAGCCAGTGGCCAACGAAAAGAAAAGCGCAGCCGCATCATACGAGAACTGTCTTTCGAGGTTGGGAAACGGCAACGAGGACGACATAGGACGTCTCGACATGGGGCCGGATTGGGATAGAAACTTAAAGTTTCTGGGGGATTTGGTCGAGAAAAATGCGATCAAGACGGTTATCGACAATATTGGGGACGCCGAACGCCAGAGGGAAGTGATTAAAATGTGCTTGGAAATTCTCGATGACAAAGAAGATGGAAGGATAAAAAACAGGTAAACGTTTCATTTAATACTTAATTGGAAAAACATGTTTTTAGTCCCGTCATCGTTAAGTAGGCACTATGGATAAAAATGGTAAAAATTATCAATTATTTGTCTATTTGTTTGGCCCTCACTGTAATGAAATGTTCCCCTCTCAATCCCACAAACCATGTTCTCAGGGATCCTGGCAAGCGTTTGAACGAGAACCACTTGTATCCTGCGACGGGCCAGAAGGAAATTGGTGAGGTCGTCGAAGTTCTCGGGGATTTGGAAGTATCTGCAGAAGATCTGGCTTCTTTTAGCTCTGCCCTGCAGATCCTAGATTCGTTAACAGCAGAAACGCTTGATTGGTTGGGATGTCTGGCGAGTAAAGTCCATGTGAAAGAAGCGTCTGGAGTTTGTCCTACCACTCGACTGCAAAAACAAGGAAACCTCGGAGAGCCGCCAACACGGAATGGTGGTAAATCACTCGAAGACCGGTTGGACCAAAGGCAAGGGCATTGTTCTCAGATAGTGAAGGTGCGCAGGAGGTGTGTGTTTTGATGTGTAGCTACGTATGCTCACCAATGTAGCTATTTGGGTCATCATTTTTCTTGCTTCGGCGAGGGATAGAAGAACAATTTAATCGTTGGAGAAAGCATTGAGTTCACGACAATGATCTAGTCTAGAACATATCTATGGCAAATCAACATATGCTCATGTGCTTGGCGATACCCAACCCGCAGGCCCATACGCGGTTATGGTCGTTATCGGCCGTCGACTGATGAGACAACATCTGAAGGTCGGCTTTGAGAGGGCAAGGGCTAACGAACAGGTTATACGAGCACCGACAAAGGCAGAAGTGGAAGAAGCAGCGAAGGCCCTTGCCAACGCTAATGCAAAGAAAAAAGAACCCGGCGTATCGGAGAAGGTGGAGAAAGCGAAGAAAGCCATTGAAAAGTCGAGTAAATTCCTGAATGCAGTGATTAGGCATCTTAGTGGATACTCTCCCACCGCAGGAGACATAGCGAACGAGGCAGAAAGAGCCCGGACTGAAAGCAGGGAAAGAAGAAATATTGGGTGTCCGGAGCTTTGAGACAGAGTTTGTCCATTCACCAAATAAGGGAAAAACTACAATACATCCCAGCTAAACGCTCTTTACAAGTACCTGGTAAAATAGACACTTGGCTTGCCAGCGTTCGGGCCCGATATCCTCCGCTCCGTACACGTCACCAATGTGATGACCGAGTGATACAAGCTAGGTACTAGCGTAAACGATCCCAGGATAGTGTGTCACTTCGCCTTAGCGAGGCACGGCGACCTTGAAATAATTCGCACGTATAATTTACCAGAAATGGACAAGGTACAGGACGACGAGGGTTCGCTAGGTTACTCTTTTGCTGGTATCCTGCACACTCAAGATTGCAGCAACAAAAATCTGAGCACGGAAGATTTAACACAAGAACGGACTAAGGTAGATGCAAGAATTCTCCCTGGTTCCTTACGGCCCACGTCCTTGAAGTCAGTGTCAGCGGTACCGGTGGCAACAGTACCATTTGAGGATGATGAGAAAATAGTGGCTCTGCGCCGAGAGGAAGAAAATAAGCGATTGGAGTGTCTGATTGAGCGGCATCAACGTGAAATCGAAGCGAAGACGGGAGTTATGAGAGTTGTGGTACCAGTCGATATTGATGGAGAAATAATGGCTCTGCGCAGAGCGGCAGAAGTGGCAAATCTGAACGCCAATTTCCGAGAGGCTAATTTGAGAGGTTTTCATCCCAGGTGTTGTGGTACAAAGGTAGTTGAGCAAATGGAGCTAGAGTCGGTATGTAGTGATGGAGGGCCCTGTATTACGGGGGTGAATAGGGCAGTATCTGAGGTTACCAAGCTAGTGTCCCCCAAGAAAGTGCACCACTGTAAGAAGGTGATTGTGCATTACTCTGACAACATGAGGCGAAAGCAAGAAGTAAAGGAGGCTCACTTACGGGAAATACATGTGTTTTTCAATCGGTTGGCAAGGGCCCATGTACATGATGTGGCGGCATCTTTTCATAAGACTACTTTAGAGTACAAGCTGAATAGGGAGAAACGCCTTCCGGGCTGCCCTTTTCTAAAACCAATATTGGCAGAGCTGTGCGAGTTGGACGCGAACGTTTGCACGGGTTTCCTCAGTGTGGTTAAGGATAAGAAGGCGTTTTTTGACTTTGTACGAATCATCCCGTCTTTTACGAAATGTCATCTGTGGCATGAGACGGTTGTATAGGGGTCTTTGGATGTGGTGCATTATTTGTTTATGGAGACATAGATGAGATGGCGTAGATTTAAGTGGGTGTGTTGATGACGGTGGTCAGCGAAAGTAGAGGCGGTAGGAGGCCGCGGAGTGATTAAAGTGCTCTTCGTTTTGAAACATAACGGAGAACGAAGAATTAACAAAAAACAAATTAAACGGAACGATCGGACCAATCGTTTCTACGAAATTCTTGGCAACGTAGACAAAGTCAAGAACTGGTAAAAAAAACGTAAGTCAAAATATTATTTCAATTACAGCTGGCCGCAGTCGTGGCCGCAGTCGTAGGGTGCGTCGGATACAAGGACGGGGGCGGGGTGTAGCGCTGGTGGCTACGGTGTAATTGTGGGTGTTTTGTTGTGCACTGAGAGTTCATGTGTAGAAGGAGAATTAATACAATATATTTTGTTTGAATTTAAACACCCGGGACGACGAGGTTTGTGGTAAATTTCACGCCAAACCGGCCACCGCGTCCCAACACCCGATCTCCCGGCAGAGCTGCGGTCGATCGGCGCCGGAGCGGTCGGGTTGAAAGACGCCAAATAATTATTGAACTAAAACATTGGCACAATTTGCATCACGACATCGCTGGCGGTGCTCTCCAGCCCGCGGCAACCAGCCGTGCTCCAGCCCGTTCTATGACACAAGATACCACACCCCTGCACATATCCCACAACTAAACAACATGTTTCCACGAGCTTCTTCTGCGAATGGAGCCGATCGTGCCAGCATCTACGCCGTATTGGCGTGCCAACTCTTATCGCAGTCTCTTTCGGTGCTCAGATTCTTGTTGATAGTCGAGAGTAGTTAGGCGTCAGATGTTGTATATTCCGGACCCGAGGCCGGTAGCACCACGAACAAATGATCATTGTTCACACATACGTTGTTTTGACAGGATGTCGATAATCCTCCAATGTTTTTCATGCAAGTGATTAACCATCAATTAGGGGGTATAACTGCCCCTGGATCATGCCAAAAATATGCAAGAACGGTGCAAGGGGAAAACCGGACCCGCCGATCAAAAACCCCAAGCCTAAAATCCCATAAAAAAAACCGTGGCTGTCACAAAGGATGCCAACGACCGCACTTCCAAAAAACAAGCAGATCAAGCTAAACTGAAAAATAATGTCAGCACGCGGGATTACACACCCTGCGCTTAAGTGCTTCGGGATGCAAACGGAGCATTTACCTGCTTCAAACCACCTGCCCAGTGCTCAAGTACCCTGATCCCAAATATTCATCAAACGCCTACGGTGGTACTGAAAATTGCCCTTAGGAAGAGCCTTAGTAAGAAATCGGCGTGCTGCTCAGCCGACTTGACATACTCCATGCTGATCTTACCCATCCTGAATAGATCACGGATGAAATGGAAACACACGACAATGTTCTTACTCCTAGCATAACCTAGGGGATTTTCAATCAACGCCTTAGGCCCCTAGTTGTCCTCAAGGATCTTGATGCTAGTCGAATACGTCTCGGGCGCAATAAAAGACAAAACGGCAGGCACAAACAGAACCTCCTCGACCCCATCCCCAGCCGCAATGTACGTACTCTGTCTCGGAGGTCGACAACCACACGACGTGCTGCGTCTTACTCGCAACCCCCCAATGTTACTGCTATCCCAGACACCGAACGCCTATCATTAGCCTTGTACGCGTAGTCTGCGTCTGGGTACACTTCTAGCCGAAGGCCCGATCCCCGCACATAAGTACTGTAATGCCAACACTCTTGGTGCCTCTAGGTACGACGATATCTTCCTGGTAGACTTCGAGAGCCTCACGGTCGGGGTGTGGGCGTAGCGCGCAACAGCTCGCACGGCGTTCGTAATGTCCGGCCGCGTCATGGTCGACAGCCACAGTAGGCTCCCGACGGCCTCCCTCACAGGCCAGCCCCCTCCCGACTCATAATCCCGCTTCGGTCCTAAATCATCGCCAGGGTGAACTCGCCACGTAAGTAACTAGATACTGTACTATGGCACGCGTACTTACTCCTTTCTACTGACGCATGTTAGAAAGCGCTATTATATGTTACTTGAACAACTGGGATACTCACTACAGCAGCTGCTGAAATATCAACTTATTACTTGCTGCTCGTGTGCTGACGTGTACAACCATGCTTTACTTGCAATATATACATATCTTCTGGAAGACATGTTCTACGGAGATTCTGGGCTACCGTATACCAGGTATATCTAGGTACCGCTGCTGGAGATCAGCCTACCATACCAAGAACACAAGAGTACGCCTCAGCTATGCTACTTTAACATCTAGACATAACGATACTGTTGGGTTATCCGCAACGACAGCAAAAGGGGATTTGACTATCTGCTGCTACTTGATAGCATGTACAGCAGTACATATCCCTGACATTGGGAGGGGTGTAGAGTTAGGTAAACCCTTGCTAGGCGATAAGGTACTGCCTGTAATTAATAAGGTACTGCCTGTAATTTCGGGGAGTGCATGAGGACGTTCTTGATCGTAAAATAAGTAAGCTTCCACGGTTCACTTGGTCGTGAACGAGTGAGAGAAGAGAGATGCCGAATGCCTGGGAGGGTGAACGAAAGAGTGAGAGAAAAGTGATGCCAGCGGAGGGTGCTCCCGGTTGTCCCACCTCCAGAACAACGCCATTCAGAAGCTCAACAATGAATGGTTCTCGATCATAGTTGGTTACTCGGAATGGTCCTGGAACTGCTGGAACGGTCGACGGGACTGCCATAGTTCCGAAGGCATTCAGACGCCTTGTCACACGCTAACGTCGACACGACTACGGCGAAGACTATAAACATAATAACATGTCCCCGCTTTTTTTTTAAACCCTAATCACTTGATTTCAAAGACCTGCCTCGCTCTCAGCGCTCCCACTTGGAACACGCCTGCCCAACTCCCCTTCTCCGAGAACTCTTCCCGACTTTCTTCGCGTTCTTTGCTTTCTTCGTGTTCTTTTTTCTCGCTTCTCTATGTTTTTGAACCTGCTTCTTCTGCTCACACCACGAAGTGAACGCACAGACCAAGCTCAGACAGGTAGACTACTGTAGTATCTATCTACGTACCGCCAGCACAGCAGAACAACCTGCAATCAACCCTGCACAGAGCAGCAAAGTACATGAAGCAGTATGTTCGTGTCGACCAGTCAACAGAGTGCGACAACGCAAGCAAGAAGACAGGAACAAGACATTTTTAACTGCTGTTGTTGTTGCCGAGAGCCACCACCATGGTACGTACGAGTATTTAAACATAATTACGTTTGTCTCCGTTATTTTTTTTAACCTTAATCACTTGATTCTAAGGACCTGCTTCGCTCTCGGCGCTCCCACTTGGAACTCGTCTGCCTAACTCCCCTTCCCCGAGAACCCTTCCCAGCTTTCTTCGCATTCTTCGAGTTCTTTTTTATAGTTTGTATATGTTTTTGAACCTGCTTCTTCTGCTCACACCACGAAGTGAACGCACAGACCAAGCTCCGACAGCCACATAATCTTTCTACGTACCGCCAGCACAGCAAAACAACCTGCAATCGACCCTGCACAGAGCAGCAAAGTACATGCAGCAGTATGTTCGTGTCGACCAGTCAACAGAGTGCAACAACGCAAGCAAGCAGACAAGAACACGGCTTTTTTAACTGCTGTTGTTGCCGAGAGCCACCACCATGGTACGTACCAGGTACGAGTATTTGTACAATAAATTAAAAATACACTACAGCTGTGAGATCGAAATTTTCCTCTCCGTTGCTGTTTTTTATCGGTTATAAAGCCAGCAACAACTAATTTGCATTTTTATCAAGTACCGCGCTGACACTCAGCTCTGTGACGGACCGCCGTCTAGACGAAATGCACTGTTTTTTTACTGGAATATCTTAAGGTGTGACTGACGTGACCAAAATCAGCCGTCTCTTTGCTGCCACTTCACCCAAAAGTTCCACGCTGCTGTGTGTGTTTTATTAAACTGCTTTTCTACCCATCGACATCCAGCGCACGCAGCAGTGTTCTTGCCGGTTTGTCATCCTAGATAAAAGACAAAAGCTCTGTAGTCACAAACTTCGAGACTGACATATATATACGTTGCAAGTACTACAGCAAGATACCAGGTAAATGCGGCGGTATTATACTCATGCATGTGGCGTCCAGGTTGTTTTCCTGGAGCATGGCGGCGGGCCTCTTGGCATTGTCAAAGTCGCCAATTGCACCTCCTACGATCAATCATGGACCTCTGTCCGCTTCACAAATTTGTTTTATTTTTCGTTCTTGAGCGAAGCGCCTTGTACATATAAACAGCATGTAGCCTTAGGGGCACCACAACGGTCGAGCAGCAGCAGCAACAACAACAAATATCATCATCGGCAGCAGCAACAACAAATATCAGCAACAGCCACAACAACAACTAAGAGCAGCCAGCATGCCGGAATAAAAAACCCCGGAAGCCCTGCAACCAACGCTCTGGACCAAAGTGGTAGAAACCAGGAATGCGTATTACCGCTGCGTATTACCGCAGATTAAGGTGCGAACCTATCGGTATTACCGCAGAGTCGAGTGCGAACCTATCGGTACTACCGCAAACTGAAGAATTACGAGAACCGCACTCAAGAACCGCTACGGCACAAACATGTGGTAGGGGGTACTGGCTATCACCCCTTTGAGGGAGTACGCAAAAAAGTGGGGTTTCCATCATGCGGAAATATGGAGGCGTGTCTATTTAGGGGCTGTTGCCTAACCTTGAAGAACCGCTTTTTTTTTCGAGAACCTCGTATGGATTTGCGAACCCGTTCGCGAACCGGGATCGGTAACACGTATCCCTAGTGGAAACCCCCGATTCTCTCTTTTTTGGAAAAATCGTTTTATTTTTGCGTCGGGGGGCGCGTCGGGGGGCCGCATCCACACCCCTGGGATATACTCCTCGCGGGGTTACTACTGATATGTGGGCGTGCATGTTTTCACTCAAACTGTAACGTGCAACGTGCAACCTATGGCGTCGTCCCGACAAAACGAGCTACCCGCAGCACCACATATATGCTCCTGAACTCAGCAGGAGCCTGGGGCCAGTATTGCTGCACACCAGGCTCTATGGACAAACTCGCATCAATAACAAAGAGTTAAAAATAGAGTGAATTAGTAGGGTGTTTGCGATATATCAAATGTGGTTGGATGGGAAAACTTATAATTAACAGTATTAAAACCGACGGACGTCACACAACCCAAGGCCAACCCAACCCGCGAAAAAGTAGGTTAGAATAAAAAAAAAACGGTAGGAATTGTTTTTCTACCCTTAACTTTTCGTGGGTTGGGTTGGCGTTTGGTCATGACATTGGTCGGTTTCAACGCTATTGTTATGTGTTTTTCCTACCCAACCAAGTTTGGTATCCCGCAAACACCCTAATTAGTGTCGGCGATGTACGTCGGTTACATGTTACGGTTCGAGTAACAACATGCATGCCTACGTGTCAGTAAGAAACCCTAAGATACGCCCGGGTGGCTAACCGTATCGGGCGCGCAAATAAGATGTCCCCCACACCGCCACATCTATACCCCTGAAGTTAGCACCTCGAAACGACGGCGAACCGACGCACGGCGTGACGCATATCTAAAACCCCGTGAGCTCTACCAGTAGTAACCTTTGCCAAAAATACCCCGGGCAAGCTGGGCGATTGAGACGAAAGAGCAAACACATGTCGTCTGTACGTTCAGCTAAACAAGCAAGCAATGGACTGAAAACGTGTGTTAGTGTTAATTAGACTAGACTCTTTGGGACTTGAGAGAGGAAACGTTTCGAAAGTGCAGGACAGGTACGCCGTCGGCCACGCGAAACAGCCAGGGCTGCCGGGGAGACGAGCAAGCGCCAAGGGGTCGATTAGTCAAGGTTGTCTGTCAATGCATTTCCATCCGTCTAAACGGAGTGTCCTCTGTCCCCCTGGTAGAAAAAACTCAATTTCATGTGTGGAAACCCCTATGTTATATATGGGGTCAATAGTATGGTTAGGCGTGTCCCAAATACGGGGATTTATGTTTGTGTTCCCTACATCTTTGGCTGGACTGGAGGATGTGTCAAGGACTGCGATGTAACGAGCTGCACGACACCCACGCAGCGTGGTGCTACGACTGTAGTACTGCTGCACGCTGTTCCGAGGCGCTTGATAAGATCGCCCTCTTGTCTTTTTGTTGTCGCTATGCGTGAGTCCCACACTTGAGAGGGGAGACTTGTCGAACGTCGAATGTACACGACGATTGCGGCCTCGGCCACGCGACGCAGCCAGACCAAAAGGGTTAGGGTATCTGTCGGAAGTGCGACTTGAGGCGATGTACGACACGCGCAGCATGAAGATACTCGTACTACCCTACTCCCTTCCTGAGTAGACAGCCGTACTCGAAGTACCAGGCGTACGTATTGCCTTTTGTTGCTGTCTCTGGAGTCCTCGAGTCTCCATTTCGGTGGATTTCGTTTTGATTTCGTTTGATTTCCATGCGATGTTCGTTTGATTTCGTTCGATCTCGTTCGATTTCCCTCGATTTTTGTTCTGTTTCCCTTGATGTCGTTTGATTTCCTTTGGTTTCGTTCCGTTGCTTGGGAAGCTCTCCGGCTGTCCCGCTCCCTCGACACTCGATTTGACCTTTGGAACGTGTTGACGTATTAACATGCTCGCCATCAGACTACAAGTAGTAGTGGTCCCTCTACGATGTCGGTTGAGTAGTGCCTCTCGCCGTTATAGCGCCTGTGACATCGCTTGGCATGGATGGGATTCCCCAGGAGTAGCAGTATGCGGAGTAGTGCCAGTTGCCGATGTAGTGCCAGTATTTCGTGCTGGCACATACCGGCGCTATAGAGGGGAGACCCCTGCTGTGAATTGACATCAGGAGGCTTTTTCATCAATTCTCGACGCTCGACTGGAAGTTTGGAACTTGCGACCGTAGAAACTTGCTCGCCACCAGGCTATGTTGACGTCAGTAGTCTTTTGAAGAAGCCGAAAAAATTAAAAATACACTACAGCTGTGAGATCTAGGATTTCGTCGAAACTCATCCTTTTGCAAGATGTGTGTAGTACTCCGATCGCGCGTGTACGGGATGTGTATGTCCTCATGAAGGATTATAGGTCGGCGACTCCCCTTGGTACTAGTTAGCACCAGGGTCAACAAGGTGATACGAAGGCGTCGGTCTTAATCCAGCTGTGCACGGAAACTATAAACCTCTTCTTTTAAGAGGGGGACAAAATCTGACGGCTATGGAACGCAAAATCTGACGGCTGTGGAATGCACCAGCTTTATATATTATATCGTTTTGTTACCGGTGAGGGGACGAGGGGGGGTTGTAGGTATTTTTTAGGTCGTATAATGAATAGGGTTGCTGCACGTATGGTGTTAGACCTGAGATGATGGGGATCAGGTATTTATACGAATCGGAGAGTCCGTGTTTGTCTGGTGGGAATATTGATTACTCTGTACGATTAGTATTTTTCGTACCCTGGTATGATGTGTGTGTGTGTGTGTTTGTGTGTGTGTTCTTCACATTAAACTGATATTTCCAACCATCTATATCCGGCACAACCAGTGTCCGTGCCGATGCCTCCTAGAGAGACGAGCTCTGTGGTCACAAACTATTAATACAAGACGGAGATACACATTGCAAATACAGCAAGGTGTGTGTGTTCTTCACATGAAACTTATATTTCCACCCATCTACATCCAGCACAGCCAATGTCCGTGCCGATGCCTTCTAGAGAGACGAGCTCTGTGGTCACAAACTACAAGAAGACAGAAATGCACATTGCAAATACAGTACCAGGTATAATCTATCATATCATATAATATTTTGTGATACCGGTATTATATTTGGAGAAGCAGGGTGGCAGGTTGACCGTTCGAAAAGTTCTACAACATTGCAACTCTGTCTGGAAATGTAAGCACCGTGTGTGCATTTTCATATTTATACCCGAACGGTCGTTCTATTTCCGATCAGAGTGGTATACTATACCACTGGTATCATGTACTGCTGTAGGCGGACTATTTGTTTTTTTGTCCCGCCGGCCGCTGGTGATATACCTGGTATTGACATATATGATATTGCATGATCAGATCAATAACTTCGTTTTTTTTGCTCTCTACGTGCAACTTGCAACCCACGTCGTCCCGTGTCCTTGTTGCTCTCCTGAGTGCAAATTCAACCTAACACGCACTTGCTCTATCAAATACGTAGATGTCCCCGAACCAGCACGCCTTCCATATATTAAGATTCAGTACCGCTCCACAAACCCCAAATTTCCTACCTTCAATCATCCACTTTGTTGCTGAAATTGGCAACCTCCTGAATGAAGGCCTACGTGCCCTGCCCTGGAACAGAAGAGGCGTTTCTCGTCAGGGCCGGACGATAGATAGTATAGGTCCAAGGTGACGCATACTACAGCATTACCCCTTTTGGGACTTGATTGTAGTATAGCGATCAAAAGAACGACGATTGCGATCTCGTCAAAGCGTCTAGGAAGCGCGTGCAGCAGTACAAACACCGCCATTCGCTGCACGCGTGCCGCACAAAGTCCATACACCGCAGTTCAGATGAATCCTCTACCCCAACGGCCCGTGCCGCTTTGTGAGGTCGATGCTTCAATCGTCAGGTTTTTTCGACAGTTTTTCCCTCTTAACCCTCTTAGCACCCACTCGGAAACCGCAAGAAAGTAATCAACTTCGACCATGTCAAAAAGAGCCCGGACTCTTTGGGCCCACCACAGCAGACAGTACATCACTGTTCAAAGCTTTGGCGTGGTAAACGGGTCATTCAAAGTCCACTCAAAGAGCTTGCCTCTAAAACCCAGTAATACCACATAAATTTGGGCCCATTTCATGGGCCCTATAGCGTTCTAGTGCTAAGAGGAAAAACTGACGAAAAAAGGTTAAGGGTGCACCACTCAACACCAGGCACCAAACGATTGGCCTCTGCTTTGTAAGTTAAGAGTTGTGGGAGTGGGTTGTGAAGCGCCGCATCTTCAATCCATTCCCCGAATTCTCCGGATGGATTTAGTTCCACCTGATTTTTCTATGACTCTGCATGTACGACCCTTCGGGGTGGGCTAGTGTTATGATATCCGCTCTCCCCCGTTGGAGCTCTGTACCTCCTCCCAAAAACTGATTTGGAGAAAATGTGCGTGTGCAACCCGATCAACAATCCCATTGCCTAGATATACGACGAATACATTGTAAAACACAACTGATATTCCAACGATTTTGGTCGGTCCAGTAGTATATGTGGTGCGCGTAAATAATTGTATGGTATTTAGTATGGAAATGGCCAAAAAAAATATGTATGAATTATACTATCGTCGACATTTTTCCCGAAAATATTATTTTCGCCTAATTTTTTCCGGACAACTTCCATACAGGTCGGCCCGGGGTTGGGGTCGGGGTTAGGGTTAGGTTTTGGGGTGTTTTAGCCAAAACCCCTTCTCGTAATACTGGAACCACACGCCTTACACAAAAATTTTCGCTTTTTCCATACTGTATCCTGTATGTTTCTTACATGGCCTGCATAGGCGTCTCATATGCCTTCCGTTTCGTTTTTTTGGAACCCCCCATGAAAACACGACCAAAAGAGTGTTATTCGTGATGCTGCTGCTGTGTGCCAAGGACAGCCGATGAGGCGCCTACTAAGCTGTAGTGTGGGCCACGGGATTGCTCATCGGGTTGCGCCTTCATTTTTTGGTCACTGTCCGGTATTTTATCACAAAATACTTAAAATACGTCAGCTGTGAGTTCGACCAAGTGATGGTCGATACTCCTGTGTACTGGTAAGATATAAGGCTCCTCAAAGACGCCAGCTACGGTCGTAGAGGTAGCACTTCTGGGCACAAATATATTTCCGTCGGTCAGAACTAGACTATTTTGGGCAGAAAGCACTACGTCTATCCTTGAACGCGTCAGGCTCCCGGTCAGGCTCCCGGTATGATATTAAAAAGCTGCCGGGCGTTTCACGGATCATTCGAAAACCAAAAATTATTATCCTTTGTGTCTTTTTCTCGTGTCGCTGAAAGCGCGAGAGCGTGAGTTGACAAAACTTTGATGAGAAATCGACGAGCAATGCGAATGTTAAACCCTATGCGCGATGAATACGAAGGCGAGTACCGGGGGGGGAGAAGGGAAGACAGACACCCTTGACCACGGCTTGCCCAGAAGGCCGCTGGGGGTAAATACCGGTAGCCTCCCATGAGGTAAGCTGGAAAATAGAAGTGGTGACAAATAGCAGAAAAAACACTCGTTAACGTTGGAGTTTGTTGAGCTTCTTACGCTTGCGCTGGTAGTCCTTCCACCAGATCTCTATTCCCACTGTTTATGCTCCCTTTGCCGGCAGATTTTTACCGTTTTTCGGGTGCACCTTTTTTGGCGCTACTACTGCTAGCGGCGTGAGCCAATCAGCGGCGTGATAATGTCGGAGAGGAAGGCCGTGATCAAGAATGCTGACATGTCGGAAGACATGCAGCAGGACGCCGTTGACTGCGCGTCCCAGGCTTTGGAAAAGTACAACATTGAGAAGGTGAGGGAAATAAAAGTTTGCGTTCCATAGCCGTCAGATTTTGTCCCCCTCTAAGAAGTTTGTAGTTCCTGATTAAAGACCGACGTCTTCGTATCACCCTGTTGACCCTGGTGCTAACTAGTACTAAGGGGATTCGCCGACCTATAATCCTTCCTGAGGACATACACATCCCGTAACACGCGCGACCGGAGGATCACACACAGCTTGCAAAGATGAGTTTCGACGAAATCCTCGATCTCACAGCTGTAGTGTATTTCTATTTTTTGATAAAAATAAACTTTTGACGAGGTCGGTCATTCTTGCGAAGTAAGTAAAAGCGGTCCTTTCATTATCGGACAGAGTGGTATTTAGTGTAGAAAGTAACTTGGCGATTACGGCATCGAATTTTTGTTAACTCCCGCTCTCGCACTTTCAGCAGCACGAGAAAAATGCACAAGAGAATACATGTTTTGTTTTAAGATTTTTTTTGTTGCATGATACCTCACGCGTGCTACGATTGGGATAGAGCACTCCTTGGCCAAGACTGAGGACGCGCCCTATGTGCAGGAGCGGCCTGCACACAAGCTGTGCAGGTCGCGGCAGTTCGTTGGTCTTATTGGTCAAGCCTGGCCTTTCGGCCGCCCTCGTGTTTTTTACAATACGCCACCAAAACACGCGGCGGACGCCGCGTGACTGCCCCTGCCGACCCCGACCCCCCGAAAGGGCTAGAGTTAGGGTTAGGGTTGGGGTTAGGGTTAGGGTTAGGGTTAGGGCTGCGACAGGGGTCGGGTTGGTCTGGGCCAACGTGCAAGTGTTGAAAATAACCTGTCGGGACCTGCACAGCTTGCTTGTGCAGGCTGGCTGCTCCTGCACATAGGGCGGGCCAAAACTGACGGGTCGCCTAAACTACCCAATATCGTTGGAGTATCGTTTGTGTTTTTCAATGTATTCGCATGATATCCAGGCGATGGCATCGGCCACACCATGCAGCCCGGGCTGCTAGGATGGACGATACGTCCCAAGTGGAACGGGAGGCGATGTGCACGACACGTACGCAGCATGATGATACTCGAATTGTTGCACGCCCTTCCCACTGTAGCAGTTTTTTTTATAATAGTACAACACACTTCAGCTGTGAGATCGAGGATTTCGTCGAAGCTTTTGTAAGACTGCACTTGTCGCGTTTTTGGTCGCCGTGTATGCGTGGGTCCCCAACACCCAAAACGATCCTCACATTGCCGGACAGAGTGGTCTTTGGTACCTGGGGAAGGTAGGCTCGGATGGTTTTTTGTTCAGCTGTGGGTTGTTTGGCTGGGGTATCGCGATCGCTTTGACCCGTTGCTATCGTTCTCGATCTCGATTGTGGTTGTACATGATATTGCCGCTTTCATATCATCTTTGGTTTGACTGTGGTATGGCGATAGTATTTGCCCGTTGGCGGTATTCTTGATGTCAATTGGGATTGGGCGCAGGGGATTGTCGCTTTCACCCACTGTAGGTTTACTGCGTTATCACGACCGTCTTAACCTGTTTTTTTTTTTCTTGGTTCCAATTTGGATCGGGCAGGGTATTCCCGCTTTCGTCAGCTTTGGTTTGACTGCGGCGACACAATCGCATTGGCCCGTTGGCATTTGCTCTTGATCTCAATCGTGAATTGGAGGATATGTGATCCCGTTATTATGTGATTGGACAGGATATTGCCGCGTTCATCGGCTACGGTTTTCTGCGGTATAGCGATCGTTTTGACCCGTTACCAATAGGGTGTTCGCGGTATACCAAATTTGGTTGGGTAGGAGTTGGGTAGGAAAACATGCAATACTAGTATTGAAACCGTCGAACGTCAGAACCCAAGGCCAACCCAACCCACGAAAACATCGGCTAGATGTATGTTTTCTTACCAATTTTTTATTTTTCTAACCTCATTTGTTTAGTGTGTTGGTTGGCCTTGGGTTCTGGCGTTCGTCGGTTTCACTACTATTATTCCATGTTTTCTAACCCAACAGAAATTGGAAATCGCAAACACCCTAATGCTTTTTGTCTCAGTTGTGGTTGGAGGATATTTTATTGGACGTTGCATTTCCGCTTTCATCAGCTCGTATGGTCGGACTGCGATATCACGATCGTGTTTGACCTGTTTTGCCGCCGTGTTTGATCTCGATTGGGGTTGGGCAGTATTGTGCCCTTTCTTAGTGCCGCTTTCATAAGCTGTGGTTGGACATGGTATGGCCCAGAGATGTACGTTACCGGTACCGGTAACACAAAGGTAACTAAGTGTTGCGGGTGGGTAACAACATTTCTTGCTGTAACACAATGTGCCGTAGCGTCCCCCGAACGGAAACGCCTTTATCCACATTGGAAAACTTCTCAAATTGCATATCTGCATGATGAAAACCTGGTGAAAACCACGTCACAAAACCAGCGGGTTTTAGTTGCGGTAACAGCGGTAACAAAGGTAGATGTGCCATTTTCTTGTGTTGCCGGTAACTCTTGTCGCAAAATTGGGGTAACGTACATCCCTGGTATAACCGCTTTCATCAGCTATAGTCGGACTGCGGTATCACGAATCTCAATTGTAATGGACAGGATACAAGCTCAAAAATCGGCGTGCTTCGCACGCCTTATTTTTTCTTATAGGGCTGCGCCAAGCGAAGGTTATAGATGGTATCTACGGAGACAGTTGGATTTGTCGCGTTATCCTATCGGGGGGTATCCGCTTTCGTACCAGACTCGTTGGAGCGGTAAAGGAGGTGTGGAAGGTGTGTTATCGCTGTGGCGCCTGATTGCGCTGCTACTGTTTGGGTCGTTTACCGGTCAACTGGAAGCGAGTGTCGTGTTGGTGTGTTGTTGTGTGTTGCTTCCTCCTTGTGATCCTTGCTGCTGATTGCTGAATACTCTTGTGAAGTAGAATTCTGCTGCTTCGAGAACCAAGAACACCAGCAATGGTATAGTTTGACTGCGGCAGATCTCTCGTATTTGCCTGTTGGTTTCACCAGCTATGGTACCACGACCGTTTTGACCCATTTTGCCGTCGTGCATTGATGTTGATTGTAATTGGACAGGATATTGCCGCTTTCATCAAGAAGGAGTTCGACAAGAAGTACAAGGCCACGTGGCACTGCATCGTCGGTCGTAACTTCGGATCTTACGTAACTCACGAGACCAAGCACTTCATCTACTTTTACTTGGGACAGGCGAGTTCACAGCGTATACGAAGTATAGACACACTCCAAGTATACATGTTGGCCCGGGCGCGTACCGTATGGCACGCAAGATAACACCCCCTTGTAGTGAATTTCTGAGCCGGTTTTATCCAAAATATGGCAGGCGTCTCCTGTGGAGTAGCAGGTGAATCTCGTCCCTGCTAAAATCAATGACGCTTAGTTCGAATCCTCCCGAGTGCATACTCGTGCTCATAGGGATTTTTTCTTGAGTAAAAATTGACTCGTAGCGGAAAGCGCGAGAGCGTGAGGTAGCAAAATTCGATGAAAATCGACGAGCATACAAAGCTGAAAGTGGGAATGCTGAACCCTATGCGCGATAAAAATGAAGGCAAGTACCGGGGGGGGAGAAGGGAAGACACCTGTGACCACGCCTTGTCCAGAAGGTCGCTGAAGGTAAATAAAACCTCTTCCGAGTTGAGCTGGAAAGTAAAAGTGATGTTTGAAAAACAAAAAAAAAGTACAAGACGGGGTCCTCTAAACGTACCGGTAGGTGGGAACAGTTGTAAACGGGCTATCCACTCTACAGTACAGTAGTTTAATACCCGTACGAAGCGTTTCCAAGTGGCTCGTCCTGTATTGTTGTTGTTCTCACAGTAACCCTTGTGGGGCCCATTTATAACGATAAAACAAATTGAGAAGCGCGGTCTTATCATCGCGCGAGCGCGCAACATACGATAGTTGACGCTACTCGCGTGTCGTGCAAGTTCTTGCATTGGAGTTCGACATTAAAGGCGTCATTCCCTAAGCTAGCAGCCCGCGTCGCTTGGCGTGGCGGATCGTCAGTTTTATTCGTCAGTTTTTCCCTCTCAAGTCCCGAAAGGGGATGCAACATGTTGTTGTTCTCACATTTGACTCTCATAATCAAGTCCGTGGTCACAGGACAGGCTCCAGTCACTTTGGAGTGGAAGAATGCCCTAGGAAAAATTAAATCAAACCAAAAGTGGTTCACGTGCAGGTGATAGCGGAAGGAAGTCAGTCGTGCATCAGCCAAAAAAAATAATAGTGAAATCGGAATTCAGCGTACGTACGTATCAGGCCCATACTGGTACATGCGTTTCAAGACTCGCGACTGAAACCGACTACCAGGTACACCCCTTACCACCAAGGAACGTGGGATTGGTGGAGGCAGCCTCAAAAGTGTGCCTGGTACGTGCATAGACTAACTGCATACCTGGTACCTGGTACCTGGTAACTACTTTATTCTGCAAAAATCATGTTACTCAAATTCCATGTATTACTAGGTTGTCATCCAAGTGTATAGGTGGATGGAGTTGCACAAGGTAACTGTACAACTCTGTCCGGAAATGCAAGGACCGTTTGGTATTCATATTTATAACGAAACCGTTCTTGCATTTCCGGACAGAGTGGTATATTGCAAGAATACTTTCTCATTTTCGAGTGAAGCCAAAACAATAGGGGCTCCCTTCCACCCTCGCGTGACCGATTTCCCACATCGCGTGTCCCGCCCAACCACAGACTAATTCGTAAGGTATAATTATTTGATTCATTCAACTATTTTTTGTCACTACTGAGACAGCAGCACCAGCACAGCAGCAGCACAGCAGCAGTATGATATGTACCAGCAGGGTTGGGTTGGGTTGGGTCGGGTCGGGTTGGGTTGACAGTTACAAATATCCACCAGCGCGAGTTCCTAGCGATCGTAGCTACAGTATCTTATATTCTACTGTAATTTTGAGTAGGTCGTCCCCGACACGTGATGGCAGTTCACATATATCAACAAAAGTTCTCTTCCTCGTCGGTGAAAACCCGACGTGCTCCGTCCCGACGTTGTAGGAATGCTAGGGTCTTGTAAACCACTGCAAAACTGATCCCACACTATTTTCAAGTGTTTTGCCGCCAGAAACGTGCTTGTGGTTCTAAAGCGGTTAGTAAGACTACGGTCATGCATGATAATGACCATACACCCCCGCCCCCTCCTCCCCCGACCCTGCCCCGTCACCCCTTCGGTGCCCCCCCCCCTCCCTCGGTCCCTCCGTCGCTCCCAGGTGGCTGTGCTGCTCTTCAAGTCGGGTTGATGATCATCTGTTCGAGAGTCGTCTGTCTTTCAGTTCGGCTGACCTTCAGCGTGCTGTACCTGCCGTAATTTTTGGTGTTTGACCACTGCTGCACTACAGCAGTAGCAGCCCCGTTCTCCGCCGCTGCCGAAGGATTCACCGCCGCTGCCGAAGGATTTACCGCCGCCGCTGAAGGTTTCCATGTGATACAGTGGCCGCATTTTTATCGTTCCGACGACGACTGTGCTTAATCTCTCTGGGCTTCTACGTGATACAGTAGCCGCATTATTTTCGTTCAGACGATGACGGTGGTCTCCCTATCTCTATGGGTTTCCAGTGATGTAGTGGCCGCAGTATTTTCGTTCGGACGATGACGGTGCTATCTCTTTGGGTTTCCATGTGATGTAGTGGCCGCAGTATTTTCGTTCGGACGATGACGGTGCTCTATCTCTGGGTTTCTACGTGACGTGGTGGCCGCATTTTTATCGTTCCGACGACTTGCGATCTCTCTCGCTGCTTCTGTGCGCTAGGGCTGTTCTCTGCCTCTCTTCTGTACGATAGTCGGCCAATCCCTTGCCTCTATTCTATACGATTGGTGCGCTATTTGTCTCTCTTCTGTACGATAATTGGTCGGTATCTGCCTCTCTTCTATATGATTGGCCCCTCGCTCTCTGCTTTTTTTTTGTGTGTTTTTGGTGTACTTACTGCTACTGCGCTCGCTTAAGCGCTTGAGCGCATCCGCCTGCTGCATCGCGACCTATTTGAATGCATAGCTACTGAATGGTTTGAACACGGATCCAGTCGGTTTGAGTCCATGAATTGGATATTATCGGGGCGGGTGGGGGAGGGCAGGACACGTCGTACAATAAAGCAGCAGGCGTTTTCAATCCGGGCCTCGGTAGCACGTTATTTTAGCAAAAAAAAAAAACTTTTTTTCTGTCTTTTTATTTTTTTTATTTTTTTTGTCCATTCACACAGAGCGCGAAACGGCTGTACGTAGGGCTGCTGGGTTGTGCACGCCGGGGTTTATACGGAAAGGAGGGGGGGGGGGGGCGGATGT
>JAYJMJ010000728.1:839000-849628 GCA_036873875.1 Laminaria ephemera | reverse complement strand
CGCGAGTCGACGAGGGAAGAAAGTGCTGAATTCTTCTCGCGATAAAAATGGAGGCGCGTACCGTAGTGGGGAGGGGGAAGAAGAGGTTGCTAAGTGTCCCCGGATCTGAGTTACGACTAGGGAGGGAGAAGGAGAAAGAAAAGTGCAATGAAAATAGATGGGATGAGCAAAAAAAAACCAAAATTGTTCCTTCGTAAGTTGCCAGGAGCAACTTTTTCTGGCTACTCGTACCTCTTCTACAAGGGTGCTATTTTTACTTGCAATAAGAGTGGGATATATTCGCATTACGAGTAGTGGTAGTGATAGTGGTAGTGGTAATGGTGGAAATGGTCGCGATAGTGGTAGTGGTAGTACTACTGTATGCAGTGGTAGTGGTAGTGGTAGCGATAGTGGTAGTTGTAATTGTAGTGGTAGTGGTACTGGTAGCGATAATGGTAGTTGTAGTTGTAGTGGCAGTGCCAGCGGTAGCGGTAGTGGTAGTGGTTGTGGTTGTGGTTGTGGTAGTTGTAGTGGTAGTGGTAGTGGCAGTAGCAATGGTAGTGGTACTAGTAGTGGTAGCGGTAGTGGCAGTGGTGGTGGTGGGTGTGGTAGTGGTAGTGGTAATGGTAGTAGTAGTGCTGTAGGAGTAGCAATAATAGCGGTAGTAGTATAGTAGTGGTCGCGGTATAGGGGTAATGGTAGTGTTAGTGGTGGTAGTGGTCTGGTAGTGGTAGCTGCAGTGGTAGTGGTAGTGATAGTGATAGTGGTGGTAGCAGTGGTAGTGGTGGTGGTAATGGTAGTGGTGGTAGTAGTGGTAGTGGTAGTAGTATAGTAGTGGTCTTGGTATAGTGATATTGGTAGTGGTAGTGGTGGTAGTGGTTTGCTGATGGCAGTTGTAACGGTAGTGCGAGTGGCAGTAGAAGTGGCAGTGGTAGTGGCAGTGGTAGCGTTCATAAAACGCTACCATTATTGACACTGCCCTCTTTATTGTAATACAGTGGGGGATTATTGGATGCCCTGTGGCGGTCATGGATACATGACACCAGGGTTGTACCCGATGTATACGTATAAATGCCTACCAGCTGAGATGCCAGGATACCTGGTAGAATACACCAGTACCTGGTACCTGCATACCTGCATACCACCTTGTATGGTAGGGGTAGTGGCGCATCCCGAAATTGTCGACGAACTACAAGCATTAACCACTGCGATATCCATAACAGCCGAATTTGTATACCACCAGGAAAGTTCTCTGGCGGGTCTCATGTGTATGTGTGGTGTCTTACACGAGGTACTGAAAACCGGATATGTTCGAGACGCCATCGCTCCATGGCCCTCTCGTCTCTTTTCCGCTGTATTAGCTCGACCTATCATGATAAACCACCATCCATTGCTTGTGCTTGCATGCCCTCGGTGTTTGGTTTTATATTGCCCCGCTTTGCCCCTTCTCTGAATGATCATCGTCACGATCGATCGTCATCGGGCGGGCTACTGTTACTACTGCTGCTGCTGCGTCTACTGGTGCAACTACTGCTACTCCTACTGCTACTGCTACTGCTACTGCTGCTGCTACTTCTACTCCTACTGCTACTGCTACTGCTACTACTGCTACTACCTACTACTACTACCACTGTACTACCGCTACTTCTTCTACTACCACTGTGTTTACTACTTCTGCTGCTACTACTTCTACTGCTGCTACTACTACTACTCCTCCTACTACTACTACTGCTGCTGCTACTCCTCCTCCGCCGCTTCCTCCTCCTCCTCCTCCTCCTCCTACTCCTACCACTGCTGCTACTCCTACTACTCTTACTACTACCACTACTACTACCACTACTACTGCCACTACTGCTACTACTACAATTACCACTACAACAATATCTACTACTACCTGCATGAGCACCGCAGGACCCATCTCACGTCGTCGTCTCTCATCATGGTGAGAATATGTTGGTACAATAAATCAGGGGGGCGTGCGCCATAGAATACGCCGGCGTCCGCCTGTGTGCGGTTTAGTTCGCGACTTGGCGACTTGCATGCATGCGTGTCTGCGTGGCTGCCAACAGGTAGGTGCATTGCGTTTTGGTTTATACGGCAAGAAACTCAAACAAATGTCGGAGTTTGTTTCGGGGACTGGTGCTACGGTAGGGGGGAGGGGGGGTATTTTTTTTTTTTTTCATCCGTCCGGAGTCATTCGGAAGAGTGACTACCCTTTTTGTTTGCGGTCTTCCAGCTTTTATGCTTTTTGATTTTGCGATATGCACTACCTTGGGATTCTTGTCACTTGCGCTGTGCCAACAAAACTAAAAGTCCTGTTTGGAGAGAAATAATGAGTCACTCGCCCGAGTGGCCTACACGCGGCAGTGAAAATGATAGTATAACACCCCCCTTACCGTAGGACCAGTCCGGGTTAAGTATTTAGTGGGTGGTTGGTGGAGGTACGCTGAAGCAATACGGAGGAAAACGCCGTACACAACTATCCCTAATACTTCGTATGCAAGTATTTTGGTTTCTAATGCATTACGTAGCGAAATTAAGGGCGAAACATGTGCCATTTCCTGAGTCGGTGTCCACATATGATCGTACATGCACATACACATCAATGATATTCCAGTACCTGGTGTGTATTTGGCTTCGATATTTTCAGTTCCATGGCATGCATATAATGGGTAGTCGCAACATCATTCTCTGGGTCTGTCTGATGTGTTGTTAACGTGACATATGCATCTCAAGCATTTGTCTATCGGCTTCACGGTTCAGTACCGGGGTTTTTGTCGAGCTACGCCATGAGCTTAACGCAGCCAACAAAATATATTCCCGGCCTATTAAGAACAAACGTGCACCCAATATTTTTGGAACTGCACCCCCGCTTTAGGTGTCCACTTGGAATTTGTGTGGGATGTTTTTTTGCAGAATTCGTATATGGTAACTGATTAAGAATGACAATGCGCCATGTCATAAGAAGCAGACATGTGTCTCCATTTTCGTTGTCGGTAATTTCATGACGTTCGTGGCCACACATGCTCACAGGTTAAATTGTTGATGGTTGGTGTGTTTTTTTATCATTTCATCTCAACCAAAGCAGTACGCATACCGCAAGCGGCTTCACGGACGGGTAAATAGCGGGGGCTTCTTGCATCGCGCTACGCCTGATCGGTGCGTACGGCACCCCAGCCAGTCAAAAATTCCCCTTGTCTCTTGCAGACAACTTGGAAGTCTTTGTTGTTTTTTGGGAGCCCCGAGATGTATACCCAAAATAAACGCGTGTACGCTATATGGAACCGATCCCTCGTATTATACCAGAGCATACAAAGTATATTCGCGTCATGAAATTGAATACGGCGCATCTCACCGTAGAAGTGCATCAAACTGTTCTGAGGCTTTTCACTCGAGGAGCTCTATGCCTCACCCGAAAACTTAAAGTACTTCGACGGAAAAAGAAAGTGCAATCCCATGAACAATCCCATGGGCTAGTTGGATAAATAGTCTAATTCTATGTCAGCATTATTGAAGCACGAACGGCATTCCAACGATCGATGTCGCGCCAATCACAAATATTTTAGGCAAAAAAATGCTACCCTCGTCGTAGCATGCGTGAAACGGCTAACCCCTCGTAGGAAAGGCGCGGTCTACCTTGCGCTAATGGTCCTGTCCGGTGTCAGCCGTTCGATTTGCCTGCAGATTTTCGAGCAGTCGGCCCTTCTTCTCTATTACCGGTACTACAGTACCAGGTATATTGTATACATGCCGTTCATAGCCGGTCGCCCCGGTGGTCAAATTGGTTAACCTCGAAGACTACTAAGGTTTGAGTCACGGGTTCGAATCCCGGCATCGAGATTTCGTTTTCTGAGACACCAACTGCCGAGAGCGCCTTATAGCGTGGGTAAGCACAATTCGACGCGAGTCGACGAGGGAAGAAAGCGCTGAATTCTTCTCGCGATAAAAAATGAAGGCGCGTACAGTAGTAGGAGGGGGGAGAAGAGCCTGCTAAAGTGACCCCGGATCTGAGCTACGACTACTAGGGAGGGAGAAGGAGAAAGTAAAAGTGCGAAGATAATAGATGGGATGAGCAAAAAAAAAAATATAGTACTAGCCTTGTTATTCGCTGCGTATGATGAAACACGCTACCTACCTGGTGGTGTACAGCGCGCGACAGAAGTTAACAGATTGAGAGTTAAGAAATGTTGGCTCGACTTCTGCGCGAAACATATTATACACAGGGAACCATTGGGTTTTCACAAAAGACCAGCGCTAGGGTAGGGCGAGTGGCTTCGCTGTTGCTTTGCAGATCTTAATCTTCTGTGCTCAATTATTTCGCGAAATACGCCGCCATCCTATTGTTTGTTCCGTTGCTCAGAACGAAAGTCGGGGTACCCCCTCCCACTGTCGCCTTGGCTTGAGCCTGTGAGAGTATAGGACATACCGTGCTTCCCATGACATTTCTGGTCTGTCGCAGAATAATTTAAGGGATGCCGCGCACTGCTGTAGGTGGATCCGGTTCCAGCAACATGTTTTACCGGAGCCTGTGTGTTCAGTGTGGGAGGTTGCGGGACTATTATTGTGGTGGTTTGGCATCGATATTAAGCTGTGCAATGCAGCGCAAGCGATACGAGCACGTTCTTGTTTTTTCTGGGGATGATTGTGAGTGATCGACGTTTTAGCTCATGCTACACATTGTTGGATAGCATTTATTAATAATAACAACACTGATGGTATCACCACTACTGTGCTGGACCGCGACTCCACCTACGGATCGCTTACGCCGATCATGGAGCGTTTCCACAGAACGGCTTAGCGTCCTCCACCCTGTTCGCCTGCTGCTCCACATTCTGCCACCCGCTCCCCTCCTCTTCCCTTTCTCCACCCCCCACCTCGAAAGCCTGGCCATTCTCTCGCAAATTCTGCGCACGCCTCTCCTGCAATTGTCTAACCACTGCTTGCTGTACCTGGCCGCGACTCCATCTGACGACCGCGTTGTACCGACTCGATTTCAGGTGTCATGGGAACTCGCGACCAGGCTGCACCCGTCAAGCTCCAGCTCCATAAGCCTGCGATTACCACGGTGGGTCCGGTTTCGCTGTGATTCCGCTGTCTGATGCGTGCTATGTTAGGGGCAGCAGAATTAGTAGCATTTTGGCCAAAAGGTCTGTTTTTGGCTGACGGGGCTCCTGAACTAGTCTAAGGAACTACCCAAAACCGTTCGAAAATCATTTGTGTTTCACGTAGGTGTTATCCGTTCGAACAATACGCAGCAGCAGTAGCAGATCGCTCGCCTTCCGCGACTGTGGGAGTTATCTGTTGGCCGGCACGTCTATGCGCAACCCTGAATACGCTTGACAAATCACCCCGACCTCTGCATCCCTCGCCTCGCTTGTGTGGTTTGTGTGTGAAACTTGTTTGTGTGCCTTTCTTTGTTGATATCGCAGGCGGGTTTCGACTGCAGCAACCTGTCGCCCATGTGGAAAGCATCCCACGGCTGCACCTACTTCGTGCCGCCTGCACTGGTAAAATATGTGTTGTTGTTGGTGTCGTCTTCCCTTTCGGTGCCCACACCGTACCATCTGTACCGTACGCTATCCTCCGTATCAGACACCCTGCCCTCCCTTATGATTCGCTCTGTATGGCACCCTCCCTTGTGATACCCTCTGTACTGTGTCGTGTCTTCTGTACGGCACCATCTCTTGACGCATTCCACGGTAGAGGTGCACCATTGTTTTTCTGAGGGCCCTCACTTGAGAAGCTCTATACCTCACCCAAAATCTGTTTTGGAGAAAAAAGAAAGTGCAACCCGATCAACAATCCCCTGACCTAGGTATGCAAAACCCGCATACCGCAAAACAAGCATGACATTCCGACGATTTTGGGTGAAGGAGCCCTCTCATTCAGAAAATGATTTAGCCAAAAAGTGCTAACTCTACGTATTGTAGCACGCGTCTCTTACGATACCCTCAGTGCGATACGCTCTGTACGGTACCCTCTGTACGGTACCCTCTGTGCGGTACCCTCTGCATGGTCTGTACGGTACCGGTGCCCTCCCTTACGACACCCTCCCTTACGGTGCCCTCCATTGCGGTACCCTCTGTATGGCGCCCTCTGCACGGGATCATACCCTCTGCGCGGCGGTATGGCATACCTTCTGTACCGCATCGTACCTTTGACGGTACCATATGTACGTATCATAACCCCTGTACGGTACCCTCCCATACGGTTCTTACGGCACCCTCTGCACGGTATCATACTTGTGTTCGATATAATGCAGGCGAGGACTGACACAGATAACGACGACGGCAGCAAGGTGACCTTCATCGTCTACAACATACCTACCAGCCCTGGACGAAGCCGCATGCTCGTTCGCCAGGTGAGTCGACTATCACCATTGTGGGCCAATTGTCACCATTTTTTACATTGCGGAACAAATGTCTTATGTGCGGGACAATTATCATCATTGCGGGACATTTAACATGCCCACCAGCCTGGGACGAAATGGTATGCACATTCTACAGCTGACGCGGTTATCAGCATTGTGGGACAATTTCATCACCATTGTGATACAATCGTCACCATGTCGGGGCAGTTCGAAGCTGAGCGCCAAGTTCTATGGGTGCCACACAATGGTACTTTATTTGAACCTACAGTAGTTGTCCCTCTATAGTGCCGGTATGTGCCACTATTGCGGCAACCGGCACTACTCCGCGTACTGCCACCGCTGGTTTTTCCCATATGTGCCAAGCAGTTTCAAAGGCACTGTAGTGGGCAACCGGTACTAATCAACCGGCACTATAGAGGAACCACCACTGTACCTTACTACCTAATGGGGCCGTGTCCAATGGAGGCTTGAGTGGTAAGGGGTTGGGGGACACCATAATTTATACCGGTTATATTGTTTTTTTCCATCCGACAATATGCAGCATGAGCTTCAGCGTCTATCACTCACAACCACTCCCAGAAGTAAGAAGAATACAAAAGGAAACCAAAACAAGAAACTTATGCGCGAAGTGTAACTCCCTTATGTACCTATGTCCAGCTCATCATCGATCTTATCCAGTATCTGCTGTAACCCTCCACCATCTAACCGTGTGCAACACCCTCGTACAACATTCCTTCTGGTTGATGGATGACTGATACCTATTACCTAGCACTGAGTACGGTGTTTTGGTCACCGAGATTTGATGATGAGTATTTCATCACGGGCACTTCAATGTTATTTCCACGTACATGGTGAATCCGGGGAGATATCACGATTTACTGCCCGCCCTGATGTAACATGGTGAAACCAGGGAGATATCACAAACTACTGCCGCCCCCGCAATACTATGGTGAACCCGAGGAGATATCACAAATCACCGCCCACATCGCTATACCATAGAGAACCTAGGGAGATGTCACAACCTACTGCCGGCCTTGCTATATATCATGGTGGACCTAGGGAGCCGCAACAACCAAACACACGCCTCGCTATATCATGGTGAACCTAGGGAGACGTAACAAGCTAACACACGCCTCGTTGTAACATAGTGAGCCCAGGGAGATATCACAAGCTACTGCCCGACTTGCTGAAACATGGCGAACCCACGGAGATACGTACTGGAAAGGGGTGGGTCAGGTAGATATTTCTTTTTCCGCAGCAGAGACCCCGGTTGACGCTGGCTATTGACGCGTGCTACGATAGAGGGAGAACGTTTTGGCCGACACGGTTTCTGCATGACGGGACTCCTTAACTCAAAGTCGTCGGAATTTCGGTCTTGTTTAGCAATATGTCTCGTTTTATACCTAGGGCATGGGAATGTTCATCGGGTAGCACTTTTAGTTTTCCCCAAATCAGGTTTTGCGTTGGATATAGAGCTCCTCAATTGAGGACCTCAGAAACCAATTGGTGCACGTCTACCGTAGCATGCACCTATTTGCATGACTGAGACGTTATGGTATGGTGATATTTGATTGACAGCATTCGTGAGTGTTAATGCATCAACATAATATTATCATGTTCGCCATCCGAAAGTCAGATAAAAAGTAACACATGCTTCAACGTTGATCATTCATAAAATATCCCAGAAGGAAGAACGACACCAACCGAAGCCTAAAAAGGAAACCTATGCACGAAGTATATTCATAACACCCTTATGTACCTATTATTCTCCCGGCTTAGTAGCCATCTGATGCACCTGCTGCCCTTGACTCACCCTTCCTTCTCAGTACATGCTCATCTACCCTCCTACTTTTAAACACTAAGCTGCGTCAGCCACGAAAATGTCCGTTTGTTCAGATGACTGTTCTGCCCGAGGGGGACAAGGCTAATAAGAGCAAGCCCAAGATGGTGGACGTAATCGGATTGGGAGGGTAAGCGGGAATTAGTTTGTCCTTGAACAGTGTTAACGTTACGGGGGAACACAATGATCAGAACCAAATATGGTGTGTAAAAGTGAATATGTAGGTTATAGTGTTTACCGTGGACTATGATTACTACGCTCCCCCGTAATAGTATAAATGTACGGCGTATATGTAGCAGTATACAAGACTTTCCTGCGGGGTGGTGAAAAAATACAGTCGCTTTCTATAATTAACTTATTGATAGTTGGGTTTGGGCTATTAAATTAAGTTATATGCTGCGATTGGGGTAGCAGTAGCTAACCAAACATAACTGTGCGTGTAATGAAGTTGAGCTGAGGGTTCAGGACAGGAGAGGGAATGACAGCATATGCGCATAACGTTCGGCACATCTGCTTCGTACATGCACACAGACCGTAGTTTGGGTTGTTTGTTTGCTCAATGTGCTGCCTGTGCTGCTTGCGTCCTTCCTGTGTTTGTGGTGTGCGGGTGCTATTTAGGCTGCTGACCCCCGACAAGCTCCCTGCCTGGGTGCAACACGTGATGGGGCACTTGGTCATCAACCAGGACTTGGCCACCCTACACCACCAGGCAAGTGATTACTATTACGGTTTTTGCCATCCGTCAAGCTGCAGCATGAGCTTCAACGTCGATCACGCATAAACTTTGCTGGACAGATGAAAACCAAGGAAATCATTAACTGCACCACTCCATCTGTTGAGCGAATCGTTCCGCAAGAGCTGCCAGGGGCACTCGATTCCTCAAGGCATGAAAGAATGCAAACGCTCGCGTGTGTGTTCCCGGGCCGACCAACTACATTATAGCTCTGAACCTGTTCGCAAGGTTTGGTTCTGATCCGGCCGATCCTCCCCTAACAGAAATCAGATTTCCCCGCCCTGGTGTCGATGTTTCTCACACGTCAACCTTCTGTTAAAATTTACAGTAGTCCTCGGCCACAAACCAGAAGCTCCAACCATGTGATAAGGCTATGACACTTGCCATACCTGCTGCTGTCCCTCCGATGTTCGTCTACAGGAGAAAATCCTCGCCTCCGTTGGGCCTAAGTACTTCAAGGCGACATTCTTGCCTGCGGCCGCGGACAGGGCAGTGGTGGCTCTGTAAGTGGTCAAGTGATGGGTGACGGATTGTTGGCGATATAAAGGAGCGCGTTACTTGGATGTTTTTGAAAGCTTCGTTTTTTCTGTTAATACACGTGGTGCAGTTGAGTGCGCTTCATACTATGCACGTGTGCGACAACAAGGGTACTGTACCTCTTTTGGGGCAAACCATTTCTGGTGGACGGGGATCCTCAACAGACGAACTACCCGATCTCGTCCGAATACCTTTTGTGTGTTTCAACAATACTCATTGTATACCTAGGCCCTGGGATTGTTCATCAGGTTAAAGGCGCATTTTCTTCTCAACGTCAAAAGGTTTGGGTGGGTTACCGAGCTGCTCAAACGATAAGCCTCAGAAGAATACGTGGCACCCATACCAAAGCATGCGCCACCTGCCGTTTACGTTTCGATGTCGACGTTCATGACGACACACAGGAGGAAGTGGATGGACACTTTCGCGCTTGGCGGACCCGTGTGGCCTGAAGGCTGCGACCCGGCCCTGCCCCCCCGCGAACAGAACCGAGACGTCTTGTACAACATCTACGAGGTAAGCCAACGCTGTATACTCGCAGCAAATGTGCGACAGTGAGCGGGAGGGACACGTGGGTGACGACACGCCCTACGATAGGGGTAGTCGCACTTTGACCAAGACGCGTGCTACCATAGAAGTAGCAATTTTTGGCTGAAATGTTTTTCTGAATGACGGGGCTCCTTAACCCAAAATCGTCGGAATTTCGTTCTTTTTTTTTCAATAAGTTTCGCTGTATACCTAGGGCATGGGATCGTTCATCGGGGAGCACTTTTAATTTTCTCCAAATCAAATTTTAGATTGAGGTATAGAGCTCCTCAAGTGAGGAGCCTCAGAAAAACAATGGTGCACCTCTGCCGTAGCATGCCTCTATTTTTGTAAGACTGACGGGACTTCTCACCTGAGGAACCGTCGTGTGCTGCGATAGAAGTAGCAGTTTTTGGCTGAAATGTTTTCTGAATGACGGGGCTCCTTAACCCAAAATCGTCGGAATTTCGTTTTCTTTTTTTCATTAAGCTTCACTGTGTACCTAGGGCATGGGATCGTTCATCGGGGAGCACTTTTAATTTTCTCCAAATCAAAGTTTAGGTCGAGGTTTATAGAGCTCCTCAAGTGAGGAGCCTCAGAAAAACAATGGTGCACCTCTGCCGTAGCATGCCTCTATTTTTGTAAGA
>JAYJMJ010000728.1:810573-833348 GCA_036873875.1 Laminaria ephemera | reverse complement strand
ACGTCAGCTGTGAGTTCTACCAATTGAATGGTCGATACTCAACTTTTACAAGCTGCGTACTACTTCGGCCGCGCGTTAATATTGTACGTTCTACGTGGTGTGTCTACACTTTGAACTTTAAAGTATCGCAGCCATAACCTTTGTTCCCCGCCCTCTGAACGGTGTACAGATGTCACGGCCAAAGTGAGCACTGCTGCGAGCCTCTGCTCTTGACGGTGACTCGTACGTATTGCGTTCCTAGGTTACTCGCACGTACATATGATACATGGGCTGGGAACTTTGGGATTTGGGATCCCGGATCTTTGGGATTTGGGATCCCGGAACTTTGGGGATACGTACTTTGTAAGGGCATCCCGGATCCCGATCCCCGATCCCCGATCCCCGAATGATACGCCTCAGTTTTGTAACTGAATTTTCAATTTTTGCTTGTTTTACTTTATTTTTTGCTCGTGTATGTCTTCAAGTCTGCTGATCATGAAGCCTGCAATTGTAGAGCGGTGTGGAGAGTGCAGAACTTGAAGCACAAGCTCATGCATCCCGGCCATCGACGTATCGTGGTCGTACATGCAAATATGTGAACAGCTGATCAAAGTACCTGGAGAATAACAGCGCACACCGATAAACACACTACACGTCGAGCTGATCTAGCTAGCTGAGAACATAGCGCAGGCCGATACACAGGTCGTGCATGGAGCAAATATGGCAAACTCTGCGTGTTTTGTCTCGGCACCGCCGAGTCATTCGGTGCTCGACCGCAGAAGTGGGGTAGCAAAGAACCGCCTCCTTAATCTGGCCTTCGAGGACGGCAACCGTACGCATCATGATGCGGACGACCCCCAAGAGCCGAAGAGCGTACCTGCCGATGTCTTCAAGCAAGGGTAAGTTGCGAAAGTTTGCTGCTGTATAGTATGATACGACGCAGTAGATTGTCCCATACATGCGATCTATTTTGGCAGTCTGTTGGTACAGTTCAGATACGCCCAGGCCGCGGCAACGTTGTGTTGACGATGTTTTGAGTGAAGTGTATGACTGCATGAATCGTGATGCAATCGACCCCGAAGAGCCGAAGAGCGTACCTGCCAATGTCTTCAAACAAGGGTAAGTTGCGTTGTGCAAGCTTGCTGTTGTACCTGGTACAGTACAACACAGTAGTACCAGGTAGATTATCCCATACATGCGATATATTGCCTCCTTGCAGCAAACATGTAAAGATACGCCCAAGCACCGTGGCAAGGTTGAGGTTGTGTTGGCGATGCCTCGCCTGAAGTGCATGAAGTGTATGGCGTGCTGCTGTGTGATACAACGCTGCTGTACGACGCAGCAGTAGACGATCCCACATATACATGCGGTTTATTTTTACCTCCTAGCGGTACTATAGTAAATATACGCTCAATCCGCGTGAAAACGGTATGTTCACGGTGTTTCGACTAAAATCCATGAGGCACATGAAGTGTATGAATGTGTCGAATTTATGGTGCCAAACGTACCCTCCTCTGCCGCAAACCGCAGAATTCGAGAGCACGCGGTGATGATGGGCATGCTTCTTCCTGACGACGAGGAACTTCTTTGGATTGCTGAAGAATCTCTCCTAGCACCTCTCCCAGAAGGTACAACGTACAGAATCATACGTCAGAATCGGACAGAGCCGTATGGCCACCAGCAGTACAATACTGGTACATACTACAGTCGTACGGTGTAAAGTGGCACGGGTATCTCGTAAGAGTATGATACGAGAACGGTAACTTCGTCCTTACCGAAGAGAGTCTCTCCTGACACCTCTTCCAAAAGATACAGTAAGTACTACGTCAGAATCGGGCAGGGCGGTGTTTTATGGCGACCAGCAATACAATACTGCTGCTGTGCGATGTAAAGCGGCAAATTGCACAAGTGGTGTCGGTGTATGAGCGAACAACATCGGGTTTGTCTGTAATAAAAGACGTCAAGTATTTTGACGGTAGATGGGGGGTGCGAACAACACACGGCCAACGAGTAGGTACGAGGGCGGTAACTTCGTCCTGAGGAGCGTTGTTGTCTACGCAGTGCGTTGTTCCAAGACACGCAGTCGGTGCGTTGCCATCATACAGTCAGTGCTTAGATATTGAAACCAAGCACCTGATAGTACTGAGGACCACCTCGCCTATATGCGCAAGCGGCCTCTGCTGCAACGTATGTACTGATAGGCACGACGAGTATCCATGCAACGCCCAGGCGAGCAAGCCCATCTGCTCGATACGTGTATATGTACTCTATTCTCTTGTACCCAAGAATCCTACTGTAAGTTGATGGGCGAACTCAGGACATCATAATTGACCCTCGCGTGCTTGAAGTGTATCAAGCGAAGCGTATACAAACGCTGCGGTTATTTCTACAAATGCTACGACGCAGGGCGAGCACGTCGTTTCTCTTATGTGTCGTGTGTCATACTGCTTTCGATGCACGAATCAGCTCGCGCGACATCGCCGACGAGCTAACCAAAGGCATAGTAGAAACGACGTGACCAGTTCCCACCTCCGGGTTGCCACCTCCGGGGGGATTAGTAGTCTACACAAGTATACAAGGTACCCGGTACCGGTAAGACTACGAGTCTAATGTATTTTCCCGCGCTTTGTACGCACCGACCGCGTCTTGGCAGGTTGGGTACAGCTCAAGGACGAGCAGTCGGGACACCCGTACTACTACAACCAGGTACAAAACTACAACCACGTACAAAACACGACTATGTTTTGTCGTAGTGGGGCTATGGATATATTCCTAAAACTACTGGTGTGCAACATCAACAGCAGCCAGTAGCGTGCGTTATTTGGCGGTCAACTGCACCTATTCCTGTAACAACCGGTGAGCAACGACAACGACAGCCAGTAGCGCGCGTTGTTTGGCAGTCAATTGCCCCATTCCTTCAACTACTGGCGTGCAACAGCAACAGCTAGTAGCGCGCGTTGTTTGGCCGTCAATCGCACCCATTGCACCGCAGAGCACCGAATGCATGCACTCAGAGGCGATACGTGGTGGATTTCTAAATATCGAAACGCCGTGCAGTTGAACTCCTTGTCTGCGCCCTTTCGCGGATGAAATTACTCCCACGGTTAGAGGTACACCATTCCCTACACGCCATAACCTTGTATGGTGCATAACACCCACCAAAAACGATACGCGGAAAACTATACAAGTGCATACAGGTGTACGTATAATATGAGCTGTAGCTTTCTCTTTCGGTTCTTTGTGCGTTGACGATACTGCAGAAGTACTCGGTACGGCGTACCGAACACTTCCACAGCGGTACTGTCTTACACGTCTCGTGGTCGTATTCTTGCCTCCAAACAGTTCGCCACCGCACCAGGGCAGGGCAAGCCAAATGACCTCGTACGGTAAAAAAATGTGAATGTCATATCACGTTCCGTATCACGCGCAATTGAGCGACTTACCGTCAGAGATCTTCTCGGCTTCTCCGGCATAGACAATGATTGCTATAAAAAATCCCAACGTTAACGTACCTTGTTTCCAACAAAGACGTCAGGAGACGGCGATTTAGGCCTGCGGCGGACGGCCGTCTAGGCATAATGTATTCTGGTATAGTCTACTAGTTTTAGTGTGGGAGGTCCTCAAGGTATGACTGACGGCGCCCAAAACTGCCGTAAACTGTCATCTTTGTTTTCCAACGTCTACGCACCCTGTTTCAGGGCTCTGGGGACAGCAGCTGGGACCACCCAAGGGATGGCTTCTACAAGGAGATATATCGGCAAAAGAAGGTGAGCAACGCAACGCAACGCAACGCACTAGAGTAGTACTTTGAATCCAGGGGTCGTCGCTCAGTAGATCTAGAGTAGTACAAGAGCTAGCAAGAGGTAGATTAGTCCATTACAGCCGAGGCGGCCGGCTTGGTTTTGTTGTCCTCGTCCATCATCCAAGTTCTGTACACCTGTATCATAACTTCCACCAACAATATCATGGCAGATTGGTACAAAGCTGGAAAAGACAGAGCGCGATACCGTGCGGTAACGCCCACCAGACACGTATCTTTCAAAGGATAAAATATAGCAAGTAGGATGTAGACGGCATTTGGTTCGGCTCTTTACATTTCCGCCCGCGACTCAACACAAAAAAACAATGCTGCAGTTACCTTCTGTTGAGGTTTGAAGCTCTCATTCCTGCCATTTGACGCGCTTCGCGCTCAAAGATAGAGCATTACCGACCGCCCCCGTTCCTAAGCAACGCGAAAATAACACCCTTGAACAAACCACATTCGCTCCAGATATCACTTGCCTACCACCCCCGTTCCTAAGCAACGCGAAAATATCACCCTCGCCTACACAACACTCCTAAGCAACGCCAAAATAACACTCTCGCACACACCACAATCGCACCAGGCATCACTTGCCTACCGGCCCGGTCCCAAGCAACGCGAAGATAGCACCCTCTCGCACGCACAACATTCTAACATTCTCTCCGGGCATCACTTGCCTACCGCCCACGCTCCTATGCAACGTGAAATTGAACATCCCCCTCGCACAAAAACACTCGTCCCAAGCGTCTCTTTTGCATACCGCCCCCGTTCCTAAGCAACACGAAATAACGCATACAACACTCGCCTCAGGCATCGCCTGGCGCCGGATCGGGCCAAGCGTTGACTCTCATGCCTCCAGGACCCCCAGTGCAAACCTTCGCTGGTGTGGCTCCGAAGTACACAGGCCATGACGAAAACGTAGCCGTCAGGTAAGCCGCACCACCACCATGCTCTGCGTTGTGCGACCCGCCAGTGGATAGCGCGGGCGGTCAAGCCGGGGTGAGGCAAGGAATGGGGGGGGGGGGAGGAGGGGGGGGGGGGCTGGCAACGATCGGCCCAAAAACACTTCCCATGCGCTGAAAGAAGAGACGGGTACTATCACTACTGTACGAAATCATGTCGGAGAACGCGCTGCCGTTTTTCAAGATGAAAGGTGGCTACCCCGGCAAGAGATCACCATCTATAAGTGTTGTGGCTTCCGGCAGTAGCACCACGGGCTAAGATGTGTCAATTCCCACATGAAGTGGGAGGGAAGTAGAGTGTACTTCAGACGGTAGAACTCGATGGTGTTGTGGTTAATGCTGCTGAATGGGTCGAATGCGCGTAGGAGAGGATCGCAGAGGGCTGCAGCAATAAATAATATTCCTATCGCTATGTATACGAGTTCGCTCGACATTGTTACGTCAGAGCTACGCCCGGCACGAGAATGACTTGTATATATATCAAACTTGTTATTTTTATCTGAAGGTATGGAAAAGACGTCGAGGAACCTCCAGATGATGGCGACAGCGCTTGTGGGGGGGACGATTCTTGCGACACCAAGTGAGCACCTACTGGAACCTTTCCACACCTTTGTACGAAGTACCTTTCATGCGAAGGATGACAGTGGTCATATGAAGGATGACAATGATCGTATGAAGGATGACAACGATCATGCGAAGGATGACCATGATGGTTCTTCGTCAGCCGTTTCAGTTTTCAACTGGAGCTTCTCGAACCTTGGAACGAAGTACCTTTGATGCTTAGGATGGGATGTATCGCGTACCACGATAGAGGTGCACCCTGATTTACCGAGGCTCCTCATTTAGGGAGGTCCATACCGAACCCAAAACCTGATTGACATATAATCCGAAACTGTAAACCGATGAACAAGCTCATGGCCTAGGTATATAACGAACAATTCTGCAGAACAAGAATGACCTTCCGACGATATCGGGTTTCAGGAGTCCCTTCATTCAGAAACGTTTTTGGCGAAAAGTGCTGCCCCTATCGTAGCGCTGTTCGTCGGCCGTTTCGGTTCTAGTGGAGCATTTTGTTTTGCATTTCATCGTTGCCGTCGGAACTAAACGACTGTAGAGGGGGACGTTTCCTACTATTGGGTAGCAGGGCATTTTATAGGGCTCCACCGGAGGTCGCCCCCGGCGTAGAGGCCGCCGGGGGATTTTGTTTGCAATGCTTGCGTGAATTGTACGCCCGAAAAACACTTGACAGAGTGTGTTTAGACGTTTTTTCGTCTCACGAGCGAAAATAAAAAGGTTTCTCAAACACATTTCTTGCCGCCGGCGAAAAATACACGCACAACTTCTTTGAAAAACGTTGGGGGGCGCGAAACGTATGTTGCGCAAAAAAAACAAATTCCGACCCGAAAGTTGAGCCAGCGCAACGGCGCAACAGCGAATTAATGCCCTGTTGTGTAGAGGTGCACGTTTAGTAACACACTTCAATGTTTCGTGCTTGTTTGCGTTCGATGGTGATATGTATATGTCTTACGTCAGCGAGACAAGATCGATCAACTCCGAAGAGGTGCTTCGCCTCCGTCGGCAGCTGGAGCGGAGCAAGGAGTCTCGTAAGACCATGGCCGAGGAACACGACGAAGCTGTTGCCAGGCTAGAGCAAGCTAAAGAGGTAGGTTTTTAGTCTAACCTTTTAGGCCTTTTTTTGTCTTTTTGTGACGACGGGCGAAAGTTCGAGAAAATGAGCAAATGAGCAAGCTAAAGAGATACGAAGAAGGTTCTTTTGTTTGATGTTATAGCCGTTTTTTGCCTTTTTGTGACTAATGGGCTAGATTTCAGGAAAATGAGGTAGTGAGCGCCTTAAGGAGGTACCTTTTTAGTCTTTTAGACTTGTTTTGCCCTTTCGTGACCACGAGCTAGATTTCAGGAAACTGAGGTAGTGAAAGTGAAAATATAATGATAATCAGGTGTGTTCGGCACCTTCGATCGCACCAGTATTTAGTTCGTTCGCGCTCTGGAAGACTCTCATAACCGTTGTTACAGCTCTTATATACAAGTGCAAGAAAACGTGATGATTGTGTCTGCACGACGGTGGCCGGAAGAGTGGCATCGCGCAAGCCGCACAAATAGCTTGCGGATCCAGGTTAAAATGATGCGAGGCGCCAGTAGCTGCCTACGCGGTGGTGACATGGAACAGCGTACGCTACGCACAAGTGGGGGGTCGGTCGGATCGTAACAAGCAGGGTCGTTGTCGATTTACAGTTTCAGCACCAAGCCACCTCAACGAAAGACATTGCCCCGTAAGAACAAGTCGTTCGGATGTGTACCGACGACGAATTGCACCGATAGGACTTGGAAGAGCGACATGAGACGGCGGCTCAATTAATTAATTATTGAACTACCTCCCTTTATATATTAAGTAACTATTTTAAAACCTCCTTTTATATATTCTTATCGTCTCCCTCGAAGGTGGACATTAATAAAGGATTAGCATTTAGGTCGGATTTGTAACATCTTCCTTGTCTTAAGTCATTGGATTCTGGATTTCCTTTGTATGTTGATTGTATGACTCGAGCAAGCGCTACACATTGTCACAGTCACATGACAAATGGAATAATCACAATAAAGGAGCAGTTATTTTGTCAACTCCGTGTACTGATGACGCACTGACTGCACCGATAGGACTTGGAAGAGCGACTAGAGACAGTGGTGGATGAGCTGAGACAACAACGGCAACGTTTCAGTACAGCCACTTTAGAGCGAGAGAGAGTGTAAAAAACGTCGTATCGTCTCCCTCGAGGGTGCAAATTTCCGGTAATTCGTTATCAGCTATTGTGTCAACTCCGTATACTGATCTCAAACTGCGCCGGCAACATTATAGGACTTGGAAGAGCGACTAGAAGCGGCGGCGGATGAGCTGAGACAACAACGGCGACGTTTCAATACGGCCACTCTGGAGCGAGAAAGAGTGGAAAAAATGTCGGCCAAGCTCAAGGAGACAACGCGGGACCTCGAAAATCGACTGGAAAAGGAAGCACAGCTGTCTGGTGAGAAAGGGGTGTTAGATGTACACCATAGCCAGAATCCCGCCTGTGCACAACCCTTGGGTAAATCTGAGGTCCAGGCATAGCAGCCAGATGGACCCCAGCTCGTGGTTTTGTTAGATATACACCACAACTACTGAGCTAATAGTCAGCGCTGACTGCTAGGTCAGCCGTTATGGTGTGGTGTATCTCTACCCAGGGGGCTGCGAACAAGGATGCAGATCACGGTGTATTTCGCGGATGGTGGTGTTTATGGGTGCAGCGTGAACCAACCGCCGTGTACTCAGCAGCTCAATGGAGGGAGGACGAACTGGAGCATGGAGCATGGTGTAAATATTCAGAGGTAGAACGAGGTCGGTACGCTCAACTCCTAGGAGCGTGAACCCTCGCCACTGCCTCCGTGGCGCACTTGGGCCGCGAGATATCACGTGCAGAGATATACAGTTTCAAGAGTTTGTTTTTACGTTACGTTCTCAAGGCGACCACTCACAATAGTTCGTTTTCCAACATGATTTGCATGCTTGAAATAATGATAGGCGAGCGCGCGTGCACTGTGGACGATCTGCGAAGCGAAGCAGAGGCGTACAAACGTCAGCTTCTGGAGGCCAGCGCTCAAGCGGTGAGTGGACCGACATCACGCAAGGTCGTACAAGTTGCGGCAGACTCGTCGACGGCGACTATGAACTATTTATCCTTTCGGGGCCCAGGTATCGCGACCTAAAAATCAACAATACCGCGGTCTCACCAATCCTCCAGGAAAAGCGTGCAACAGTTTAATATTATCATGCTGCACGCGTGTCGCACAACTCCTCCCGGTGCACTGCGCACACCCCCCCTAGTCCAGCAGCCCGGCTGCTTGGTGTTGCTTGGTGTTGCTTCGTACGGCCGATGCTATAATCGTGATGTTTTTTTACACTTTTCACCTCTGAAGTCCGCAAGGAGTTAATAGGCGCAGTCCTTGACAATTTCCCTGCAGCTGCCGTCACTCGGTCGGAAGGCGACCTTGACATCCATCGCAGAAAAACCAATGCTACTGTGCTTACACTTACCCGAAATCGGCTTGTATGTTTGCCTTGGGCAGGAGGCCAACCTCTTAAAGCAAGGGCAGAGCTTGCAACGACGGATGTTGGAAGCCAACGAGCAGTCCGAGGGAAAGTAAGTAAAGGGGCGTGTGGCGAGTGCGGAGGATTTAGTTCGTGCCTGAGGGTTCATTTTGGATAGTGTCAAATCCAAACAGTACAAGGGGGTTCTTTTTGGTTAGTTGGTGTCGAAAATCTAAACAATACAAGGTTCTTCATGCGAATAACAGTACTCCGCAATGCTCATCTTTGGAAGAATTGTTTTCTTTCGCTCCCTGCTCAGGTAGCATCACCCCCGACTAGCTTTGACTGTCCTATTGAAGACAGTGGAAGTTATTACTTATCTTATTGTGGACGGTGCAGGTTTTGATTTTCTTGTTGTGGACGGTGCAACGCGCATGACGTGCAGTGTGAAGAAGGTAAAACGCGTAGACTCCAGCTCCATGTTTGCCCACCTTCGAACTGATAATCTGTCCAACTTTATCACTAATACAAACATATGGACCCGTCTCCCTCAGTTTTTTTAGCCTCAGTCGAGGTGAGGAGCTCTATACCGCACGCAAAAAGCGACTTTGAGAAAACAGGAAAGTTCAACCTGGTGAACAATCCCATGGCCTAGGTATACAAGGAATACGAAGTATTATCGTAAGACGCAAATGATATTCCAACGATACTATTATTGAGTAGTTCCTCAGTTGAGGAGCCCAGTTGGTCAGAAGTATTGGTATTGTGGCCAAAAGCCCAAAAGAGGTACAATACCCCTATTGTAGCACGTGTCCTCAAGCCCTCGGTTGCTATTTGGGCCAAAAAGTAGTACAGTACCCCTATCGTGCTAATAGCGCCATTTTTATATCGACGGCGCTGCCCAATCGCTTTTCTCCGTAGGATGGAGGAGCTAAACAGAACGGTTGAAGAAGAGAGACGAGCGCTCAGCATGGAAGCTGACCAAGCAAGGGCGAAAATGGACTTCCAGGTACAGTAGGGGTCCCTCTAGAGTGCCGGTTGAGCAGTGCCGATTACCCGCTACAGTGCCTGTGATATCGCTTGACACAGATGGAAACAACCAGTAGTGGAAATATGCAGAGTAGCACCGATTGCCGCCATAGTGCGGTATTTCCGGCTGGCACATACCAGCGCTATAGAGGGGCCACTACTGTACAAATATCGCTATCTCACGGTACACTTGAACCGCTTGCTGACGCGCTGTCGTATGCCTGGACGGTATGTTGAAGTTTCACGCGTGAGCCGATGTACAGTTGTTGCTATTATTATGTTTGCCATCCTCTAATGTGCAGCATGAGCTAAGGCATCGGTGTTCGTTGTTGATATTATCACTATGATTCCATTTGCCATCTGACAATGTGTAGCGCTTGTTCCAATCACACCATCCACATATTTAATTGTTGTTGTTGTTGTTCTTGCATTAACTCATCGCCGAAACCTAGTCCCTGGTCACAGGACAGGCACCAATCACTCTGGAGTGGAAGAATGCACCAGGAAACAAAAATAAAACAAACCAGAACGAAAAACATAACTGAAGCATATCGTACAACATATTACTGTAGGTCGGATTCGTAACATCTTCCTTGTCTTAAGTCATTGGATTCTGGATTTCCTTTGTATGTTGATTGCATTACTGGAACAAGCGCTACAAATGGAATTATAATAGTCGACAAGAACTGAAAGTGAATCAGAAATCAGCACAGATGATGAAGACGATTTGGTCTGGAGTTAGAGTGAAAAGGACGGCTGGCCGCTGTCCTTCGAATGTTTGCTTCTTAGTCGCTTGTTAACTTTCGTAGTCCCATGTTTGCTTTCTTAGTGAATGCTCATGCTTTGGGCATACTACAATAATACCTTCCGGTAGGTGGACGAGAGGGTACAAGAAGCGACAGAGATCTACAAGAGCCGCGAACAATCCCTGATGCAGGACATCGAAAACCTTCGGTAAGAAGTCGGCAATACTCGTAGCGAATCTAGATGCAGGACGTCGAACTTCTTTGGTGAGAGGTAAACAACAGCGAACGGGCGGTCCAATCATGTTTAGTCGAAAACGATAAACGATTCGCATCTCGTGTTTGTCTGTGTGTGCGAAATTAATTCAACAATAGACCTCAAATTGTACCTATAGTACTGTAGTACCAGTATGCTATGGCGTGGGCATCCCGGCTTTAAAGCGCGCAAGATAAGAGGATTCGGGAGTTGGCTTGTCACGGGGTGTTCTTGAATCGAGGTTCCCGCTGTATAGCATAGCGAGATGCCGATGAGTTTTTGTATATGTGCCCATAAGCATTTGTACCTGTGCTAACGACAAGTGATTGCTGCTGGTCTGCCTGACGTCTTCTCCCCGAAACTTTTGTGAAGATAATAATGTGTACCTGTCCTAAATGGCAAGTGGCTGTTTGTGGTCTTAACAACATCGTTATCCCGTACCGTAGTATGATATATAGCATAGCGAGCTGCTGATGAGCTGTATGTGTAAAAAATCATTCGTGCTATGCTACAGTAGCGACAAGTGGCGATTTCAGGTCTGCCTAACGCCTTTATTCCGAAACTATGACAGGGCGGCTGTTCAAGATTCAAAAAAGGAGTTAGCTACGACCAAAAACGCTGCAAGCGCCGCCGCGACAGCCAGCAACGAAAAGTGAGCCCTGAGTTTGGAGTGCACTGAGAACCAAGCAGGAAACGACGCATGCTACGATAGGAGTGTGCCTAAGTTTTCTTTACCTCACCCAAAAACTGACTTTGAGAAACAGCGAAAGTGCAACCCGATGACCAATCCCACGGCCTGTACAATAGGTATGTGGCGAATAGCATTGTAAACCATAAATAAATGGCATTCCAACGATATTGGGTATTATGTAGCTTTTTAGTTGAGGAGCCCCTTCAGTCAGAAAGTTTTCGGCCAAAAGCCAAAAAGAGGTACGGTACCCCTGTCGCCTATCGTAGCACGCGTCAAAACCGTCAAACGTGGGTAACCAGTACCAAGTTCTGACTGCTTGTCCGTGCCAGTGGGAACACAACACCACTTTCTCACTTTCCGCTTCGCCTCTCTTTCGCCACTACGCCCTCGAAGGTTGGCTGAGGCAGTTCGTGCGTCACCGCTTTTCTCAAAGTGAACTTCGCCTTTTGCCACTATCATCCGCTCTCGAAGGTTGACCGAGACAGTTCGTGCGTCAGAGGCTGTGAGCGCGGAGAGCAGCGCTCACAGCTGTCGAAACTATCTCGAGCAAGAAACTGCAAGGGTGTATGTCCGTACCAGTTGCAACACAACACCGCGTTTCGCGTTTTGCACCTCCCCTCTCTTTCGCCACTATTCTCTTGAAGGTTGATTGAGGCAGTTCGTGCGTCACCGCTTTTATCAATTTGCACCTCGCCTGTCGCCACTATCATACACACTCGAAGGTTGGCTGAGGCAGTTCGTGCGTCAGAGGCTGTGAGCGCGGAAGGAAGGTGCCGCAAAGATCTCGAGCAAGAGGTCGCAAGGCTTACCCAGGAGCTCGAACAGGTGCGCACTATTCTAATAGTTGGCTGGTTACTTCTCGAGGTATTGAACAGAACAAGACACTTATTTCCCCTGGCTTGTAATGGGTACCAGACACACATGTTCACGGGTTAAATAGCTAATTAGTCGGGTTTTTGAGCGGACAGTATACTAATATAGTAGCTGTGTGGGGGGAGCAGCGTTGGGGTGGCGATGAATTCATTAGCTGGTAGTGTGGCTGTTTACTTCTCGATTTTATTGCAAAGGTGGAAAATTTGATGCCTTGTTCTATGAGCCCCTGCTCCACTGTTACGGATCGGTTTTTTGTTTTTTGTTTTTCCTTCGCCGGAAAATTGGGGTCCCACAAGGCCCAAATACTAGTATTATTCCATTTGCCACCTGAGAATATGTAGCGCTTGTTCCAGTCATACTGTCAACCTACAAAGGAAATCCAGAATCCAATGACTTAAGACAATGAAGATGTTACAAATCCGACCTAAATGCCAAATATCCAAAAATATGCAAGTTCTTGGAGAAAATATCGAAAAGGGGTGATGCGGAAGAACGTGTGTGTTTAGAGTTGGTTGTGACAACGAGAAGGATAGTCGACTTCCATTAGCCGTGTGGTGAGCAGATCAAATTAAGCCACAGGATAGCTGCCACAACCAGGAGAAATTCGATCACAACCTAAGGAAACGTGTGTTAATAGCGTTTCTAACCGTTGCGATGGACGACACGTCTCCACAAGGTACGCCAGGGGAAATTCGATCACAACCTAACGAAACGGCGTTCTAGCAGTGGAAGCATGGAACAAGTACGTTTCTGCAGTTTCAAGGGGACGCGATGTGTAGTTTGAGCCTTCGTGTCTCCCTCCCTTTTCACACAAACCACAACCCTCACGTGTCTACTGTATCGTGCTTCAAACGCGTCTACTGCTCGTGCGTTGCGACTGCACATCAACGTATGTACCTCAAAGTCCATAATTCAATGTATCCCTCCCTCTTCATACAAGCCGCAACCCTCGCGTGTCTACTGTAATATGATTGAAACGTGTGATTTATCTGAATGTTCTATCCTTGCATCGTACGGTATGGGAGTAGGCGGACATCCGCGTCGGCGCCTTATCCGCGGGATTATCGGAGAAAAACAAGCTGGTGGATAGAGTGTCCGAGCTACAAAGGAAAACGGAAGAGGTGCGCCATAACCTAAAATATTACTCCAAAGCGCATCGTATAAAGCTTTTTCGACAGCTGCGTAACGTTTGTTCGACAACTGGCCTTGCTTTGGGGTTGCCATTGAAGAGTTTTTGGGGGGATGCAAATAGGTGTTTATAGGAATCGCGAGGTGCTGTAGTGCATGTACCTGGTATGAAAACGATTGGAAGGGTGTGCAGAGGGGGAGACAAGAAGCGCGTTACGGCCCAATATGGTGCCAGCTGTCTTAAGCCTCTCTATGCTGTCTTAAGCCTCTCTATGCTGTCTTAAGCCTCTCTATGCTGTATTGGGCACCTAGACGCGTGCTACGATAGAGGTAGCACTTTTGGGCCGAACTATTTCTGACAGGCGGGGCTCCTCGACTACTATTGCGGGGGTACATAGTAATTAGGACCAAGTATAGTTAGTAAAAATAGGGGAATATATAGGTTTTTGTGTGTATCGTAGGTCCTGATTACTATGGTCCTCCGTAATAGTAACTACTAGTAACTACTAGTAATTAGACTACCCAATACCGCTGGAATCGCATCTGTGCTTTACGGTGTGTATCGTTGTACACCTAGTCCATGGGATTGTTCATCGGGTTAAACATACAATGATTGTCAATGTCGGTTTCTGGGTGATATATAGAGCTCCTCAAGTGAGAAGCCTCAGAATGTATACTGTAGGTGCACCCCTCCCGTAGCATGTGTCCCCTACCCCCTCATCAAGCCACGACGAGGCGTGTGTGGTTTGACCCTCGTGCAGGCGCAAGGAAGCCTCCGCGCGGCAAACGAACGCTTCAACGAAGAAGTTGTCCGAAGGAATGCTGACGTCGCCAACGCGGAAGATGTCTTGGAAAAGAGGATTAAAACGTGCAAGTGAGCAACACGAGTATGCCCCTTTTGCTGGGGCTGTGGGTTGGCTCACTAGAAGTCTCCGACTAGTTATTATTAACAGTTACACCCAGTACGAAGTAGTTGGCTAGGTATTACAGTTAGTTGCGGGGCGATGATGGTCGTGGTGGTGGTACTGTTAGCTGACTAGACCTTTAAGTCGCCGACTAGTCAGTTGTTGGCTGGTGGCAGTGTTGTCAGTACTACCAGTCGCCGACTTGTTGTTAGTTGGCTGAGTATTTCAGTTAGTTGCACGGGCGTACGGTAGTTCGTGAAGTTCTGCGTCTTTGCATCTCACTCTCGCGGATGTGGCTTGACGAGCGGTGTTTATTAACAAAGACTAAGTCAGTTAGCTGGATTTCATTCTTTATTCCACCACTCGACTATTATTAACTATTAATAGCCGTCAAGTCCAGCCAACTCACAGGTCTAGTTATTAGCCACAGATTTCAATGCCAAAACAGTACGAAAGGTCCTCCATGCACATAGCGAAGTAAACTGTTATTTGCCGTTACTGGCGTGGTTGCCGATGCAGAAACACTATTAATAGCATCACGGGTGAGCCACAAACTGATTCGAAGCACGCCATGCGACACGAATTTCCCGTTGCAGGCAGCTTGAATCTGCGGTGGACGACGCTAAGGCCGACAGAGAAAAAGCTGAGGCGTTGGTCAAGGCAGAGAGGGCGGAGGTAAGAACCACTATTCACGGCATGGCCAGTACGGGTTGGTGCGATCCAATACTGCTGTCGCGGAGAACCGTGCTACGGTTTTTGTACTATATCACTTTTGAGCTCAAACATTTCTCGCTGACATAACTCCCCGACTGACGAGCTACACAATATCTTTGCATCAGATGTGAATATGTTTCTATACTATTCGTTAGAGATGTAGCCCATGAAATTGTGTATAGGTCTATTCTTTCATTTTTTCTCGAAGTCGGTTGTTGGATGAATGAACTATATGAGGTAGAGGCCCTCAAGCGAGGAGCCTCAGAAAATGTAGGTGCTATTATACTACCCTTATGATACCGTGGCACGCGTCTGGAGCAACACCTGTACACCGGCAGTGGTTGCATGCTTGCGGAAGCAACGGTCGATATATCCCTGCCGGCATGCTGGTAGAATCGCGCCTAGAACCCCTAAATACCTGTTGTGTCCTTCTTCATATTTCATCTGATTGTCGCACTCCAGTCCCCTCCAAGCATGACTCTAGCTAATTTTTCATTTTTTTTCGCCTAATCGATCCGGGACGATTAACCCCATACGGCTTCGAGTATCGATAGCCGGCACACAAAATGGCGGTATGTACCGCATGCATGGGTCAGTTTCGACCCGCAGGGGGGCTAAAGCAAGCACACGCCGCGGCCTCTCCCGGAGGATCTCCCATGAGTTCAATTAGTCATTTCCATGGAGGACGGAAGGGGGGGAATTGCCCTGCTTCACAAGCTTGCACGTGTACGGTTCGGCACGGATCTAACCACAAGTCAGACGCTGCTTCCGGTGCCTTATTTACAGTAATGTAGGTTTTTCAAGCATGTGTAGTGTCAATCTCTTTTCGGAACACGTTATGTACGGTGCTTACCGTACGGACAGTGGAGGGGGGAGAAGTATCCCGCTTCACAAGATGTTACGTAAATGGTTCGGCATGGATCGAACCACGAGTCAGCCGCTGCTTCCGGTTCCTTAATTACAGCAAGATAGGGTAAACCTGCGTGCTGTCATTCTCTTTTCGGAATTCGGTCAGTGCTTACCGTACGGACAAGTGTCGACGTTGCGCCGGTCGTAGATCTAGCGTGCATGGTGCGAATCGCTCCCATCCTCAACCCGCTGTCGGCACATTGTCTGTCCTGAGAGGAAAACAAAACGACGACCCACGCGCCGCTGATATCGCCTCCCTCGAATGTGGAAATGTGGAAATAAAGTAATTTTTTTAACAAGATGCGTGCTACGATAGAGGTAGCACTTTTCGGCTTTTTTTGTTTATGAATGACGGAGCTCCTTAACCCAAAATCGTCGGAATGTCATTCTTGTTTTGCAATATGTTTTTTTTTGTATACCTAGGCCATATGTTTTGTTCATCGGGTTGCACTTTCATTCTTCTCAAAATCAGTTTTTGGGTGAGTTTTAGAGTGAGTTTTAGAGCTCCTCAAGTGAGGAGCCCGAGAAAAAAAATGGTTCACCTCTATCGTAGCATTGCCTCATCCTAAAATATATCAAACATGATGTAGGGAAGACAGCTACTGTAGTGGGATCTCTCGCTCGGTAGTCGTCTGGGGAAGTCTTAGTTTGGGTGCTACAGCGATGGTGGCCCCGAGCCGAGTGGTCATCCACGCCTTTAGACCATATGGTAGCTCGAACGACAAGTGAGCACTTTCCGTTTTTCTCGGTCTTAGGTAAAGCGGTTATCCATGACCGCCGTCAGCACGAAAGCATCACTCACCGACGACCCCTACTCCGATCATATCGATCGAACGAAAAGTTATAACTTCCCTTGTTTTTTCGCTTTATTTTCACTCTTAGATAATGCGACCATCTATGGCCACCGTCAGCACAGAAGCACCACCTTCCGTTATTTTCAGTCTCTTTTCGCTCTTAGGTAAAGCGGATATCCATTTCTCGCACTCAGGTTAAGCGATTATCCACGACCGCCGTCAGCATAAAAGCACCACTTTATGTGTTTCTCGCACTCAGGTAAAGCGATTATCCATGGCAGCCGTCAGCACAGAAGCATCGCTCACCGAGGCTAACGCGAAGGTGGAGTACCTTTCCCGGCAGCTTGAAGGTGCCCAGCAGAAGTTGGATGCCTCAGAGGGACTGGAGAGAGACCTCCAGCGGCTAGGGCGAGAGGCGGAGGAGATGCACCGAAAAGCTGACCAAAGCTTGGAAGAGAAACAGGTACGGGTAGGGGGGTGGGGCATGCTCATTTGTTGCTTGCCTTAGTCATTTGTCAATTGGTCACGCATCCCTTTCGAGATGGAGCACCGCGCTTCTACTCCTGATACAGACACCTTCAACATTAGAGCGCTCACTATGTTTTTGCCATATATTACATAAAAACAGGTACGAGTAGGGGTGGCTCTAACTGCCTTTCGGTGTTTTGTCGAAACAGTTTGGGGTGACTCTAATTAGCTTTCAGTGTTTTGTCGAAATACGTAGGGGTGGCGCTAAGTGTCGTTCGGTTTTTTGGCGGGATGTGTGTGTGTGTTTTGCGTCCACGCACGGCTGTTGATCAGTAGCCGAGTTATTATACAATAGTATATCTGACAGTGAGTGTCGTGACAGCATCGAGGACGAGAGGCGGAAGAGATGTACCGAAAAGATGACCAAAATTTGGAAGAGAAACAGGTACGGGCGGCTCTAAGGGCATTTCTTATCGGAACCCAGATCTTAGTCGAAATCGTAAATCGAAATCGTTTCGATTTTATTGTAGACGAGGTGTCCTAACAGGAATCGAAATGCGTCGAGAAAGTTGCAGACGAAAAACAACGGAGAGTTGTAATCTACCGACCGTTCATAACTATGATTATTGCTTTTGGTTGTTTGTGGAAAGAGGTGGATGCAACTCTAATTGCCTTTTGGGGTTTTGTCGAAACAAGTAGAGATGACTCTAACTGCCTTTCGGTGTTTTGTCGGGATTCTATGCACCGAAAAGCTGACCACAGCTTGGAAGAGAAACAGGCAGGGGTGACCTGTAACTGCCTTCCGGTGTTTTGATGAACAGTTTGGGGTGGCGCTAACTTCCTTTCGGCGTTTTATCGAAACAGTTAGGGTTGACTCTACCTGTCTTGCGGTGTTTTGTGTTTTGTCGAAACTGGCAAGGGTGTCTCTATCGGCCTGTTCGCGTTTTGATGGGATGTTATGCTCCGAAAAGCCGATTGCGTCTTGGAAGAGAAACATGTATCAGGTATAGCATAGGGGTGGCTCTAACTGCGCTTCGGTGTTTTGTCGAAATAGGTAGGGGTTAGGGTTGGGGTTAGGGTTAGGGTTAGGGTTAGGGTTAGGGTTAGGGTTAGGGTTAGGGTTCGCGTTATTATTCCAACTGCCCTTTGGCGTTTTGTCTGGATTGACGTTTGATTTTCGCATCTACGGCCGAGTGTTGATGGCCTCAGCTGCCTGGTACTCATAGCATCTCTGACAGTGAAAGGCATGACATCACTGAGTCACCGTTGATTTACGGTATATGAAAGTGTATAACAAACACCCTCCGGCGAACGTCAAAGCCGATTTTCTCGGCGACCGGTAAGATAGAGTGCAAACGCCGAGCGACGCGTCGATGGAAGTGTCTCTCTCGACTACAGTATAGATCTTTCGAAACCCGCCATTTTCGTGGTTTGTGTTTGATACCCCTTGGTTTTGGAGGAAATCGGCTCTTAAATTCATCCCAGGGGGTGACTTATCTTGATTATAGTATACGGTACACACGGCTTGTTGCGGCCGTGAGAACCTTGTCTTAGTACACCCTTCAATGGTCCGCATCCTGTCATGTTGGAACTTCACATTTCGATAGCCCAGCGCTTTGCCGTCGTTTTTTTCTGCGTGAGTTGATTGTGCACTAAATCACGCAAATGAGGCATTTCGATAGCCCAGCGCTTTGCAGTTAGTTCGATAGCCCAGCGCCTTTGCAATAATTAGTGACGCGTCCATTGTTTCACGTTTGTTTATGCGCCAACTAAAATGATGGATTTTTCAGCGAGAAGTGGAGGTGTACAGGATTCGCGTGGACGAAGGAGACCTTCTTTCTCGGAAGCTAATGGGAAGCCTGGCTGAAGTGGAAGGTCGTGCTCTCCAAGAGAAGGTGAAGCCGTCGACTTTCCGCGGAACAGTCCAAGTTGCAATGTCGAGGACGACCCTTTTACGACCCATAGATATCGACCTAAAACGCAAGACGTGGGGTCTTATCAATCTTGTAGGAACGCAGCGCGAAAGCAAAAGTTATCATCATGCTGCGCGCGTGTCATACATCTCCTTCTGTTACATTTATGACACACACCGTACCCCCTACTCCATCGTGTCGCCGATGCTGAAAATACGTGAAAGTGTGGTGAGCTTAAGCTTTGTTTGTACCCATCCGCCGGAGAATAAAAAAAGTAACAGACGCATGCCACGATAGAGGCAGCACTTTTTGCCTGAGACGGTTTCTGAATGACGGGGCTCCTTACCCCAAAAAATCGTCGGAATCTCGTTCTTTTTTGCAATAACTTTCATTGTATACCTAGGTCATCAGATTGTTCATCGGGTAGTACTTTTATTTTTCCCAAACCAGTTTTGGGCAGGAGGATAGAACTCCTCAAGTGAGGAGCCTCAGAAACAAAAGGGTGCGCCTCTACCGTAGCATACTTTGTTCGAACACAGTTCCCCTCTGAAGTGTGTACCAAAGGGTTTAAGGACAGCTCACCAAACATCCTTACAAGCAAACAAGTGCGCGATCTTCGCTTGCAGTCGTGAACCGGTCGATAGTTTTTGGCTCTGCTCAAAGCCACACCAACTACAAAGCCAAACGTTTTCGAAAGGCCCCTTTGGAGGTGTAGTCCACTGGTCGCCTTGCAAACCAACGGCTCTCCGATACCAGTTGCAATAATACTCCGGCGATCTCCCCTCCCCCCTAATCTGGTTGCGGGCAACGCCTTTGGTATTTATTTCGAGCTAAATGCGAGTTTCTAATCTTGACCGCACCTGAAAATAAGGGGCCCTGGTACACTATTGTTGAAGCCTGTCTTGTGATCACTGACTTGATTGTAGCGATGATGCAACAACAACAACTGGCGTCGAGTTTCTAATTTTGACCGCGCCTAAAACTGGGGATCCCTACGTAGTACCTTACGTAGTACATAATTATTGGGGCCTGTCTTGTGATCACTGACTAGAGTATGGCGATACGACAACAACAACACTACCGTCGAGTTTCTTCAACCCTGCTAAAAATAGAGACCTCTAGTACATAGTTATTGGAGCCTGTCTTGTGATTACTGACTAGATTATAGCGATGAGACAACAACAACAACTACCGTCCACCATCCGCCAGCGCACACAACTTGCCGGCATTTACAAGTATCCCGATGCGCGAATTCCTAGCGACAACTCCTTTGGTGTTTTGTTTTCGGCACCCCCAAGGGGATAAGACAAGCAAAAAAATTAAGTATGCGGAAAAACGTAATGAGCGCCCAAATGTTGAAGGCGTCTCTAACAGATGTAGGAACGGTGCTCCGTCTCGAAAGGGATGCGTAGTCAATGGTCAAACGACTAAGGCAAGCAACAAATGAGTACCCCCCGCCCCCCCGTCGTCTCGAAAGGGATGCGTGGTCAAAGGTCAAATGACTAAGGCAAGCAAAAAATGAGTACGCCCCCGCCGCCCGCTCCCTCCCCGCCCCCCCCCCTTGCAGGGAGCGGCAGACCGCCTGATTGAGCGGGTGTCTTCTCTGGAGGCCCAGGTTTTGGAAGGAAGGGCCGCTTTGGCGTCTGCAGAGGCTGATAAGGGTGGACTCGTCTCAGAGTTAACGGTAGCCAGGGACGCTGTCGATCGCATGGAAGACGTGAAGGAGGAGATGGCGGCAGCAATGTCGAGGGAGGAAGCTCTCCGGGTGGAAATCGCAGCTCAGAACAACGCTCTTAAGGTGCGAATTGTGCCAAGTGGGTATGTACGTCACCTCTTTTGTGCCGTGTATTGGTTTTCATCCCATCTATTTTCTTTGCACGTTTTCTCCAGCTCCCGCCCTTTTCGTAACTCAGATCGCATGCATTCCAAAATTCCCGCCGAGCTTTATTTTGACATTTGCACACAACGGCGAATCTGCTCAGAATAACGCTCTTAAGGTGTGAATTGTGCTAGGTGGGTGTATACGCCGCCTTTTTTATTCCGCATGCACCACAAAATTACCGCAGAGTTTTATTATAGCACTCGTGCACAACGGTGAGTCTACGGAAAACAGGCATGGATTCGCAACGGCTCTTGCCTGTAGTTTCGTCCGGGCGTGGTGAGATATGCAGAACCTCTCGTATGTATATTTGTATGGAGTTTTTACTGCAATACTGGCGCCTGATTAGTCGGTTGTACGCTCCTCGCCTACTCCCAGAGACCGCTCTACAGTAGGTGTTGTTCAGCACGTAAAACTCCAAGTTTACGCTGCTGAATTGGCGTCATCATCATACCCGAAGTATTTCCGTTGCGTGCTTAGTTTCAGTCAATGAGTCACACCAAAGATATGCCTTGCAGTAGTAGCTGGTACGTGATGTCTTGCAGCTGCTCTCAAACGCTTAGCGATGCCGGTGGGTTACACTGGTGGTAAAATTCGATGCAAATCGTCAAGTAGTGGGAATGCTGAATCTCCTGCACGATATGAACGCACGTACCGGGGGGAGAAGGGATGACACCTGTGACCAAGGCTTGCCCAGAAGGCTGCTGAGGGTAAAACCTCCTCCGAATTGAGCTGGAAACTAAAAATGATGAATAAAATAACGAATAAAACCCTAACGACATACCGCCATCGACCCTCACGGGCTGCGCTTGTGGCAGACCGTAGAGGTGACTCTGGAGAGAGAGCGACAGGCATGGAGTGAGGCTAGGCTAGATCTGCAAAAGCGTGCCGAAGGAGCCGAAGGACGAGCTGATAATTCGCAGTGCTTAACGAAGGATCTGACGCAGAAACTCCGGGATATGGAACAACGACTTCAGAAGGTACGGCCGGGAATAGCGACTAACTTCGTGTATGCGCGTGATTCAGCAGGAACGGGTGATATTAAGGTACGGGAGAAGGTACGGGTGATAACAAGTTACGGGAGAAGGTACGGCCGGGAATGGCGATTAATACATGTATGCGCGTGATTCAGAAGGTACGGGCGAGATTAAGGTACACGGGAGAAGGTACGGCCGGGAATGGCGACTACTCTGTGTGTGAGCGTGGTTAAGAAGGTTCGGGCGAGATTAAGATACGGGGGAAGGTACGGGCGAGAATAAAGTACGGGAGGAGGCACGGACGGGAATAGTAACCGCTCTGTGTATGCGCATGGTTCAGAAAGTACGGGCGATAATAAGGTGCGGGAGAAGGTACAGACGACAATGGCGATTAATATGTTATGCTCCTGATTCAGAAGGCACGGGCGATAAACAGGCACGGGAGGAGGTACGGGTGGGAATGGCGACTGAAACGTGTTACGGTAGAGATAGCACCTAACGTTTCTCCATCTCCTCACTTGAGCAGCTCTATACCTCACCTAGAAAACAACTTTGAGAAACAATGTAAGTTAAGCCCGACACACGATCCCATCGGCGTTCCCCGATGGTCTAGTGGGTAAACCTCGTAACCACTAAGGTCGATTTCGCTGGTTCGAGCCCCCCCGAGTGCATACT
>JAYJMJ010000728.1:734269-751035 GCA_036873875.1 Laminaria ephemera | reverse complement strand
CCGGGGGGGCGGTGGAATCATTGTCATCCATGGCCGTAGTCTATCGGACCATAGGCCCTCGCATCCCTACAATGCCGGGGCGGAGCACGTCGGGCGTTCACCGACCAGGCAGACACTGCGTGCACCAAGCGCGAAGCGCCGTGAGGTGTTCGGTGGGGACAAGGTGGGGTTGGTTAAAAATAAATTATTTTCCGGATTCGGGGAGACGATATAGGAGTGAAGTCAGCACGACAAGCGTCCAGTGTCGACGGAGAGTGTATCGATCGATAACAGAGAAGCGATATCATTTGGTGTTTGTAATCCTGATGCCTAAGACGCTGACACATGGGGTGTTCTTTGAGGGCTGGGGAGTTCTTCTGATACGCGAACGCCAGCGACAGATTCGCGAATTCAGGGACACCTAGGAGAGGAATCAGCACGAGGACGAGGGGGCTATCGATAACCGTTACGCGATATTATTTGTTGGTTTGTAATCCTGATGCCTAAGACACTGGCACATTCGACATTGCAAGATGGCATGAGCACTCGATGCGAGACACTAATTGGAGTTTGTAATCCTGATGCCTAAAGACACTGACACATTTGACATTGCAAGAAGGCATTTAATTTAGCATTGCAACAAGGCACTTGGTGAAAATATCGGCTCGCTCACCGGCAATACCCGCGTACTCGTGGTTCATGGCCTTCTCCAACACAATCTTCTCCGCCTTCCTGACGGTGTTGAGCACGGAAGGCTTGCCGTCGTCGCCCCTGTAAGCTCCAACGCCGAGGCTGACCTTCTTCGGGTCCGTGTCCTTGTTGAACGCCTCTGGTAGAGCGGACGGCATTGCCAAACTTTGAGATAGGATACGAGTAGCTGTCGCTAGGAACTAAAGATAGTATAGCTGTCGCTAGTGAAACAATACCTGGTATAGTATAGCTGTCGCTAGGAATTAAACATAATATATCATAGCAGTCGCTCGGAACTCGCGCAGCAGGATATTTGTCACTGTCGACAACTCATGTGCGTTCGTGGTCGGCGGCGGCGATCGAAGAATCCGGCTTCAGCGATCTCGAAAGCGACCCCGATTTTTAGGCGCGGGGTAAGTAGAAGCTCGCCTTCGCTCGTAATAAACACCTGGTAAGCAAAAAAAAAGTGAATATGGACACCATAAGGCAATGAAAAGGCTCCTGCTCTTGACTGACCTGTCAATCCCAGGATGGGGTCCGGGGGGCCCATGGGCATCTCACTCCATAAGCTCATCGAACGGCTCGCGGCCGCGGCTGTAGAAGGTGTCCTGGAGGTCCTTAGTCCGGCCATCACGCCGCCCCTAACCCGCTGGACGAGAGTAGCTCCAAGCATCAGTCCTGTAACAAAAAACCAAAAACCCGATACAGCAGCAAGTACGGCAAAGGTCTATAACCAGTTACTACACATACGCTGCTGTTGTCTTGCGTCGAATCCGTGCAGCAACGCTGTAACGTGGTTCATCTCAGTCTGAAAAACTGTCTATAAGGAGGACGTAGGACGGCTTCTGCTGAACCGCGAAACTACCCTTGCCGCCTTCAACAAGCAGTGATTCCACGTTCATACTTTTGAGATTTTTTTTTAATTATTTCAAATACGTCAGCTGTGAGTCCGGCCAGTTGAGTGGTCGATACTCAACTTTGCTAGCTGCGTGATTCAATTGGCAAATACCTGGTACCTGGTAGCGATTAGCGATTACAAGTATAATAGAGCGATTTTTTATGAGACTCATGCGATAATCCCCTCTTTGACTCTTTGATGTTTCAGAGCCGAGCACCGAAACTGGTATATACTGATCGGGTACTGCTGACTGCTGACTGATGCAGCCTTTACGACGATAATGTCGTGGAGGAGTATATGCATATGCGATCGTAGTTGCTGTACCAGGTATATGATAGTTGCTGTACACAACTCCGTCCACGCTCGGAGTAAACAGAGTTTGTGCATATCTCCAATCGCCATGCATGCCCAGTGTCTCCGAAAGGAGCACTGCAGTCGGGCGCACTATCAGTATAGGACACCGAATAAGAAACAGCAATGATGGCTCCGGCTGGATTTCTTACTTGACAAAGGGCGCGTTCTACACTAAAATGCAGCATAACGGCACCCGAATTTCTTATTTTCCCGTAATTATCAGCCTGGCTTTCTTATACGTGTCCTGTACGGCCGTACAGCAGCAGTATGAGCCCTCTGAAGGTCGTTTTTAGCTATCACTATTAATAGACTTTTTTTTTTTTTCAGTTTGGGGAAATTTCCCAGTTTACAGCTTTTTCTTTCCCGTTTTTGGGAAAAACTTTCGACCGAGGGCAAAATACTTTTTCGGCCCCAGCCTCAACACTTTATTTGTGTGCCTCGAATCAGCAGTGTATTTATATGCAGTTTCTTACCTGGTATACTATTTGCTCCGATTACTGCTCCTTCAGTGTCTTATTCCGCCGTTTCTTATCTTATCTCTCAGGAGTATTTGAGCACCGTTTCCAACGCCAAATCTCTCAATCTGGAAAAACTGAAAAAACGAGCTTCAATTTTATATTTGAAATACCCGCTAAATTTCTAATAGGGGGCCACGCATACTGTACGTATCACACAGCAGTACGTGCGGTGGATGGGCGCTGGGAGCGCGCAAACATCAGCAAACATGACAACACGATTCCAGCCTTTGCAGCTTGTGCTAGAGGGATAGCAGCACGCTCAATTGCAGCACCCGCGCAGGGACTTCACACGTTGTTCTCTGTGAGCCCCCTACAGCACGGAGGAACTTCCAGATAGCAGCACAGCAGCAGGTACAGGTGCAGTATGCCCTCGTGCCCTCGTTGTGCTGCTGTACTGCTGCTCCTATATGAGAGGGGGTCGTGACGTTGTGCACTTCGGAGAAACGTCCTACACTATCTAACACGCTATGACCCTCACAGAGGTATGCAAAAGCCCAACCGAAGATATTTTCTTACCAGGTGCGCTCCTTCCCCTCCTGTTGATTCCTGGCGCGACGAGTTGGTCGAGCGGGCGTCGAGCAGATGCGCAGTATATAGGGGGTGGGCTGAACCAAAGTTGTCGCACCAAACGTTTTGACGTATACCCGGTAAAAACACGCTTCAATATATTTTGAACTCCTTTACTGGACAAGATTTCGGCCAAGTGCTGCTGTGACAGCGCGCAGAGTTTAGGCGCTAGGAAGGAGTCCGTAGCAAAGATGAACGCGAATAATCATTGCATACGGAGTACGACTAGATATCGCAGCCGATACACGCGAGCTTGGTCGGCGGTGTTGGCCTGCGTGGCGTTGGCGTCTGCACCTTCGACCACAACCGTCCATGGCTTTGACGGTTTGGGCCGTCCTTTAGCCAACTCTCTCGCTAGATCATCACACTGCCACATCTCCAGCTCAGCGTCCAGCTTGCCTCGCGTGGGGTTGCATGCTCATGGTGCACCCGAGGAGACCAGTGTGATGCTGAGGTGAGTTTCATGCCTGTGGTGTTATATGTGTTATGTCTTAGGTTCTTACTCTACTGACTCGCTTGATGATGACTGCTTGTTATGACGACTGCTGGTACATCAACAGCAGTCATGTTTCCTGCTTGTGTGGGCTCTCATGGTACAAACCTTGGTACAGCAGTCGTGCGGCAGTACGAGCACTCCAGCCTAGTAGGGTCTGGCCTCATCGTCGTGCAATCGTGCTTAACTTGGCCACGTCGCCGTGTCTCTGCTTCGTGTTTTGATATGCCACACACGCACAGACACTTGTAGCAATTACCAGGTATACTACAAGCAGGTGTCAAGTTGCAGTTGCGCGTTGATGACATGTTTGTTTGAAAAATGACAACATGCTCGTTCACATGCTGTCGCTGCCGCTGTCATGTGCCAGGTACCTGGCACAGCTGTACAGCACAGCACATGCAGCAGTATTAGACTACACTACTACAGTAGTACCGTAACCCGTAATCCTTACCAGCACGTAACGTCCCTGAACATTCTTACGAGTACGTATATACGAGCACACCCGCAAGCACAACAGCCAACAGCAGCAGCAGCAGTAGCAGTAGCAGTAGCCGTAGCGGTAGCGGTAGCGGTAGCGGTAGCGTTAGCAGTAGCAGTAGCAGCACCCGTATTCCTGCTGTATCTGTCTATCGTCCATTAGTCTAAACTACGTACGTGCCAGGTTTAAAAATATAGTATAAGCTGTCGCTAGGAACTCGCGCAGCAGGATGTCGTCAAGTCGTGTGCGTTGGTGTACGGCGGACGCTTCCGGCAACTCGAAAGGAGTCCCTATATTTTGGCGCCGTCAAATTAGAACTTCGCATTCGCTTGTATTTTTTTCCGTTGCCAAATATGCCCGCCGCTCTGTGTCTGTGTATTTTCATCTCCGCTCCTCCTGCTTGCGTGTGCCCCATCTATGATACATACAACTCGGTGCCGAAGCCGCGACAGATCGAAGGCCAGGCTATCAGCTTTGGGCATGTACGGACCAGGCGATGGGGGTGGGCGCGGAAGGGGGGGGGGTAGGGGGAGAGGAGGAGGTAGCTTCGAAGGATGGCGGGATGATAGGTGGGTGCGCCCATCGGCCAAGTGCTGGATATCTCGCAGTATTAGTACTATTACACCCTGCTTGCATGATATAGTTGATCGTAAACTCGCAGAGATCGAACTACCCTAACTGCAACACCACAGCTTCCCCCGACGTCCCAACACCGGCACATCCTTTTTGTTTCCACCCGAGGTGTTCTGTTTCGAGAGCCATTTGTACGTATGATCGTGTCACTAACGTCCCATCGTGAGACGATTTACTGTAGCTCGGTATTGATGTAGTTTGCTTTTCAACCCTCCGTGTTTGGTTTTGGAGGTGGGGCACGGTGTCACGCGGTTGTTATTTTTGTTTTCACATTAACTCATCGCTGTAATCTAGTACATGGTTACAGGACAGAACCCTATCACTCTGGAGTGGAAGAACGCCTCAGGAAAAAGCAAACAGACCAAAATGGTACACATAACTGAAGCAAGCCGTACTTCAGACAAGACATAAAACATGAAACACGGTGTCACGATGCGGCAAAACAGGTGCTGTTTCCCTTGAAACCGCCCCCCAGTCCCATTATCTTGGATAACATGCCGTATGCACTATATTCCGGTCTGTACTCTACTCACATAAGTTGGACGGCGGTGCTCAATCGAACGACAGCCCGTTCCAACCCAGACATTAGAACTCGTCAGCCAGCCACGGTGTTAGATACCTGGTACATAGCACTACTCACTATAAACAGGCTACCGAGTCATGTGCCTTTGTAGGCTACTGTAGTAGGTGGTGTTATATGTATACGGCAATGAGCTTGCCCCTGCTTACCCTATCGCGCCAGTTAGGTACTGAACGCATGATCCCGCTGGACCCACGCATATTTTATGCGAGTTTCTAGATTACACCAGCGCCAACAAATAGGGGCCCCTTTCGAGATGGCTGTTACGACCGCCGACCACCGACCGCCGACCACCAACGCGCACATGTTGACGACAGTTACTATTAATAGTATCCTGCTACGCGAGTTCCTAGCGACAAGTTTATACTACCAGTAGTATCGTCTTAACCCGCGGACTGCAGATACCACTCATTCGATGACGACCGGATACCGCTCATTCGATGACGACCGGATACCGCTCATTCGATGACGACGACCGCTGTAGCTTTGATGATAACCGCGGTGGCGGCGGCTATGGTAGCGACAAAAATGGCAGTTGAATGGGAAAGGGAGGAGGGCAGTTAGAAATATCCTGCCGCGCGAGTTCCTATTAATAGCGACAGTTGTGCTATATTTTGTTTAACTCGTACACTGCAGATACCGCCCGCTCATGCGATGATGACCGCGGTAACTTTGGTGCAGGCCACCAACGCACACAAGATGACCACAGGTACAAAATATCCTGCTGCGCGAGTTCCTAGCGACAGCTAAACTATCTTCGTATAACAATGAACCTATACCGGCCTGCCCCATCACGCCGTTAATGAACGGAGCACACGACCCCACCGGACTCACGCAATACTTATCCTAACGCGTGGACTGCAGATACCGCTCATTCGATGACGACGACCGCGGTAACTTTGATGATAACCGCGGCGGCGGTGGCTACGGTAGCGACAGCAACGGTAGAGGAAGGGGAAGGGGAGGAGGAAGAGGAGGCGGACGCGGTGGAGGGCGGCGAGGCTACTTCACTGACGGACGAGGAGGAGAGGTTGCTACTCGGGGTGGAAGGGGTTCTAGGGGCGGGGGGCGGGGCCGGGGGGGGCGCGGGCAGCAAGACGATTGGGATGGAGGAGGCGGCGCGACGTATGGCGAGCGGGGCGGACGAAGACAATCTGAGGTAGTGATGTCAGTCAACATAATTAATCAATGTTAACCCCTATAGAACTGGTACTAGCTTTTTGGGGACAAACTACTTGGAATGATAGTGGCATCATTTTCGTATATGGTGGTGAAAGGGTTGACGTTGATTAAATGCTGAATGCTGTGATTATTTATTATCATAATCACGAAGGCCGTGGTTATTTGATCAGCTTTATGGCTTTTAGTTTGGCATACTAAACGCCATACTTTATGGGTTTTAGAATGCCCATTATAAGGCCTTTACAAAAATAAAGTGTATATGTTCTGGCGTACAAATAAATCGTACGAGTATGGGTTTCGGTATCACCATGCTAGAATGCCATACAAATATATTTATATATAGATGGGTTTTAGTATGCCATACGACACGCCATATCAACCAAATATTCAAATAATCATGATTAACTAATCACGAAAAGACCAACATAATTGTTTTCTTCTACTTACTGGGAATGTTTATGAGTGATCGACGTTGTAGCTCATGCTGCACATTAGAGGATGGCAACATAATACATAAGATTCAAAGAAACCACGTTTTTTGTTGACTGCGCTCTCTAATCCCAGGACTATGGGGGTGGAGGTGCCGGTGGGGCAAGAGGAAGCGAGTCAGGGAGTGGCGTGTGGGGGTACCAGGACGACGATGATGATTTTCCGCGGGCAAGGGGGAGGTCTCCCCCCCCCCCGGTGGTGGCGTTTTCGTCTGACCAAGGGGATGGTGGCGACGTAGATGACGGCAGCGGGAGCAGCAGGATGGGACCGGTGGACAGGGAACATTTCTATAGCGTCAAGGTAACGAACGTTACAGGGGGTTGCAAGGATCCACCCCCTACCTTTCTAATGCCTTGCATGAATTGTAGCAATGGTAATGTAGCGGAAATGTAGTTCGGTAATGACATTTGGCCCATGTTTCGAACTATCTCCCATGCCTACTCTGTTATCCTACAACACTGTTTTTTTTCTTCAATAATTAGCTTTAAGTTCACCACACTTCCACGTATGTGCAATGCGTAATTTTCACTCGGTGCCGAAACAACGTCGCTGCCGTGGCAACGCCAGCGCAAGCTGCCGCGACCTCCGGCGGCCGTGGCAACAACAGTGGTCGATGTCTGCAATGTCTCTTTCCTTAAGACCTTGTTTCTCGAAGGGCGTCTTAACCCTTTCCCCCCTGCAAAACTCATCTCACTCTAATTCCAAGCAGATTGTCCCCTGACGTGAGCACAGTTCTAAAGGGGTTCACATCTGTGACTTGTCCCGCTTTCGTCGCTTGCAACGTGACCTCCTTAGAGCTTGCAAGACATCGGTGCGAGCGACCTAGCGATGATGGCGTTGAAGGCCTTGGGAGTGGTCCGGCCTTCCAAAATTCAGGTGAGCTACGACTCTCTTTACCGCAATTATGTCTAATGACGGCAAATTTGGGGTGCGGCGGACGGAAATATTAGAAAAAAAATGCCGTGACGGACGCTTGCGAATAACGTACCATGAAACTACTATAATACCACTAGAAGAAAATGTAAGGGCTGTTTGATATCACTATTAACACCGCAGCGGTCCCTACATTTCCGGCCGGAGTGGTAGGTTTTAGAGTGGAGTTTGTCGGCCGTGCGTCCGTGACCGGTGCTCCTTTTATGGTGACGGGCCGTCATTAGACACCTTTTAGAGCTGTGAGTCGGCACGACTTAAATCACCAACTACCTCGTAGTCATTAGTCGGACTAATATTTAGTCGTTTCCCGGAAGTGCCGACTATCCGACTTATTGGATTTCCATACTTATATAATGTGGAGGATTATTTAGTGCGGGATGCATTTTTCTTTATTGGGCGAGGCCCCTCGGCCGAGGGAAGCTAATTTGGCTCGCTTCGCTGTACCTACTTCTGTCGGCAAGTCGGCTGGCCATCAGCTGGCTTCGCCAGCCGACTTGCCTACTAAAGCCAGTTAGTTGGCTAACGGCACCTACCGATTAGTTATTAGTCGTCAAATCCTACCGAGTCACAGCCCTATCATGTTTGCTTTACCATCCTTTCAGCGGGACAACCTTCACTCACGGCGTCGATGACAGCTGTTCAGCTCACGAAAAAAAAAATCGAGCGTACTGCGCTACTGCACTTATACCCGCAGACGACCTACGATACCTTTTATTGCACCATGATGCCTGTTATCGTACCATGATATCTTTTGTGGCACCATGATACCTTTTTATAAAAAGATACCTTAAAAATACAACCTTCACATTGGCGTCGACGACAACTATTTAGCTCACGAGAGAATGAAATCGAGCGTACTGCGCTACTGCACTTACACCCGCAGACCAACTATGATACCTTTTATTGCACCATGATACCTTTTATCACACCACGATACCTTTTGTGGCACCATGATGCCTGTTTATATAAAATTCCTTAAAAACACACCCTTTACATTCGCGTCGACGACGTTTTTCTAGCTCACGAGCGACAAAAATCGAGCGTCCTGCGCTCCTGCACTTACACCCGCAGACCACCTATGATACCTTTTATTGCACCATAATGCCTTTTATCACACCATGATATATTTTATTGCACCATGATACTTTTCGTTTTTTTTAATAAGACATACTTCACATTGGCGTCGACGACGTTTTTTTAGTTCACGAGAGAAAAAAAACGAGCGTACTGCGCTACTGCACTTACACCCGCGGACCACCTATGATACATCTTATTGCATCATGGTACCTTTATCACACCATGATACCTTTTAAAAAAAAACTACACTAAAAAGACGACCTTCACATTGGCGTCGACGGCGTTTTTTTAGCTCACGAGAGAATAAAACGAGCGTACTGCGCTACTTCACTTACACCCGCCGACCAACTATGATACTTTTTATCGCACCATGATGCCTTTTATCACACCATGATATCTTTTATCGCACCATGACACCTAAAAAAAAACATTAAAATTACAGGCTTCACATTGGCGTCGACGACGTTGTTTTAGTTTACGAGATAAAAAAATCGAGCGTACTGCGCTACTGCACTTGCACTCGCAGACCACCTATGATAGCTTTTATTGCACCATGATGCCTTTTATATCACACCAAGATATCTTTTTTCACCATGATACCTTTTTATTAAAAACTGCAGTAAAAAAACAACCTTCACATTGGCGCCGATGACAACTGTTTAGCTCACGAGAGAATGAAATCGAGCGTACTGCGCTACTGCACTTACACCCGCAGACCGCCTATGATACCTTTTATTGCACCATGACGCCTGTTATCACACCATGATATCTTTTTTCGCCCCATGATACCTTTTATCGATCGCATCACATCACGTGAATGACGTCGGTTCCTCGTTCGCGGTGGTGCGCCATGGTCGTTTCGTATCGTTGCCCACACAGGCGATATCCTACTCGCCGATTTTGACGGGCGAGCACTGCGTGGTGGCCGACCAGACGGGGAGTGGGAAGACGTTAGCGTACCTCGCTCCGTTGGTGCAACGTCTCAGGTAAGGTACATACAGTGGGGGTCTCCCTATAGTGCCGGTTGGATAGTGCCTATTTCCGTTATAGGGCCGGTGAAATCGCTTGGCACGACTGGAACCCACCAGTATAGGTACTACAGCCAATAGTGCCGGTGTCCGGTATACTGCCGGTGTTGTTGGCTGGAAAATACCGGCACTATAGGGAGACCACTACTGTATTTCCTTTTCCACGTACCGGGGGGAAGAAGGGAAGATACCTGTGACCACGGCTTGTTCGGAACGCCGCTGAGGGTTAAACCTCCTACGAGTTGAGCTGGAAAGTAAAAATGATGATAGCATAAAACCCCCCCAGCAGACCTGCTGTCTTGCGCGTACAATGTGCTCTCATTGTCACATCAGTGGCTGCAGGTACGTAGCTCTTTTACACAGCTTGGTTTGCCACCTTTTGGGGTCTGTGATACCGCGGTACACATACGGACCCAGTACGAGAAACAGAGAACACGCGCGGCAGACGTATCACACGGTTGGCAAAGCTTGCAAAGCTGAGCATTGACCGCTCAATCGATCCAGCTCACAGCTCACGATTTTGAAATATGTTCATAAACTTCATTTCCCCGGGTGAGACGGCTGTCAACCTTTTTGGAACCCGTTTATATCAACCAAGTAAGCGGCGAGTGTGGTCTTATCAACCTTCTAGGAAAAGCGCGCGACAGTAAAAGTGTGATCATGCTGCGCGCGTGTCGTACATCTCCCTACGTTGGCATTTTTGACACATTCCCCACCCCGGCAGCCTAAGGCTAGGCTGCTTCGTGTGGCCGATGCTGCATTCGTCACATTTTTTTTGACAATTTTTCCAGTTGAAGGCCCAAAAGAGTTAATTTGTTGGTGGCTGTTTTTTTTGTTGCTTCGTACGAACAGGTTGGAAGAGCTGGCTGAAGTCCACGGGAGGGCTAAGCCTGGGAGGCCTAGGGTGCTCATATTGGCGCCCACGGCGGAGCTTGCGCAGCAGGTACCGTACACAATCCATTTTGCTCCTGCCTGTAGCAGTAATAAGATTGTTTGGAAGTATATCGGGCTACAGTACACCACGACAGGTGGCTGTAATAGCCGACCACCCTCAGCACATGAAAGTTTGACTTTGGGTGAGCGGTAGACTGTCATCTTTACTGGCGGTTGCGCTGGGGTTCGAATCTCGGCTGGTGTACTCCTATATGCGCAAGGGTCCTTACGCTGACTGAGTCGTTGTCACAAGGCGAGGGCGCCGTTCAGGTTCCCAGAGCAAGCGAGCGGTCGTTTATATGCAAGGTCTTGTCCTGACGAAGCTGCTCTACCAGCATTATTGACTGCCACCAGCGTCGAGCGGCGAGGGTTGCGGTGATACCGTTGGAGATCAGCAGTCTAGAAGGAGCGGTAGTTCAGATTCATGTTGGGGTAAATATCGTGCTTAAGTGCACTACGACGGGCGGCTGTAATAGCCGATCACCCTCAGTGATTTAGCAAACGCCAACCGCTAGTCTTGGGTGACTGATATATAAACGCTTCGCTCGGGTCAGCTAGGCCGGGAAATGAAAGACCGGTATGATAGAGATAGAAGAGGTGGAGCTGATGACGTATGCTGTGGTAGGGGTGCGCATACTTTTTCTGAGGCTCCTCACTTAGAGACCTCTATACTGACTTTGAGAAAATGAAAGAGCAACTCGATTAACAATCCCATGGCCTAGGTATATAATGCTACCGCTCCGACGAACAATCCCATGGCCTATTATAGGTACATAACAATTATTACCGCAAAACACGAACGATAATCTAACGATATTGGGTAGTTTTGTTAGTTAAGGAGCCCCGTCAGCCAGAAACCGTTTGGCCAAAAAGAGGTACAGTACCTCTATCGCAGCACAGCTGAGGAGCCCCGTCACATTAAACATGCTTTTGCCAAAAAGTGCTCGTACCCCTGTCGTACCTTGCGTCTGATGTTACCCGGTGTCGTACCAAATCGCACCTTGTGCAACGTTGGCAGGTGTATGGAGTTGCGCAAAGGTTGTCCGGAACCGTCCCATTCCGATCGTGTTGCTTCACTGGGGGTGCTGGCCGGAGCTTCAAGACGCAGGCCACGCTACTGCAGGTGGGTTGTCGCTGTTTCTGTGCGAGCTGCCTGGACCTTTTTTACTACCGCCAAAATCATTCCACACTGCTGTAATTTCAAACGTGGGTACGGTTGTAAGGGGGTCAAGAGGAACGCCTCCTTATCGTATGATATGCTTTTGATGTTTTCGTTTTACTGCAGGAGGGCGTGGACGTATTGGTGGCTACTCCTGGAAAAGTCGCCACTCTGCTTGAAGCTGAGGCTTCAAGCCTTGTGTTCAATTATGCGACCACGATCTTTTGCGTCGGTAGACTAAGGCCTAATCGTATCATATTTGTTTAATGTTTGCTGACGGTGTTCGATTTTGCGACCACTGTCTTTACGCCAGTAACGCCTTGTCATATGCTTTTCATGCTGATGTTCCACTGCAACCTTCATTTCTTTTCAACAGAGTAGTGCTCATTTATGCGACCACGGTCTTTACGTCAGTATCGCCTTATCCTATATTACGCTTTTTGATGTCCTCGTGCCGTTGCAGGAGGGCGTGGATGTGTTGGTAGCCACTCCCGGAAGAGTTGCCACTTTGCTCGAAGCGGAGGCGTTGAGCCTTGTCGACTGCCGGGCTATCGTTTTGGACGAGGTGCAGTAGCCTTTACCACACACTCCCCGATTTCGATACTTTATCCTGGACAATACTCCAACTGTGTGGTAAAGGCGGCTCACGAGATGTGCCCCCTGCTGTATATACCTTTACCTTTGTACATGTGTCGAATCACGCTGCTCGTGTTTTTTCTGGTGACATTAGTGCCTCCTTCGTAGCTCCTTTTAATAGCTGTACGATGGACAGGATGTTCCGTTGGCGTGGTAAGTCAATGGTTGGCTAGATGGCGTTGCCCAGGTGGTGCAGTACAATGTGCGCTACATGGCTATATGCGGTCACACAGACGGGGACCGTTGGGATTTTCTAGTTGTTCTGTAATTGTTCGAGCATGCGATCCAAATAGCTCTCTGAATCAGCCCGATCTTCGATTATTCGATGACAAGTGAAGAAGTTCGCAGTGTAGCGGTGAACCAAGGATAACTCAAGCGATCGCACAATGGGAGTCTGGACTCGACCTACGATAGGGGTACTGCACCTTTTTTTTGCTAAAGCATGTCTGATTGACGGGGTTGTTTAATTTAACTGAGAAGCTATCATACCCAATGCCGTTGGAATACAATTCGTGATTTTTCAATAGTATTCGTTTTGTGCCTAGGCCATGACATTGTTCATCGGGTTGCACGTTTATTTTTTGATCAAAGGCTGTTTTTGAGTGAGGTATAGAGCTCCTATTAATAGTGAGTGGTCTCACAAAAATTACAGTAGGTGCACCCCTACCGTACTATTAGTACTATTAGTAGCATGCGTCAAGGGCGTAAGATGCTCGTGCTTCAACGTTTGCGTAGAAATGCGTTATATCAAACGGGCGCCTCATCAAGTATAGGTGTACCCCTAACAAAGCATGCGTCTTGACGTTGGTCTGTGTTGTCCTCCCGTCGTTCTGGCGCCGCTTTGTTGCGCGTTGTCCTGTTTGCCCTCTTTTCTGAAGGTGGACGTGCTCTTCATGGACGAGACCTTCAAGCTGGCGCCTATCGGGACTTGCGCCCCCGAAGACACGCAGTTCTTGTTCGTCACCGCCACCTTACCCCAGGTAACCTTTCTTCGTCCAATGCTTCACTGCCTGTTAGATAATCTATTTACAGTAGTAAAAAGTGAATGCGAGTTTTTTATTTTGACCGCGCCAGACACATACGGACCCCTTTCGAGTTGCCTGAAGCGTCAGCAGCCTATCGCGATGTGCGCCACCGAAGACACGCAGTTCTTGTTGGTCACCGCCGCCTTACCGCAGGAAACCTTACACCGTTTCCCTCGAAGGCGGAAACTAAGTAGTGCATTGTCAGATGGCAAGCATAAAAAACATCATGGAGTTGCTTCACTGCTTCACTGTTTCACTGCTTCGCTGCCTCACTGGCGAGTGTTTTATCGGAGTGTGAAATATTTCGCTTTCAGCGTGGTGACTCGACGGCGTCCCAGTTGTTACATGCACTCGTAGGCACCCAGTTCTTGTTCGTCACCGCCACCTCACCTCAGATAACCTTACTTCACTGGATAGTGCGTCATGTGTCTCTTTGCTCCGTTGTCAGAAGTAGCTGCCCTCGCGAAAGCTTTTATTAATTTTCGTGCCGGTGACTCTTTGGTGCTCAACGGGTTCGAGAATGACATGCCCCAGCACCACGGAAACGGTTCGGAAAAGGAAAACGTCCTCGCCCATATCTGGGCCTCTGATGACCGGCTCTCGATATGGACGCGTGCTACGAGCTCTATACCTCATCCAAAAACTGCCTTATAGAAAATATGAATGTGTAACCCGATGAACACTCCCATGGCCTGGTTATGTTGGAAGTGTCGAAAAATATGAAAACACATAGGGTATTCAAACGATATCGGGTAGTTCCCCGTTGCAGACGATATCGGGTAGTTCCCCGTTGCAAACGATATCGGGTAGTTCTCCGTTGCAAACGATATCGGGTAGTTCCCCGTTGGAGGGCCCCGTCACTCATAAATGGTTTTGCCAGAAAGTGCTACCCGTATCGTAGCACACGTCTCAGCCTTGCCTTTTTTTTAGAAACTGTTTTTGCTCCATCTTTCTTTTTTTGTTTTTGTTTGACAGAGCGTGTCAGACGTGCTTAAGGCCGAGTTTCCGGGTACGAAGTTCCTCCTCGGACCTGGACTGCACCGCGTTGCGCCCGGGGTAGAAGAGGTGAGACCATTCGATAGGGATGTGAGTTGTATGACTACGTCGCCGACTAGTTGGCTAGGTGTTACATGCGGTGATTTGCGGAGTTCTGCGTCTTTGTAACTGGCGCGCTTGTGGCTCGATGCGTAATGTTTAATGATAGTACTAAGTCAGTTAGTTGGCTTTTACTCCGCCACCCAACTATTTAATAGTATCTTCGGGTGAAGTCCAGCTAACTCACATCCCTACCATGGAGAGACTCCCGTTCATCGTCTAGGGACCATCTTACGGTTTCCTAGTCATTTTCGTGACCAACTGGTGATTATCTTCACACCACGGTTTCCACGGCTGCTCTTTTCCAGAAGGTCGCCGAGCGTAAAACCTTATGCGAGTTGACCTGCACAGTAAGAATACCAAAATAATTGTGTTAATGCTGTCAGCAGGGCTTGTGTACGTAACTTTCGTTGAAATATATGAGCCCGTTATCTATTATTTTGTTTTTGAACACTACGCAGGTGCTTATTGACTGTAGCGGCCCTCCTGGTGAGCCAAGGAACGTGGACACCGGTATGGCCAGAAAACGGGACGCTTTACTCTCTCAGCTTGAAAGGAGAATGGCTCTCAGGACGCTGGTGTTCTGCAACACCATACAAGCTTGCAGACAGGCAAGTTGACGCGTGCTACGATACTATTGGTATTAGTGTACGAGCAAATTTCGGCCAAGCTATTTCTGACTGACCGTGCTCCTTAACTAACAAACTAACCAATTTCTGTGTTTTACAATTTTTTTCGGTTAATGCCTAGGCCACGGGATTGTGCAAAATACAAGCTTGCAGGTAGGCGAGTTGTGCATTGGTTTTTTTATAAACCATGACACCCTCGACAATAGGCAATAGCCTATCGTCTTTTTATATGTTCCTAGTGCAATCGACCGTCCTTGTGACCTATAATTGCGTTTAACAGACACCCTCTGAAGCACCATACAAGCTCGCACGCAGGCGAATTGTGCTTTTGATTTTTTCATAAACATTTAAATATAACACGTCAGCTGGGAAATCGATAATTTCGTCTAAAGTCATCTTTGCAAGCTGCGTGTGATCCTTCGATCGCGCCTCCGTTACACATCTAATGGCAGTTTCACGCGCAGCGGTTGTAAACATTAAAAATACACCTTAGCTGTGAGATCGAGACGTTCGTCGAAAGTCAAAGCTGCGTGTGATGCTTCGGTCGCGCGTGCTACGGGGTTTATGACCTCGTGAAGGATATAGGTTGTTGTGCTTCCCTGGGCGACTGTTTTGCATCATCACATGATGACGCCGTCTATGTCTATAAAATGCTTGTCTCTCCGTTTCTTCAAGTGTTTTTCGCACGTATATGATGCAGCACATCTACAACAGCAGTATCAACATGGGGATTGTTAGAGATACACCATTACCACCGAGCTAACAGTCAACTCATATGCTTTTGTTAGAGATACACCATAACCACTGAGCTAACAGTCAGCTTGTGTCTCTGACAAGGATTTGTCTTGGTCTGGGTGGAAATACCTCTTGTTTATGCATCTCGATTCGGAAACTCGAAATTGGGCGACTACCTCGTACTGTTGTTATATGTTTCCTGGTCTCCATCTCTCTCCCCCCCTCTCTTTCTCTCTCATTCTGAAATGCGGTTGCTATTCTTTTTGATTTGGTGACACGCTTCCATGATTCAGGTGGAAAACATTCTCCAGCGCGCCAGCCGGAGTGGGCAGTTCGAGACGCTCGTGTACCACTCTGCCATCGACCCCAAACAGGTAACTTCCCCACCGTGAGTTGGCTGACTCTAAGCCGCCGACTAGCTATTAGTTGGCTGTGAGTTGGCAGACTCAAGCCGCCGACTAGTTTTTTTTTTTTTTTTTTAATCTACTTTTTACTTTCCGGCTTCTGAACAAAGCCGTGGTCACAGGTGTCGACTCTCATCATTCCCAACACTCGTCGATTTTCATCGAAGTTTTCTAACTCACGCTCTCGCGCTTTCCGCAAGTCATTTTTTTTGCACAAGAAAAAGTCCCTACGAGTACGAGTATGCACT
>JAYJMJ010000728.1:695609-708017 GCA_036873875.1 Laminaria ephemera | reverse complement strand
CCAGAAAATGTATCTGGAAGGGCTTGGGTTTCGACAATATGAATAGGCGTGTTGGTTCTGCAGACCTGGTAACCATAAAGTACTTATTATATACTGTTACTTGTGCACGAACGCATGTGGCATGCGATATCTGGTGTGTTTTCAACAAATCTCCCGCAAGTAACCAAATCTCTAGTGGATGTCAACAATGTTGTCAACAGTATTCGAACCCGAAAAAGGCACAACGTGGGTGGCCGTTTCGGTCGTCCGCGCTGGTAATGTACTGCACCCTCTCGCCGTATCCGTGAGTGTTGTTGCATACCAGGTAGTACTATACTTCGTAAGACATGCTACTGCCTTAATACCTGGTACATTTTTTTTGCAGCGGTGTTATAATGTGTCTTCGTTGTCTCTAAGTTTGTCTATTGCTGGGAGGGTTGATTCATTCCTTACGTAGCATTTCTGAAGGGCTGGTGACACAGTAGTAGTTAAACAAATTGAGTGGTCTTGCCGGTGATGATTCGCGCCGGCCCTAATATCACGGACATTTACGCACATGCATCTGGCGTGAGAAGGTGTGTCAATGAAGGGGGTCAATCGTCCTCAACGACGAAGATTGAAGCGCCTCGTTGCTGCACACAGGACCAGCAGGCCAATGCTCGCATGATACATGTATGGCAGAAATGGGCCGACCGCGACACCCTGCTGAGCGGCTTTCATAGCAACGGGGTTACAAGAAGAACCCGTTGGCGTTGTATTTGGCGAAGGGGGGAAAGGTCGGCCTTGCGATTGACCGCCTCTATGCAGTTTAATAGCATTTCTCCGCTCGAACTGTAGATTTTAGTTTTTATCGTCGCCGAAAAATGTACCCGGATGGCGTCATTCGATCCAAAAGGGCTGGCGGTTGTCGCGAACTCTCCAGGATGCACAGCGGGCAAAACCCAGGTAAAGAAAATATCCACGCAGTTTCGAATGACCTCGAGAACAATTATTGCGCTGGGGAATTTGGATCCGATCAATGTAAACGACGCTAAAGCAAAGAACGCGGGAACCCCAAAAGCTGAAATTCGAAAAAATACTGCGAAACTTGGCGACGACTGTATTGGGATCTCCATGATCTAACAGCTAATTCAGTTGGCGCAACAATAGCATGCGAATGTGATCGGCATCGTGTTGTAAAGCGGCGGCATCGACGGTGGCTTAGCGAACGCCTGCGTTGTACTTCGAAGTATATCGCAAAGGAAGGGCGCGTTCATCACGGACAGCCTCGCTATTCGAAAGAAGGTCAAGGCGGCCACCCGAAGAAGCTTCTACCGAGGACGGTACTGCTTATTACAGTGTCTTGAGGCGCTCGATCTCTGGGGACCCTATCGTCAAAGTGGAGACATGATAAACGCTTCTTGTGCGCGACGTGATACTGCGTGCCGAGCTGGGGCGCTTTGGGGGCTTGTCCCCCCCTTGTCAAATTATAAGCGCCGGCATTGGCCGTGGAGAGTCTTCCTTCAAAGGAAGGAAGCGTCACTTCGAGACGCCGAATCCCTCGAGCCGGCGCCGGCGAGACAATATTTCCGGCTTTTGATGTGGCGGGGTGAATCGTTGCTGCTTCCACTGCTGCGACGAGCGCGGTGCTGGGCGGGAGTGCTGGCGCCAAGGGCACGGCTAGGACCATCGCCGTCGGCAGTGGCGATAGCACCAGATGGCGGTTGCTGCCTATGTGGCAATCTACAGGGAAGACGGCAAGACGGTAAGCCGAACACCAACAGCAGCTGATCAGCGACAAGGGCGATAGGCCCAGACAACGCGTTGTTGGAGGCGTAAGTGAGCAGAGACATGTTCCACAGCGTCTACCCGAGAAAGGCTTGAGCTCGGTCTTGGGGACGGTGGATGTGCCCGCCACCGCGATCCGAAAGGCGTTTTAGCGTGTGACAACAATCTTCGCCACTGGGATGTGAAAGAAAAAATCGTCAATGGGGTGCTTGCTGCAGACGTTTAAGCTCTCCGTGGGCCTGCGCGCGACAACTACATCACGGTGTATATCCTTGCACTGCTCCGGCGTGGACGGGAACTGCGTTTCGAGGGGCCGAGCGCAGCCGTGAGTTAATCGGTGACAACATTTGGGGAAGCCTGGCGATCGGGTAGCCGCGGTTTCAGCGGTGGCGACAAGAACAGTGTTTATGACGAGGGCTTTCCGCCCGGCGTCGGCGAGTTGACTGTGGACGTCACCGCAGTGACTCGTGGCCTCCAAGTCCTGGTGTGTGAAGTTGCTTTCCTGGAAGTATCGGCGAAGACTGCGGTTCACGACTGCTCGCTCTAGAGCATCTTCTTGTTCTTCTTGTTCCTCTTGTTCTTGTTCTTGTTCTTGTTCTTGTTCTTTTCTTGTTCTTGTTCTTGTTCTTGTTCTTGTTCTTGTTCTTGTTCTTGTTCTTGTTCTTGTTCTTGTTCTTGTTCTTGCTCTTGTTCTTGTTCTTGGCGGACGCCAAGCTCGACAGCGGAGACTCTGTCGATCGAGGAAGGGAGTGAGGGCATCGAATAATAGAGCTGTACAGACCCCGTCACGGATGGCCGCGGCCAAGAGGTTGGGGATGGGATGAATATATAGCAGCGTTGGACACTGCATCATCCACGTCTTACACCCTTCATCCTCGTCGACCACCTCGTAATTCGTGCGCTGGTATATTTCAACTTATGAGGTGCTCTGGATGTATATAACTGGGTGTAGCTGGGTACCAACGTTTCTTACGGTTTTGAGTGTTAAGTTAAGTTACTCGCTCAACCGAAGAAGTCGCAGTGGAGGGCGGCAAGAGTAGGTGCTCGGATATCAGGCAAAGAGGAGTCGGAGGTCGGTAGCCAAAGCAATTTGGTTTATCGAAGGGGCAGTGCTCGCAGTAGAACACTCGATATGCTTTACGGGGAAGCTAGAGTATCGAACCACAGAGGGAGCAAAATCAAACATTTGCTGGAGAGCCTGCGAAGGCTGTTCAAGGCTTGAAAGATACTACGAAAGATTACGAACGGTGTCGCGTGCGTTGCTGTTAGAAACTTGTTGCGTGATTCGAGCACCCTACGCCACCAACGAAAATAGAATTGAACTTGGCAGGCTCGTAGGCTGTTCGTACTGGAAAAAAACCCGAATGGCGTACGTATGAATGCCTGAATGCGCAGCGAATGCTGGACGGCCCTGTGAACTATGAACGCGTACTCACTCTTGACTTCCGTGCCCTCACTGACCGGGCAACGGGCCTTGTCGCAGCGACGGTGCACGTAGGCGTATTTGAAACCGATGTGATGGCGACGTTGGATAAAAACGAACAATTGGTTTGTCTGCTTGATCGGTGCTTGCGTGATACGTGACTGCAGACATTTGCGTCTAAATTCCCACTATCGGGCATGAAAGGTCAGGATGGTGAGCAACCGGCATCAGGTCTATCTGCCAGGGGGTTCATACGCAATAGAGCAATCGAATAATTATTTTATTAGAACCAGGCACAAACCCGAGCCACAAGTATGGCGGTTGCGTGTAGTGGCATGCGAACCCCCGAGATTCCAGCCGTAGGGTGTTGTAGGGAGTGCCCATTATCAACACGAGTTGCCGGCGTCAGAATTGTGTGCTATTTATTGCTTGCAAACCCGAGCGAGCGGCATCGGGACTGCGCGGGCCGACGTATAAAGGTGGGCGGACCTGTATGGGCGTGCTGGAATCATGCAAGTATGCACGGAAAGTCCTTAGCCATCGATACCCAAGGAACAAATGCCATCTAGCGAGCTAGGAGATACACTACACTAGGTGGGGGTGCGAGACATGAGACAACTGCTGGCCGGAAGAGAACTCCAACAGTCGCGAGGAGGCACGAAGGAATACTGAGCATAAACGAATTGAACTAGCCACAAGCGACAATGAGACAGCCCTGACCCAATATTACGTATGCCGCAGTATGCATGGCCTCACCCTATACACGTACCGCACGCTACAGCTAGCAAGGAATCGCCCGTTACCGTCGGCAATTTTGTGATGCAGGATGGCGTGTTTCACGACAACACGCTTCTAACGCTGGACCTAGCCAGCCCTTACTTCAAGAGTGGCCGGAAAGACGAACGATTCGAAGTGGTGGTCATGGAGCACAAGGAGGATGGCCATATCAGGTCAGTTCATGCCTTCGGGACAGTACCAGTATCATTGCAAATTTACGTTGTGTCTGCTGTAGACTGTCATCCTTACTGCCGGTTGCGCTGGAGTCGAATCTCGGCGGGTGTATGCCATGCGCAGGAACTTCTTCGTCTTCTTCCGTCGCCGAAAGTGCGCGAGCGTGAGATGGCAAAGCTCGATGAAAACCGACGAGCAGTGGGAATAGTGAACCCTTTGCGCGATAAGCATGAAGGCACCTGTATGATACCGAGGGGGAGAAGGGACGACACCTGTGACTTCGGCTTGTCCACAAGATAGCACGTAAAGTGATATTACAAAAATAAATTGAAAGAGATCGAGAGTACTTCCCGATTTGTTTTGCGCCGGACGACGACGTATACATCGATAGTGAGATATCTATAGTCAACATATCATAGCATGCGCTCAAGACGTTCTGGCAGGACAATATCGCGCTGGCCGCAAGGACAACCCGGTTGAGGGGTCGGATGATGCCAACACTAAGCACTCTGTGTGGCTTTTCATGTCGACTGCCATCCGCGAGGGTATTCATGTATTTGTTCGTTGCAAATGTTAAGATGATATATTGTACATTATTTATACAATAATGTGCATTCGTATCTATAACGGTGATCACCCAAACAACGCTCTGTAATGTGCAGCTTTCTTTGTAAGCTCGATCCATACGGTGGAGCGTTCCGGGACATGGCGGGATGGCTAACGTTTTAAATGTTCCGCGATAGCGGCCGCTGACCCCAAAATTGTCGACCAAACACGGCACTATATTCGGGTCATGTCTGCACTGCTCGACGCATTTTCATGCTCTACAATATAATGCGCCGCTAAGTGTGGCGATTTCGAGGAAACGTGTGGCATCGTGACCGTACAACAATTCAAACATTAGGTTATGCTACATAAAAACACTACATCTGCCAAGGATCCAACCCAATTTGTCGAATGCTACGTTCTTATCCATTCAACAGCTTCTCCATAGACTCCTTCCCTCAAATGGACTCCGAGGCTGTAGAAGACTTTCACACTCAACAGGTGAGCGGCAGGCGTGACCAAGTCCTCTTGGCACTAGATTTTTCTATTACTAGCATGCACCAAGCAACAGTGCCCAACTCATGACTCTTGCGTGTCGATGGTCTGTGGTTACCTGCCCTTGGGGGCGTCTTGGTGAGTTCCTATGGTACGCTCGTCGTATATAAGTGGTACTTCTAGGAATGACTACACAAATCGACCATCTGCCGGAGTGGTCTATCGGGTGGCGTTCAGGTCGTCATGTATTCGTACTCGTGGGTTCGAATCCCACGGTGGTCATATTTCCCTTTTTTGTGCCGGCGCCCTCGGTGGTCTACGTAGTGTTTGTACACAACTCGTAACTATTAAGGTCGACTTCGCGAAATCGAATCCCCCCGAGTTCGTAGGGTCTTTTCTTGTGCAAAATAAAAAATGACTGGCAGAAAGCGCCTGGCGTGTGTATGCAAAATTCGACGCGAGCCGACGAGGGAGAGGCGCCTTTACCGGTCTCAACCCACAAATCATACCAGATAAAGTACCAAATGTATTTCGCTTTATAGAGGTTTTTAGGCTGATTTTTGTCTTTTTGTGTGTGTGTTTTTTTACGAATCACGAGAGGGGGTCGGCCCAACTCAACCCTAACCCTAATCCTATAACCTTCACCTTAACCCAGCTCTGACCCGAGCGCGGCTTCGCCGCGCGTTTCGGAAAATCTGCGAAAAATGCGGACCACCTCAAAAATCGAAATATGTTTGGTACTTTATCTGGTATAATTTGTGGGTTGAGAACATCGCAAAGGCTACTGACGAGGGAAGAAAATGCTGAATTATTCTCTATTGTCATCGGGTATTCAGGTCAGATTGGTAACATCTTCCTTGTCTTATTTATATATGTCATTGGATTCTGGGTTTCCTTTGTATGTTGATGGTATGATTGGAACAAGCGCTACACATTGTCAGATGGTAAATGGAATAATAATATATATATATATTTTTCGTGATTAAAACGAAGGCACGCATCGTAGTGGGGGGAGGGGGGGGTGCCCGCTATGCGACCCCGGATCTGACTTACGAAAAGGGAGGGAACTGGAGAAAAAGCGCAAAGATAATAAAAGGCATGGACAAAAATAAAATAAATATGAAAATATAGTCTATAAATACAGTCTGGTATTAAGGTCTGATTGGTAACATCTTCTATGTCTGAAGTCTCTGGATTCTGGATTTCCTTTTATATGTGGACGGTATGGTTGGAAGAAGCGCTACACATGGTCAGATGACAAATGGAATAATAGTACATACAGCATGCACGAATACAGTTAGATCACTGCCGCTTCGGGCTTCCTTGACCTTACACACGACTCTGCATGTTAGCCGAACCGGTAGCGATCTTCAATTGCTGACATGCAGCAAGTAGCCCCCCTCAACAACCGAGCCTTGGCTGTTTTTTGTAGAACAGCGCTGGTAGATTTTGTACAGCAACTGACAAACAAAACTCCTCCTAAATCAACGCGGGGATCGGGAGAGACAAAGGCTAGGGTTGACAACACATGGACGAAGAAGATTTGCGCAATATATACATATTTTCGGGATGCTATAACTACACCAACCCGGTTTGTGTGTTCGATCGATGGGCGTTAGACTACTGGTGACTTCTCAGTGATGTAGACGAGTAGTGCACATACTTGAGGTAAATAACAGTAATCAGCCCTATCTCGCCGGGGCTGAGAGCGAGTTGGTTCAGCTTCCCGTTCACAGTGGCATCTGCACCTCCGGTTGGGTACGCCTTGCGATTAGAAGAAGGGCGCCCCATGCGGCTGCACTGAACATGTGTGTTCATGGAATCCCTCCTATTTTACTGGACTCGCGGATCATATCGCACGTCGTTTGGATGTGCTTAGAAGGACGTGTTGCCCGCTTCAGTGCCTCGCTCTACCTTTTTTTATATTTAAGAGCTCGGTTCGCCCTTAACCCTTCTGGATCTGCACCCAAATTTTTAGAGGAGAATTACTTGGAGGTAGTGTGATATTTGTTTTTGTATCTCTAAAGGGTTACCGATGTACTTCTACGCGAAGGTTGAACAGCACCGACAGAGAAGAACTGTTTTTTTCTCGGAACTTGAAAGAGAGGCGGAGGGGGATGCCCGGGCGATGGCTGTGGCGGGAACATCAGATCCCGCTCGATTGGCGGTGGATATGATGGCCCACGACACACATCGGTTGCAAGCCATCCTCGACGAGGGCGAGACAATGGCCATAGCAGGTTCGGGTTATGGTTGTGGTTATGGTTAGGTTTAGGGTTAGGTTTGCACATATCAACACAAGGCCGTCTTGTCGCACTTGCGTTGGTTAGGAAATGGTACTCTTTATGTTCGTTTGTGGTCCAAGTGGCGTAACATGTACACACAAAATAGTACCTGGTAGTGCCCAAGCAATGAGCATTGGATTATACAGACAAGCATATTATTTTCGCTCGTGCGTCGTCGGGGTATCGATCTCGAGTTTTAGGACAAAGATCATTCCGGATTCGAGGTACGAGGGGCCGCAGGATTTACGTTTTAACGACATCTTACTCTGACAATCAAACAAAAGAGACGTTGAATAACGATTGCGTTAGTATCCCGTATTGTTCTTGCAAGATGCAATGTCCTCGAATTCCATCGAAGGGTTCCCAGCCCCCATACTGAAGATAAAAAATCACTTATCCCATTTTCCCCTAAGGCTTTCCAAAAGCAAAACATTTGGGCACGTACCTGCCAGAGAATATTATGACGATAGTCGTGTAGTACCAGCGCCAGGGCGCAAGCGAGGGGTAGATTACTTTGGAGAATGCCTCACCAGCGCCGCAGTAGTTTATTTCGAGTAGTAACGCACACATAGCTGAATTTGTAATTTTCGTCTGTTCTTCCGAACCGCATACAAGGTGGACGCCCACAAGAGGACCCCTTGCAAGCAGCTGTGGCTTTTGAGCTTAAGCGGCGATTGGAGCAGTCTGCACCGTAGCATCGACAGGGGTCAGTTACACGGCATCAAGCATCAGGTAGGTGCCAATGGACTTCCGATTGCAACACTGCTGAAGATATCACGGTTATAAACAAGGCCAGTCTTGATTAAATCAAGTGCTGGTCAATGGCTCAAACATGCCTGCAGTTCTCGGAAACACGTAGTTCTCTCTCTTGTGTTCGAGGTAGGAACTAGCATTGCAGAGTCGAACATTCAACTTAGTAAGAATCGTGCAGTTGAAACCATTAGCAATCGCATCCTTGATGCGTCGCGCGCCCGGTAAGTAGGGGTAAGACCACTCAGGTGGTATAAATTCTGAAAGCCGACAACGGCTTCGTTCTTATTTTTGTTCGCGATAAATTTCTGGTGCTCCAGGCCTGTATGAGCGGAAACATAAAACCTAAAGTTCCGGAAGTGCTGATCGGGCAAGATGATAGGGAGGCTCTGCTTACAGTAGAGCCAGAGAAGACATGCTTTACACTTTTTTTTCGTCCCATCTAAGTCTTTGTATTTTTTACTTTGGCTCCCTCCCTTTCCCTCAGATCCGGAGTCACATAGCAGTCAACCCCTCCCCCCCCCCCCAACTACGGTGCTTGCCTTCATTTTTTTCCCGAGAAGAGTGTGGCATTTTCTTCCCTCGTCGAATCTTGATAAGCAGTGTTTTACCCCTAAACTTGATACCTGGTAAATAGTACCCGGTAGAGGACACTGCAAGGACGTGAATCGAGGAAAATATGCCGGGCTCATGTTCTGCGGATGTACCACAGTCCGGCCTACCAGCATCTGCTTGCTCAGCCGTGACCGATCTTAATAGTGTACGGTTGAAAAAACATGTAGAGTATGGCGGAATAATAAGAATATCTTAATTGTCATAACTATTCAAGAGGCAATTTGTGATTGACTCGGTTGATACCAGTACAATTACCGTGAGGGTTTTAGTAATTTGTTATCGGTATGCGCTGACAGTGTAGTGTGTCTAATCCCTATTTTTGTCCAATCAAGCCCCTCGCGGAGCGGTAATAGCCCAACACACGCCATGTCCAGGAATATGCAGCGATCCTCACAAACTCAAGTAGAAACAATCTCAGTTGGTAGTTACAGTAGTTGACAAACCAACCTACTCAATTTTATCAGATGGAAAGTGGAATATAATTTGTTTGTGAACCCGTGGACCTGTCTGTCCACTTTTTTCGATCGAAAGGGAAGTGTTGGAACGTGTTCTATCATTATAATTGTTGAACTTGTTTTATCATTGGTACTGCGGTACACTGACTTCGAAGGAAGCCAGGACCCTTTGCTACACTTTACCTTGAAAGCAAATGAACTTATTTCTAATTGTTTACGCCCGAGTCTGGTGGCGTGTGACTTACTCTAGTCCCCAATTCTACCAGCCTCGCCAATTGAGCACCAGATTAGTGGATCGCGCACAGTCTTCTGTAATACCAATGGGTTAGGGTTAGGTCCCGCTTTCCTGTTGAGAATGTCCAGACTATTTTTCCCCTGGCGAAAGCAGTCTTCTCGTGCATGCCTTACTTGTTGTTCCCACATTTGTTGAAAGTATCTCGCAGCCTGCGATCTGCTCCACGCCCGGAAAATCCAACCCCGAGCGAGACCGACTTCCCAAGTGTGTCGATATTTGTGGGCTGCCACTGACTGATCTAATGGAGCATCTCTTTCTGGAAATGGGTTCTCCGGTGTTGCGTTTATAACCGGTATATCCTTTGCATACAGAGTGATCCCAGCATGTTCTCCCGTCTCGCCATTCTCCGTAAGCCCTGATACTACTTCACAGACCCGGAGTGTTCTACATGCGCATTTTCAATTGCATTAGACTAGATCGTCAAGTAAGTCATCAAACAATCACACCTCACCCAGGCCACTACACAATATGGATCGTCTATTCTATGTATGCTGTGTGACAGGAATATTCGAGAGCAGCCGACGACGGCCGAGGCCTCTCTATCGGAAATGGATGCAGGGGCAAGGCATCTGTCTACCATTCTCTTTGTTGTTACCGTTTCGACTCCCGCGAGGTGGTGGGGTCTTTTTGTACGAATTGTGTGTTTTCTGGTGAGGATGCTGTGTGTAGGAAGCTGTTATGCAGCTTACCACTGGCCACTCAAGCAGAGCAGTGGATACGAACAGTGTATGTTTGAGCCAACCTGAGGAGAGATATCAATCTACTTTGGCTTGCCATGCGTAACTTGTCTCGATACTGCGTTTCGCAAGACTCTTTTTCGGTGCTTGTTCAATTTGCGCTGTTCGCGAAGGTTAATATGCTCCCAACAGTCAGTCTCAGGCTGTGAACTCACTGCAACACGCCGTAGTGCGAAGAAGATGGTACAATTTCTGGGCCCGGAAACAGGTAAACGGGTACAAGGTGAAACGTGGAGTGAGCTGTTGCGTGAAGCCTCCAAGCTCATCTCCCGCTGTATTATCAAAATCACACAGTTCCTATTGTAGATGTTCCAAGAACAGTTCACAAGGGCCTACTGGAACGTTCCACGTATCGTTCCCAGTCTACTCCGCAACACCCCGTCGGAAAATCCACTGAAACTGTCGTTCAATGCTACACTGTTTGGTGAGAAAAATTGTATCGAACACCCGCCCTGGAGCTGGATCAACAACATTCACGACGGGAAACTCTTGTATATCCCCAATAAAATGTTGCGGTGGTTCTCAGTATTTTCTCAACCAATAGCCTTCGTGAGAATATCTGCATGCTGAACTCCAGCCAGGTATGTACAGTAAGTACCAGCCAACAACTCTTGACTCGCTTATGAAACAGGCACATGCACGGACAGGACACTCAACATAATGTCAAATCCCGACTGTTAGCGTTTGAACAGTCTATCAGAGATCGCGGTGGGCATCCCCGAACTGGCGTGGTGGCAGAGGCTAACGCTGCAGCTGATATGTGTATCGTACTAAACATTATGGTCAAAATAATGCCTGAACACAATAAATTTATTCTGTGTTGCTGCTTTGAGGAGTGACAGCGTGGTGGGCTGTCGTCCTTGCTACAACGTCTAGACCATTGGGCTGTCGTCCTGTCTGACGTCTAGAATACGCTCCATTCTCGAACAAGCTAGTCTCTCAACATTACTGGTGGAAGAAAGTTTCCTTTCGACTGAAACCGTCAAAACCTATTTATCTTGTTCCACAGCGTTTTACCCTGTGGTATACATCCAAAAGACTATCCTTAACACAGCAGCTCTGCTGCTCTCTGCCGTTGCTACAGATGCCCGCTACGTGTGCTGAACGTTGGCTACGTATAGGCTACCCAGTCTACACTTAACATCCCCCCTTTAACAGAGGTGTTGCCCGGCCTACACTTACCACTCCCCCTCAACGCAAGTTATGGTCTAGAAGCATGGGCGACAACTCAGCTCAAGAGCAGCATCGTTGAAGCACCCGAGCCAGAGGTGATCATCCACATGGCACTCATGAGACATGGTTGTATTATTAATAGTGTACGTTGGGACAGAGTTCCCATAGAAAAACAGTTGTTGTGTGCAATGTTTACATCAGCACAACAATCACCAATAATCCGTTACACGCATCGTATGATACAATATTCCATATATATGCCATCAATGTAGCACATGTTCCAATCATACTATCCACATACAAAAAAAATCCAGAAATCAATGACTTAAGGCAAGGAAGATGTTACCAATCCGACCTAAAAACCTGAAGAAAATAGACCAATATTGATTGAAGCCCACAAGCGCTATACATTTGTCAGATGGCAAATGGAACAATAATAATGAAGCCCACTTATGAATAACTCTACCGACTCCTAACCAAAGCTTGATCTAATCTGAAAGGGTGACCTTTACTTATACCGGTATGTTTTATCAATCAAGTTTGACCAGGTGACGAACTAAACCATAGGTACATGTGTTTCCCCTCACAAATTAATGGACCCACTCACGACAGATGCTTCACAACCACCAGCCTACTATTTCTTACATCTCCAAGGAGTACATCCTCAAATTCATCATCCTCCCCACTATAACAGCATCTCCCATCCTTTACTCTTTTTTTTTTTAAATCTCACTTTTGCTTTCCAGCTTCTGGACAAGCCGTGGCCACAGGTGTCATCCCTTCTCCCCCCCGGTACGTGCCTTCATTTTCATCGCGCAGAGGGTTAAACATTCCCAACGCTCGTCGATTTTCGTCGAATCTTGCTAATTCACGCTCTCGCGCTTTCCGCAAGTCAATTTTTAGCACAAGAAAAAGTCCCTACGAGTACGAGTATGCA
>JAYJMJ010000728.1:635956-660275 GCA_036873875.1 Laminaria ephemera | reverse complement strand
TATTTCTCTCAGAGGGAGCAGCAGCAGAGCGAGGTTTTGTACTGACGTGGAGGCAGGAATGGGCCGTGAATAAGGCGTATGACGCCTTATATAGGGCCCAGGGGCTATATAAGGCGGTAGCCGCCTTAATGAGAGTTTGTGCCAGCCGATTTTGACCGCCTTATCTCGAGTGGTCGCCTTATTCATGTCGCCTTATATAGGCCCCTCTACTGTAGTGCATCCTGACTTTTGCCTGACAAAAAGGGCCTGGGTTTTCTTTGCTGAAGCTTTGCTACTCGCTTGAGAAGACAGGAGAGCAGCAGACAGAGTAGAAGTGACATTCCGTGCTTCGAAGTCAGACAACAAAAGGTTGGGAGCGATCATGACTAGGACCAGAGTAGTGATAGGGAAGGAACGTGTTGAGGATGGGAGAAGTAAAGGGGCGCTGGAGATTCTGTTGGATCTTCTTGACATTTATCCCGAGCTGGACGGAGTAGCACCTCTGATGCAGATCCAGACGGCAACCGGCTGGAAAGTGGTCACGCGCACGGTAACAACAAAGGCGTTGAGACAGATGGTAGGCAGATTGGGTAAATATCCGGTCCAGTACGCTCTACACTCGGGTAGGATTGGAGGAGCCACTCAGCTAGCCGCACAAGGTGCATCAGATATTCAGATACAAAGAGCGGGTAGGCGGAAATCACTTGCATTCATGGTTTATGTAAGAGCAGGAGCGGGGGGAGCTGAATTTGTCTCAGAGGCACTAACAAGGTTCTAGAACAAATAAAGTATACCAGGTAGGTAACGAGATGATCGAGCTTCCCAATGGAGAAGGGTGTGGCCAGTTGTACCGTTTTTCCCTGGTACTGATCTACAGCGTAGAGTAAGAAGCGGGTTAGCCCGAGGTGTTGTTTTTCTGGGAGCATAGTATCCCATTGGTTCCGAGTTATGTCTTCGTAGGCACTCTTTTTCTGCGTTAAATGAATACCAAAAATATTGAGCCTAATATAACAAATTGAAATATTTAAGTCGGTTGAACGTAAAGCTTGTGACGAGGCATTATAAGAACTAGGGAATAGGTGGCCCTTCCGCCCCCACGGCGGCATGGCCACAATAACAGGACTGTGTGCGGAGTGACATGAATTATAGAGACGGTGCACTATTTTTAAAGATTTCTTTTTTTGTCGTTGTGGTAAGCTTTCTGAGCCGAACGACATGGAGAGAAAGCTGTTAGTTGTACTGCGGCATCAAGCAGGTGACCGGAAAATATAATGAACAATTTCTACTCGTATATCGCTTTGTTTTTTTTCGCCTATTATTCGAGTCACCAGTCTGACCACTATGTTTCAATGTGTCCCTTGAATAATAACGCGGCGTGCATTGTAATCAATACTAATACCAATAATTGATGCTTCAATTAAAAAATGAAGAAATCATGCGGGCGAAGGCTGGGAACAGTACGACGAGTGGGGTTTAACTACTGCTACTGCCAAAATGACCCCACACACAATCCATTTTCTTCATCCCCAACCAAGAGCATCGGTGCAATTCTTAGCATTATGGGGTTAATTTTTAAAGAAAGCCTAGCAATTGCGTAAAGCAATTGCATCATCCCGTTTTTTCCTATACACACATGCCTTCAAGGGCATGTGAAACTCTTTTTATCCCATATCTATACCCTACATCCTGGATCATAAGCCTTTGCGCGGCTACCAGGGTAATACCATAACATTGACCCCACCCACAGTTTTGGCGACAAATCACGTGGAAATTGTGTGGGGTCGTTTTAGAAGCTTGATGGGCATGTAATGAAAAGCAAGGGTAGATCAAGTGCAGCAGGAGCGGCGGGTTAGATCGATGCGAAGTCGCATGTAGGTACAGAAGGGAGTTAGATCTCGTGCACAGAGTTTCTTTTTTGGTCTCGCTTTGGTTATACCTTTTGTGGAAATGTTTACGAATGAGTGATCGGCGTTCAAGCACATGCCGTACATTGTCAGAAGCCCAAAAAAAAGCCACAAACAAACGTACGTGTAGAGAACAGGTAGGTAGGTGCTGTTCGAATATGTGGGAGATTTGTTTTTTTTTTTCCCCAAAAAAACAAAGCGGGCTCGGACAAAGATACGCAAGAACCCCGACGAATGTTCGTATGAATTTACGCCTGTTTTGCGAGACGTTTCCTGGCGGAAGAGACGCCTTAGAGATCGTGCTGCTCCGAGCGTTGTGTTGTTGTGCCAACTTACGATGCGAAACACAGCAGTGTCGGACACGCAGACAGACGCGGGGAGAACAAGGGTATTCCGAATGTGTGGGTGCACAAAAACATTTTTTCGAGTACCAAAATCTTAACTCTAAAATGCTATTAAACAGTTGGGCATCAAAGTTTGAGTCTATTTGTAAGATAAAAAGTGGGCATCACGCGAACTATCAATATTGAATAGATCTCATCTGACCGCGGGGCGGTCCGGCCATCCGGCCTTGAAACTTTCGAACATGCGCAAGCTGCTCAAACAAGGGGTACAGTACACAGGAGAGCGGTCGAAAAACGGGGTGATTCACATTTTTCGGGATGAATTTCCGGGACGATTTCGGAAATGTCTCGTCGAGATCTTTCCATGTGGACGCGTCTCTCGGTGTTTTCATTCCTCCCCCGTTGTCGAGGGGGTGTGTTATCTTGACTATAGTATACGGTGGCCAACTGCTACTGCTTCCCTCGCCTGCTCCGTTCTGTTCTTCTTGTCTCATTTCCGAAATGACGGGTGTAGTGCTCCCGACCGCCCACGATACCACGAGTCTGCCCCCACTCTACCTATCATTGTCTCGGATGCTTACCGTATACCAGGGTACCAGGTAACACGCAAGATAACGCACCCTCCTCGGACGATTATCCAAGCTGATTTCCTCGGTAACGGGGAGAGCGCAAACAAACTCTGAACAATGCGTCTATTACGGAAAAATCTCAACGATCTCTTTCCGAAGCCACCATTTGCGTTGTCTGTGCCCCCCTCCTCTGAGAGGAAGTCGGCACGGAAATTCATCTTGGGGCGTGTGTTATTTTGCGTGTTATACGGTACCCACGGGTCATCTCAGAGTTATTGCACCCAATCTCCCTAGAATGGTATGCATCCCACGCTTTCCGAATCGGAGCCCCATCGTTTGCCGCAGGCCAGAAAGGCCGCAATTCATCCCGGGGGGTGTGGTATCTTGCTGTTAGACGGTACCCACAGGTGATGTCCGAGTTAGTGTAAGTATACTATCCGAGTACTATATACTCTCGCTACGATGGCATGGCCCCCACGCTTTTCGAATCGGAGCTTTATCGTTGCGACTGGCCAAAAAGACGGCGAAAAACATATCGACCACATTCAGTTGGTAGAACTCACAGCTGACGTACTTGAAGTAATTTTATTACCAGTAAAAAATAACGTATATGGCAGTGTATAACGCACGCCCTCGGACGATCTTCAAAAACGATTTTCTCGACGACCGGTAGCGTACAAACGCCGAGCGACGCTTCTATGGAAAGATCTCGACGAGATGTTCCGAAAGCTGTCGTCTTCTTTGCCTGTGCCCCCCTGGTTTTGGAGGGAATCGACTCTGAAATTCATGCTGCTAAGGGGTGGGTGTGTTATAGGCTGTCATATACGGTAGAAACACGACAGCGTATCCTTGTGGCGTGCCATGGCGGTGCCGTGGCGTGTTTCGTGGCGCATGCTATTATGGTGCAATGCGCCTTGTGGCGGTGCCCTGACCGGCGGCAGTGTCATAGCAAGCAGTGCCAAGGCATATGCTATGGCACTGCCATGAAGGCCCATGGCAGAGTCATGGCACTGCCACCATGAAAATATCAAAATAGGTGCATCGTTGGATTTTTAGGCTGGGTGCAAACGATCCCAGTCACAGGTCGCAGCGCAACCGCGCAAGCAAGAAAGCATGCTCATACCTTGTACATCTCATGTTCGGGCGGCTGGCTTGGTCATCCCTCCCGGTAGTGTCAGCTGCTTGGGGTACCGTTCGTTGCATTATTAGAGGGGAGGACGAGGGAGGAGTGAACCTTGCCCCGCACTGCCCACCCCCTGCAAGGCGCAAGGCTTGCAAGCCAGTACTACTACTTGTTTTTCGTCGTAACGCCTGCCAAGGTGTATGTGATCTTCGTCTGAATTCAACTCGTAACCGCCATTTTTGCAATAATTGTTGTTGTTGTTGTTGTTGTTCTCACATTAACTCTCGTAATCAAATCCGTGGTCACAGGACAGGCTCCAGTCGCTCTGGAGTGGTGGCAGAATACCCCAGGAAAATAAAAATAAAAACACCCCAAAAGTGGTACGCGTATTATGTATCATACCTGGTAGCTGTTACTGGTTGTTGGCAAAAGCTTAATATCATCTACAGCAGTACCTATTAATAGTACCAGGTACCAGGTATCTACTAAGAAGTCGGTACACAGGCAGGCGATGTCGCCCATCCTCCCGTGCCACCACTCCTACCTCCTACGATCTCTGCGCGGGGGGGGCACGGGGTACGGTGGTCAGCTCCATAATAATAATGCCTGGCCAAGTAGCCGCCAATGTTTTCACTTAATTGCTTGTTGGTGGTGTTCATACAACAAAATCAAAGATATCCAAACGAACAAAGCGCACTATGATATCATGCTGTGGTATTCGTAGACCATAAGATACCCAAACGAGAAGAAGAGCGAACTGTCCTCTACTAACAAGTTATAAGGCACACAGCATAATCTCCCATCTTCCCCTGCCCCCACTCTTAAGGTCTCTTTGCGGAGGGGGCACAGCGGCCAGCTCCACCCTCTGGCCGATGGCATGAATGAGGAGGGTCGTCGGTCGTCAAATTTCACACCCACCCATATCTTTCAGTAACGATACTACCCAGATCCAGAGAAAGGAGGAATAGTTGGTGTCATATTGTCGGCGATGCCAACTTGTTAAAACCGGCTATTAATAGCTGGATTACCGGTAATAATCGGTAATAGCTGCCCTGTAAATGAACACGCTTGGGGAACAACCCATCCATACTGCACTTGGAACATGATTCGGGTCCGTTTTGCAGTGTTGATAACTGTTTTAAATAGACTGTTCGCGGCGTGCTGCGCGAACGGTTTCCTAAGAGTATTATTTTTTATTTAACGTGGGAGGCCGGGCAAGGGCGGAGAGGAGGTCGCGAAAACGAAGCCGGGGTACAACAGCAGTAGTATATTTCAGTATCTTCTCTGACGCTCCAGAATAACAACAACAACGGCAGCAGCAGTAGCACAGTAGCAGCATACTTTGTGGGATAGCGTCGGGAGTCGGTGTGATGCCGTGGGGCGTCCGTGGGATACCCTGGGTTGCAATGGGAAACGGTGGGATACCGTGGGATACATCGGGATACAGTACGCATTCGGTGGGATACCATGGGGTACCGTGAGAATTTAGTGGGATACCGTGGGATACCGCGGGAAGTCGGTGAAATACCCTATACACCGTGGGAAACCGTCGTGAGTCCAGCACCTGGTATCTGGTACCGTATGCACCGTGGTTAGTCTGTGAGATAACGTGGAATACCGTGGAAAGTCCAGTATCAAGTACCTGGTACCGTATACACCGTGGAATACCGTGGTAAGTATGTGGGATACCGTGGAATACCGTGGTAAGTCCGGTACCTGGCACCGTATAAACCGTGGGATACAGTGGAAAGTCTGTGGGATACCGTAGAATACCTTGGAAACTAAGTCCACTATTAATACCAGGTACCTGGTACCGTATACAGCAGCACAGTAGCAGCAGCATATCGTGGGGTAGCGTGGGGAGTCGGTGGGATACTGTGGAAAGTTGGTGGGACACCGTGGGATGCCGTGGGAAGTCGGTGGGATACCGTGGGATACGTATCTGCGCGTTATTGTACATACTCGTGTGCGCTACATATAATACTGGCGCGCGTTGTGTTTGTTTTGTGGATGCATCAAATTGTCGTCAGGAAATCACTAAGAATCGTCTTCACGTTTATGCCGTGTGTCTCTCGGGGGCGTGGGGACCGACCTCAGCGAACGCATTCAAGTTTAATAAGTCGTGCACAGATAGTAGTTACTACGTGGATGACATTTCACCCCGATTTAAGAACCTTTTTGACCTTGTCCCAGATTAAGAACAAATTGGTGTTAAAGAGGGATAAGACAACACACGGAGATAAGACCATTATTTCAACGAGCTTGTCACGGGGTACCCAACTGTATGCTCGTGACTCGTGTATCATCCGTATCAGCAGCAGCAGCAAGTAGTACCTGGTAGTCTATAACAGCAGCAGTGCCATTCATTGCTCTCTATAGTGCTGGTGAAATCACATACGGTGGGAGGGCCGATAGAACATTGTTGTGCAGCGCTGCAGTAGTGCCGTCCCGTCCCGTCTTACCGGTATAGTGCCGGTTGAACTGTGCCACTGCTCTCTATAGGCCGGATGTTTTATCACGACGAGTCGTAGTGCATCTCGCTCAAGAAATACCCTCACAACAATCTTAGTCCCGTCGTGAAAAGCGATAGCTAATAGTACTGCTGCAAATAAGAGGGTGAGGATGTTTTTTATCACGAGTCGTACTGCACCTCTCTCAAGAAAGACCTCACAAGAATCTTAGTCCCATCGTCAACAGCGATAGCTGATAGTACTGCTGCAGCTGCAGCTGTGAGAGTACGAATGAGTGCCGCATGTCCCACCCTGGAATTACGCTTCGTTGAATCTGGTAGCTATAGATAATACCAGTAGATGCTTGTGCTCGGTGTGCTCGGAGAAAGAAGGTTGGTTGTGTGCTACACTATGAACCGCTCTAAGACCAAGTAAAACGAAATCTCCCCAAGGAAAACATCCAGATTCTTCACGAACACTCTCCGAACTCTGGGCGTGGAAACCAACATTTCAGCGAAACCGCAGCATTCAGCACACACCGCACGGGGGGAGGTGGGGCTTGTCGCGGACGGCTTGTCTCGGTCCCAGCTGGCTTTGCTCGTGGCCTCGCCTTCGAAATCAAAGTCCCGCCAATTCTTGATTTTTTTTGCGTAGTCAGGCATGAGGCTACCGAGAGTAAAATGAACGGCGGGTAAAAAAAAACACGAAAACAAATGAACGGCGGGCCAAAACAAAAAGGACAGGCGGCAGGTTTCACGAATGTATGCAGAGCAACACAGGAGTTTGCTTCAAATTTTGCCAGTAGTGGTGGTTTTTATCTAGTGGCGATGGAGAACCAAAGAGTAAACTCTTAGGAACCGGATTGTGTTAGAATATTAACACTAGCTAATTAACACCCAGTCTTTCTTGCTGACATGTGGCTGAGAAACGCGGCCGATTCGATGTTGTGCTTCTTCAGGCAGCAGATAGATGCGCAGAAAAAATCGTAACGGCATGAATTTGTCATATTTCCTGCAAAATGACTGACTTTTAGTACACAAACCGTTACCGTTAGTCAGAACACGTTACGAAGAATATATATGAGTAGCTACTGTAGCCGTTCGTTTACGTGTGTGTTCGTTTCAGGTAATAAAATTGTGGCGTTAGTTGCATACTGCAAAGAAGAGAAAACTTGTCAGACAGCGACGCTGTTAGGTTGTCATCATAGTCGCTAACATCAGATCACATGCACACATACAAATAAATGTAGTTAACCTGTTGTAGTTTGTTGCAGCGTAACGACAAGCACGCGTCCTCCTGCGGTAACCAACCGTACATAACATTATTATTATAAGGGGGGAAAGAAATGTAAATAATGAATGCAGCGAGTCTGTCCCACACTAGTCAGTGTGCTGGCACCAGAGACACCCATGCAGACTTACAAATATGTTAGCTCTCGGTCACACCGACCGCTTTTTTTTCCTTCCCCCCCTTCCCTCCTCCTTACTCCTCTTCCTCCTCGCGGAAGTTTGTGTTGTTTTTCCTGCTCTCTCCTTGAGGGACAGAGCAAACAAAATAAAATAAAAACCGCAACCTGTTACACGCGTACGTACGCGTCAACACAGTGTCAAGAAAGACGAAACACATCTTCGGCCGCGTCAACAACATAGCAGTATTAATAGTAGCCTTAAGATCGAAAAAGTCGAGGAAGAAAAAGCAAATATTTGGTGCCGACCTCGTCCCTTCATCTGTAATAAAAGCAGACAGCGCAACACCAACAATGGAACACCACCAACAACCAGCGATCGGCCCTTTTCTTCCCAGCGACTACTGGTTCTACTGTACTGTATTGCTGTACTGTTCTACTCTAGACGGAACCACAGTGAGTGGTGGTCTCCCTATAGTGCCGGTATGTGCCAGCCAACAATAATACCAGACCAGCAGTATACCGGGACATCGCCACTATTGGGTATAGTACTGATACTGGTATTATTAATAGTACACGAGTAGCAGGCTCCACTCGTGCCAAGCGAATTCACCGGCGCTATACCGGCAATAGGCCCTATTCATCCGGCACTATAATAGGGAGACCCCCACTTTATAGGGACCGTTGGGGGTACTAACATGAATAGTACCAAAGGTCCTTACATTTCTCGCCACAGAGTGGCACTCACTGTATCACCTTCCCAGTTACTACTACTACTGTGCTTTACCATGCTGTACTCCCGCATCACTATTTATACCATCATAACAGTGCGCCCCCCCCGTCTACTTGAACGCTTACTTTGTTTATATTCCACTCTGTCAACGTCATCATCATCATTATTATCATCATCATCATCATCAATCAATCATCAACATCACATTACATACATATGAAAACCTACCTGTCTGTCTGTCTCGTCATCATAGACTCCCTTACTCTAATGTCGGCACCTCCTGAGGTCGCCCTCGGCATATTCTCCCACCTCTCAGCCATCCTCAGCTCTTAATTGCCGACGGGAAAGTTATTTTTTCCGGACTGGTCTGGACTGTTTTTTGTTCCCTCATTTTTTCCTTTCTAGTTTTTTTTTTAGTTTTTGAACCTGCTTCTGCGCACACCACGAAGTGAAGGCACAACCCATGCTCCCATAGCCACAGTATCTACTATTATTATACTTACAGCAAGCACAGCAGAACAGCCTGCAATCGGTCCTGCACAGAACAGCAAAGTACATACAGCACTGCAGTACGTTCGTGTCGACCAGACAGCAGAGTGCGACAACGCAAGCAAGCAGAGCAAGTATTAATAGTAAGTAGTGTTGCCGAGAGCCACTATGCACGAGTATTTATTTTATGTTTCCTTTGTTTTGTTTTTTCCTCTTTGTTGTTGTTGTTCTTTGAATAATGCGTAAAGCTGTGTACTTACCAACAACTAAGTTGGATTTTTTCCAAGTACCGCTGACACTCAGCCCTGTGACGGACCGCCGTCTAGACGTATTATACTGTTTTTTTAGTCTGGAATATCTCCGTTCAGGTGTGACTGACGTGACCAAAAACAGCCGTCTCTTTGCTGCCACTTCAACCACAGATCATACATGTTCCACGCTGCTGCTGTGTGTAGTTTAATAAACTGTTTTTTCCACCCATCGACATCCAGCACACACCCAGTGTCCGTGCCGATTCATCCTAGAGAGACAAAAAAAGCTCTTGTGTAGTCACAAACTTCGAGACAGACATATGCATCGCAAGTACTACAGCAAGATACCAGGTACATACGGTATACTCATCCATGTGGCGTCCGGGTTGCTTTACTGGAGCATGGCGGCGGGGCTCTTGGCATTTTCAAGTCGCCAGTTTGCACCTACAATCAATCATGGACTTCTGTCCATTGTTCTATTTTTCCTTCCTGGGCGAGCGTAGCGGGCGGCGAATGCCGCCCGCGGAGCGAAGCGCCTTATATACCATAGATCTATCACGTATATATACCAGCGTGTAATCTCTAATGACAGAAACGGGGAATGTGGTTTCACATGTCAGACAGATCAGGTGGCTCTTTCATTATATGCTACTGCAGTTATTTATGGATGGATAGATCCCGGACCTAGATAGTATGATCTGCGAGATCTGGAATTGTTTTCCCGGTAGGATATGTATGAATTACATGATTTTAGCACATGTTTGCCGTGAGGGAGCTATTCTGTATTACAGTATGTAACGTTTTTTAGGCACACCTCTGCTGTGATTTCGATATTTTCGAACTCACGTTTGTTTGCAAGCTGCTTGTGATTCTTTGATCGCGCGTGCTATGGGGCGTATGCCCTCGTGAAGGATATATAGGTCGGTGACTCCCCTGGGTGAATGTACCAGGGCCAACAAGGCCGTTCTACAAAAGGTTATCCATTCTGCGCACGGATACTATCGCTGGTGGGATTTTGTATGATCTGCATGATCTAGCACATGTCTGCCGTGAGGGTGTCATATGATCTGGAGCTTGCGTATTTTTGCCGGGTGCGATCTGCACAGGACGGTTCTTGCACACATATTGGCCGGGTGTGATCTGCACGATGTGAAGGAATTAAACGCCAGTTTGCTGTATGGGGGCCGTATACCGGTAGTCTGCATGAACTAGCACACATGTTTCCTATGGGTCGGATTTTAATGCGATGCAACTCCTTCAAGACTCTTGCACATATGTTCTACCGGAGTAGGATCTGTATGATACGGCTCTTGCACACATTTTTATCCGTCGGTGATCTAGATATATCGGAACTGGGACTGTTCTGCACCAGGTATGAGATTGGAGCTCCACGGACTGTTTCTGCTTTTCTTGAACGATGACGATTCCAACACAAAAAAATAGATATCTGACTGTTTTGAACCAAGAAGAGGAGCATCAACAGCGCGCATTCGAAGTTTGGCGGCCCGGGCGCTTTTCTTGCACGGGTTGGCCGGCGACAAAGACGAGCTATTGAAGCCGGCGGTGATCGTTTTCCTTGTGTGAATCGCGCGCAGCGCGTGTTTGCCGCGGCCACAGACTGCACTTTTTTTTCAGCGAAACAGAAGACACCTTTGGTTCTGTCCTACAGTAGTAGTAGAGAGCACTGTCGTGCCAAGACGATGCGCTCTGCTCGCCGATCACGCTCGACATCCAAATGTATTGCCTTCCTGGGCGACGTGGCCGCTCGCTTTGTGTCAGCGATGGACGAAACAGCGTCCGTGAGCTGCGCGCGTAGACGCGCCTCCAGGGAAATAGTAGCCACGGCGTCCACCATATTAATAGTTTGCTGTCAGCTGTACGTGTGGTGTCGTAGACTCCCGTGTGACATACGTGTGGCCCTACTACAGCAGTAAAAACAAGACCGGATACAAGACGTTTTAGCACACCAGGCGATCTAGCACGCCAGGATTATTCTTTGCCGGATAGGTATAGCACCAAATATTCGAATCGGGACTTTTTATATACTGAAACCAAGTGTTTGCCCACGTTTATTGGCTCGAGTACGAGAACGCTAAAAACCAGAACGTTCTTTCACTTGAGTGACGAGAACGCGTATTCACTTGCGTATCGAGAACGGATTTTAGACTTTGGCAGCAGAGATCCCAGAGTAATGTCTTGTCACAGGGAAAACAGCTGAGTGTTCTTCCGTGATCTTGTAAGCGTTAGCTGCTAAAAGCTATATGGTTGTAATTGAAGTGAAGTGAAGGAAGGAATACCTGTTGGCGACCTGACATGGCCTTTGTACAAAAACACATACCATACGTAGACTAGATTACAGTATACAAAACATAAATACATGGAAAAATAAGGTACGAACCAAAGCATCGGTGTTCCTTGTTTGGTCCTTTACCCGCCCCCCAACAGCCTACGAAGTGTACCCATACGTGGACGCTCGACACAAACCAGGTCAGATAGCAGAGACGCACAGAGAGAGCAATTGGGATCACGACACACATCCTTGTACTGCCTTTGTCATAGGCGCGCCCACTATCCAAGGCATATCTACTGTCTCTGTTTCTCTTCTTCCTTCCCGCTGCCTCCGCGCAAGTCTTGCCATCAGGCCATTTCAGATAGAACAAATTGTTCGAAATTATCACCGCATAAAGCTCACTGGCAGGGCATCGGCGGCTGGTATCGTAGACTAGACTAGTTGCTTTTTATGTACCTGACACTCCCTAGCGTAGTAGTTTGCTTTAGCCCGCTACTACTACATGTAAAAGTGCACCCTTTTGTCATGGAATGTTGGCTAGGAGAGCCGCCTTCCCCAATCAAACGTGGTCAATAGAGAGCGAGAGTTGGGTGGGCGGCCACTTGGGCTCTGGTCAGCTGGTTTTATTATGTTCGATTCATTACGTTCGAGAGAGGAACAGTTGTGAGTTCTTGGTTGATCGCAGGTTATAGGGCCCGACCCAACAGGAATGCTTCCGTTGGCACGTGTAACAACAGCTTACAACATCGACGAACCCTGCCTCATAAATGATGTATATATAGGCACTGGGAAATACACCAGGAGGTATACTCGTACGATGTATGATTTTATGTAGCGGTACGTAAATACGAGGGAACATGAGAAACACGGGATATATGGCTCTGGATGGTCATCACAATCCCAACTTCAACGGACCCTGTATCATATATTTCACGACAAGCGCCGTACAGCGCATTACCAGGAACGCTCTGTATCCCTAACGTACCGCCATACAAGACGCCTGGCATACCTGCCTAGCAAAGCAAAGACTTATCTTGATGGGAGCCATGTAAATATCAAGCAACACAAAAATATGCAATACGTCTACAAAATTTACAACAAAAGAACGCTTTGATTAGCATATCATAGCACTGTAACAAAAGCAAAACAAGCTGCTCACAGTCATAGCAGCGACCTGAGAGATCCAACCTCGCGCGGTCGTTGCGATAAGATACGCTACCATGGCTCTCTAAATACTGCTTGGTTACGCCTTTCTGGTTCACACCCGCCTTTTGATTGCTGGTACCTGGTACGTGGCACCATAAAAGGATGACATTGTGTGCATACTTTCGAATCACAAGCAAGGGCGTCGCGTGAAAGACATACCGGTACCAGGTACTGGAACCGCTCACCTAGTCTGCAAAACTATTGCATACGATTGCCAACGGTGAGGATGCGAAACACGGCATGCCTCTTCGCACCATACGAAACACGAGGAAGCCGAGGGAGGTACTTACACTACAAAGCTGAGACCAGTGTTGGTGCCAGTCGCTTCTTTTTCGGGGTTCGATCCTGGCCTTTCCCCGACGCATGCTTGGTTACAGATTGAGGGTCTCGCGGAGCTCCATCGCCGGCCATGTGCATATCCGGCATCTCATCTCGGGCACTTGAGTCCACATCACCGTCCGCGCCCTGGGCGTGAGCGGTGTCAACGTTGCTGTGTACAAGCGTAGGGGTAATTCTGCGTTTCTTCCTTTCGCCCACGACACCGTCAGTAGAAGGCGTAGGGCTGGGTGGAACCGGAGTCGAGGTAAGCGTCACCTGCCCAATGTCCACCTCTGGATGCTGTCCCGATGCTGCGGCAGGCAAAGATTTGATCAGAGTTGGCACGATCTTCTTCTTTGGCTTGGCAACTAAAACATGAGGATTAGATGCTCGCCCTTGTGCCTCAGCCGGAACGATACCGTCGGCAACTTCGCCCTTTCCCGGTGTAGATCCGTGGCATTCGGCTGGCCCGCGTACGTCAGCGACGGAAGGAAGGCTCGGCTTAGGTATTCTGCATTGCGGGTCATTCACGCGGAGTGCCTCCTCTGGCGAGCCATAAATGACAGGGTGTAGGCGCTTGGTCTGCAACGGCACGTCCGATTCTGGGATGATGACTCCCAGTTCCCCACGCGTGAAATGGATTTTGGACACGTAGCCGTCCGTTGATGATACGAACAGAGACAGTCCGTCCGAGGACCTGTGGCACGTACATACGAAAGGAGTCGCGAAAGGCAGTCGAAACATTTTACAGCGTCATGACGGCAAGAAACGGCCTCCCCGTCAACAAGTCAAAAAGGGTATCCAGTAACTGTGGGGTCCACAGCAGAGAACCTTGGAAATGTGCTCTCGAGGCTATAGGACAACGCGAGAGGTGGGCAGGAAACATCAGGGGTGTGTAAAACCGCAAATGGAATGGAAACCGATCGCTTTCAACCGGAAATAGTCAAATGTCGAAACCACTCTCCAAAACCGGAACCTTGGAATTTTTCCAGGCGTTAAAGCAGGGGACGCATGGCTATCGTCGTCTCCCTTCATAAAGCTGGAAAATTACCTCATTCGCAAATTGGCATGTTGTCGATTCTCTGCGATTCCCAATGTCTGCAGTCTCTTACTTACAGTCAGTACTTAGCAGCAGCAGGTGGGCCAGCAGGTGGGACACAGCCCCACCTGCTGTTACGTACTGACTGCAAGTAGGAGTATAGACTACATAAGTAGGACTAGGCTTTAACCCAATAAGCTCGCAATTCTAGACTATGATACGAGTACGAGCATTTTTTCGTGTTTTCTCGCATATGCGTCATACCAGTATGTTAGTTTGAGCTAAGATCGCAGAAAATTGGGCCTTTTGGTGCAAATTGAGCGCGTTATGCTAAACTCGAAGAAAACACAACGAACACATCGCTCAAAGTCTAGCTGTGGGACGTTCGGCACTGACAAAAAATGTAGGGTTATCCAATATATTTGCAGTCGTTTTCCATAAGGGGACGCTTGCCAAGTTTTGGAAAAAGCAAAAAACGGAAACAGCATGTGATTTGGGAAACCGTTGAAAACCGCACACCAGTTGAACACATCCCCGGGATTCATATCTGACTTGGCCTGCTGCTGCTATGGCTCTTGCTGAGCTCAGTTACGTATCAACTCGACAAAAACCGAGCTTGAACCAGAGTTGTGGTCAATATTGATCTCCAAATCAATATACTCTCCACAGACATGCAATAGTGACGGGTTTACACATCTGAATGTGCCTTTTACTTCCTCACCAGCAAGCATCGGTCAGTCCTGAATAATGCAACCCGGTCGCCACCGTAAGTGGGTGAGGGTGTTCCGTGTCGTACACCACAACAGCGTCCAAGGTCACGACGGCAAACACGACGCGGTAGGGTAGATCGCACATGGGTGCCTCCTCGGGAACATCCCCTGGTTCGTCTTTTCGGCCCTTCAGGCAAAACAGCCGCGGGTTGCATCTCACAGCGACAGATGGCTTATTCAAGCCTGGGAGGCACACCGCCGGCCTGTCAGGCGAGAGGGAAGAGCGTTCTCGGATCAGATCAGATTAGGCGGTCTACCTCCAATACGGACATAACGATTATTGGTTGTACGTGATTCAAGCTTGCATCTATATCGTACTCACTTGACGAACTGTCCCCGCGTAAATAGGTAGGTGCAGAACTGCGTCTTCTTGGTCGTGGCGTCCCAATACTGAGCAGTTGGGGTGATGAGAAACGCCCCGTCTGGAGACCAACTTAGCCGCCGGAAAAAGCTGGTCACTGTTTCGTCGACGAACAAGTTTTTACGCTGAACCGGGTTGGTCTTGGTCTTGTCTCTCGTCGTGTCTGCATCAGGTGTACATGTACCTCCCCCACCCCCTTTGCCTTCGCCTCCAGTACCGGGGGCATCAGCTGCCGTGTCTGCCGCGGTAGCCGGTGCGGCAACATCTGTCACGCCAAGCGCTTCGATTTTGCTGCAATCCAAAGCTACGGCTGCCGCCTGGGTGCATTTCGTGTCGCCTCCTTCCGTTTGCGTGAGAGTTGAGGTTGCCGGGGATACTTCCGGACCAGTCGCGCAAGTTGTTCCCTCCGAAAAGGTAGCATCTTGCACTGGTGTATCGCCCTGGTTGGCACGCTCTCCACCTGCCGAGGTTCCCACTACTCCTTCGTCTGGAGTAACGATGCACGACTTGATCACGTTGCAGCACTTTACTGTAACACGTCCAACCCCGGCAACCCCGCTGCCTCCGTCTTGAGCGAGTTGGTACACACGGCAGGAGCGATCGCTACTCTGTGTTGCCATGTACTTCGACAAGGGGTCCCACGCGGTGCCCTGCAGATAAAGCAAAACGTCACAGTAGGCTGTTGGGCATGTTTTGACGTGCATCTCACATACTCGTAGATACAACCTGTTACTCAGATGTCGGCCGCACGCCAGATGTGCGCGCCTTTCAGTTAAGACAAGCAGAAAATACACGCGGAGACTTCGCGCGGCGTTTTCAGGCTGGAGGGCTGGGGTTGAAAACGCACAACATCATGTGCAGTTTGTTGTATGCAGTGACATAGACGGTACTTGATTACTCGCACTGGAGGAAAGTAACGCACAGAATGAGATGCACTGAAGCACTGTTTACGTGCCTCTCAGTTAAGACAAGCAGAAAATACACGTGGAGACTTCGCGTGGAGTCTTCAGGCTGGCATGGCAGGCTGGGTTGAAAACGCACAACATCATGTGTAGTTTGTTGTATGCAGAAACGTACAGTAGACGGTACTTGAATACTCGCACTGGAGGAAAGTAACCCACAGAATGAGATGCACTGAAGGAGTACGTAGGCGCCGCTTACACGTACTCGTAGCGTAGCGGAGTATCGCATGTCGACCAACCAGCGATAAGACACACCAGTGCTACTCGTACCATACCTGGTACGTTGGTATATTTGGTACGGCTGGGCCCTGGTCCAGTATGTACTGGCAGTACTACTGTACTGGTTGAGGGAGCTGCCAGCGCTGCCAGTACTTTGACGACTTGCGTACTTGCGTAATTCCTAAAATAACGCCTAAGAACACAATGGAAACCCATCCGATTGCGGCGCGAGAGAGGTGTACGCAAAAGGGAAGAGAGAGGAGAGAGAGGGACATACACTTGGTCCGCTTCTTTTCATTGTTACAGAGTCAATCTACCATCCTCAGAGACCCAGGAATTGCCTTTGAACCATGACCCAAAATTAACGTTAATTTTCAACCCAGTGAAACCAAATCGCGTAAGAACGTGACACCGGCAGGGCGTCTCCATCGGGGTCCTCTGGGGGCACCCCCGGCGAGCCCCCCCCACCCGGCGGGAGTGGCGATGATTGCGGTTTCGCCGCGATCAGTGCACTGTTCGGATCCACGTTACTGGCTGCTAACACAACCAGTACATATCGCATTGGCTGGAGCTACTCCTACCAGGGTTCAGCTCTAGTATTTGGAAGATCGGCGCCAAGTGAAACAACTGCAAAACCTATTATACTACTGTACGTATCACACCAGTGCCTGTGTTTTCAGGCAAGTTACATAGCACCGGCCCGCTCACAAGATAGTAACTCAAAAGAACGCCAGCCTGGAATTTTGAAAAAATTAAGGGTAATAGTCAAAGGGGGGTATACCCCCGGCTTGTTGGGCCAAACGGGGGTATAGGCAAAACACGCCAACGGGAGGCGCTCCCACGTGCCCCAACCTGCTTCAAATTAAATTATGACGCACTGGCAAGGTGCCCGCAGCCCATGCCGAGCACGCGCACCTTTTTTCTTTTTTTTTCGGGCACATTGTTGGGGCTAATAACGGCAACGTGGCGCAGGAGGGGTTCAAATGATCCCCCCTTTTGACCATATTTGGGGGGGGTAATTCACCGCAACCCTACTAAATGTATCTACGAAGTACCCCCGCCTGACCATCATTTCCCCGCACTTGACCGAAATAGTACCCATTTGTGACCAATTTTGACACCTCAAAAACGAGTAGTACAAGTACGTTTCAACGTCACTGCCCAACAGCCCGAATAGACCACGAGCGGAATCTCCAGTAGTTGCGAGTAATTGCGCTCGTTTGTCTCCGAAAAATCGACGGCACAAGAGACAAAACAAGACAAATCAAATCTTTAGACTCTGTAGACGGAAACAAAACTATTTGTTTCTTAGAAAAGACAATACGATAATCAGAAGACATATCGTAGGTCGTGGGTGCTGCTCGGTGCTCGGTCCTCGGTGCTTGGTTGTCGGGCCGGAGGGAACACACACACAAGAACAAGGTTCCCTCTGTGCGCTCGTTGGCCTCCTTGTAATATCATATACTTTCCTCGTGTTCAAGGCATTGCTCCTTCTTTCTGTTTCTTTCTTCTAGGGATCGATGCTAGCGACGCGTTTCATTTCAGCGCTTACTGAAATATCAGTTTTTCGCGACTATTTTTCGATTTACAAACAGCAAAGAATACGTGCTCCACCTCCAAATAGATATTACCGCGGTCGATGTGTCCACCGACTCCGGCAACAGGTTAAACTGGGCAGGCAAAGAGGAGCCCATCCGTAGTGCTGCACACCTGCTTCTCCCCACCCCAGACGCGTGATACGATAGACGACAGATGTAGCACTTTTCGACATAACTATTTTTACGACAGACGGGGCTCCTCGATTGCGGAGCTGCCCAACATCGTTCAAACGCCTTCTGTGTTTTGCTGTATTGTTCGTTGTATACGTACCTATGCCATGAATTTGTTCATCGGGTTGCGCTTTCGTTCTTTTCAAAGTCGTTGCTCGGGTATGGTAGACAAGAACCTAAAAAAAAACAAATTGACGCATGCGACGGTAGAGGTGCACCATTTTTTTTTTTTTTTCTGAGGCTCCTCACTTGAGGAGCTCTATACCTCTCCCAAAAACTGATTTTGGGGGAAAAATAAAAGTACTACCTGATGAACAGTCCCATGACCTAGGTAGACAACGATAGTTTATTGCAAAAACAAAAAACGAAATCCCGACGATTTTGGGTTAAGGAGCCCCGTCATTCAGAAAACGTTTCTGCCAAAAAGTGGTACCTCTATCGTAGCACGCGTCTCTTCCCCTGTCGTCGAGTGCATCCTTTCGTATAGGAAGCCGCGACTAATGCACCCTACGGGCTTTCCAATTCCGTAGCACTTTGAACCCACAATTGGCACTAGCTCATGGAGGGTTGTGCCCCCTGGTATTCATGTGCCCTCCCCCTCCCCACTATGATGGGGTGATTCGCGCACTGCCTGTATACATGCTATGTGTACTGTCTCGCATGGGGAACTCCTCTATTAATAGTCGGCGGCAGCGTCGCGGCGTCGATCATCTTGGGATATTCGTGTTCTAGCCTTTACACCGCAACGGTGTTGTGTCGAGAGGTCTGGTTAATGTTGGTTTTCGCTTTTTGTCAGGCGTTATTCTTGCGGGTGAAAATGGCTGTGTAATATCCGCCAACTCATTGCCTCCACGTGATGATGTTGGTGACGATGATGGTGAAGTAGACAAACCAGCACGAACCACGCGTGCGTGACTATTCCGGGCGATCGGGCTTGTCTTTGAGGTGTCCGCGACCTTTTGGGCCTTCCAGCAAGCTGTATCAGCGGGGGCCTTGGATGGATGGGTAGCTTGTGATCTCATTGCTGAGGTGCACAACAGCGTTCTCGTCGAGGCCGAATGCGACGGACCGATCGACATAGATGAGTATAATGCTTACAATACCTTGGGATATTATTCGGGGGAGGAATACGTTGGCTGTGATGACTTGACCGATGCTGTTGCCGGTGTGGATAACTTTGACAAGGTCAGTAGTTGCACTGGCGGAAGCCTTTCATCTTCGTCCACGCCGTGTTCGTGGGTCGCACTTGCTGTTCCCTCGTTAGATGCTTGTTTAGCACGAGGCGTGAAGACCAACAGTAGCGATGGGACCATTACTGGGCAATTGTCCACGATTGGTTTCGGTGTCTGCTGGGCAGATTACCCGGCAGGAACCGTGGACTTTACGATACTTTCCTTGGTGGTGGCGCTCGGCAGTCAACTCCTCGAAGCATTCGTCGGCTTCAAGAATTGGAAGGACACTGAGAAAAGAGTATCTGTGCTCGCGCTTACTGCTGCCTCTGTGTTTGAAGCTCAGGGGGTGGTTGCGGTATCATCGATGTTGCTGTCGCTTCCTGCATTCCACGGCAAATCCGATGGTACAAACAGAATGCCTCTCGGCTTTTTTTTTTGTGTCGTGGCTTACGGTCTTAATGGTAGTCGTTGGCGCTCTGGGAGAGATAACAGTAGAATATTCTGACCTCGCTGCCGGGCAACTCCGGTATCTGGGTGCGGTTGGGAACGGAGTGGTCTGGTGTGGTGCAGCAGTGCTTGAAGTTGTTGTGGCATCCCATCTGCTCTGGGCAGGGACCAGAATCAGAGACTATCGCGATATAGTGCGCCAGGCTGCGGGGTTTATTGCCCTAGAGCTGTTGGCTCTGGTGACAACGTGGATTGCTCGCGGATTGTGGACGAGAGCTAAGTTATTGAGGTCGAAGGTGAAAATCCTGGAGGGGCCTTTAAGAAAATCACCATCATTTGTACTTCTTCCAGGTGATAGAAGTCTTGCGAACAGGTGAACATTGCGTAAACTGCAGCAGGTGTATTTGTGTCCAAGGGTGTTTTTCTTCTCGTGTACAAGGGGCCTGCTGGCTTCTCTAGCGGTCCGTGCGCATTTGCACAGCTTCCCAAGGAACGGAAGGCAACCGTTGTTATGCACCGGGGGGGGCACTTACTTCTTACAGGACTGCTTTTGGGATTACGGGGAAGCTAGGGGACTGCCGTGTGAGATAACCCCATTAAACATTTGGGCGAGGGGACCGCCGCATTAGGGGACCGACTCCACCCCCTGCGCTAGGGGACCGATTTTTTGTGTGGACATAATTCAAGGCCTGGAGGTTTATTTTTTCTTCCCGCGAGGTGGTTTGTTCGTTTTTGTTTGTTTCCTTGGCTAAAGCTGACATCGTCTCCCTCGAAGGTGGAACTAAATTATTGTCTTGAATTAGTATAATTAGTTAAATTTCACCAACCCCCCCGCCCCCCCTCTATATGATAATTATATCTCCCTCGAACATGGAAATTGACTACTGTATACTGGTATTGTTCACCTGGTACTACGTAATGGAGAAACTCCGTTACGTGTATGGAACAGGGTACTTTGTTTTGCTTTTTTGTCTCCCTCGAAGGTGGAACGTAGTTAATGCCTTGAACTACCAGTGTGAATTGATTAACTTTTAGGCTGTTTACTGAATGTAAGCAGCTGTCGACAGTGTAACAATGCAACCGGTCCCCTTGTTTGTTGCGGATACTCGTTGTATACACTAGCGACATCTTCGTTTTTGGATGCTACGTGTACAGTTAGTTGTCGATCCAGCTTGGTGCTATCAATTACAGTATTGATATATAGTGATTGGGGCATTTCGCAATGTTGACAGTGACGCAAGCAAAGATGTCGGCTGCTTTTGTGTTGTTGGCCAAATGTTGGCCAGATGTTGTTGGTGCATGATTGATGCGAGCTGTCGACAGTGAAATGCAATTGGCTACGGACGTTTTTTGTTGTAAATACGTACGTACATACGTTCTTGTCTTGTCTCCATCTTTGGCGATACTGTGTGTAGTATCATCCCCTGTGCAAGTTGTGCAGTCTTACGTGGCGGCTGTGTTGGGTTATTGGCCAAGCTGCTGGCTTTGCATCCGGTTTCAAGTTTGATTTTTTAGTATACAGTCTTGCGTGGCGGCTGTGCTGTGTAATTGGCCACGTCTAGCTTTGGGTCTTGTTGGATTTAGAGTACTTTGCGCTGGCTGTATCGCTCTCTTGTTTTGTGATTGGTGTCGTTTGTGTAAACACGACAGTGTTAAGACCACCCACTGTCGAGGTTTTCGATGGCGTTCAGGCCGTCGTGTTGGTATGTGTATTCCCTCCATTGTGTCGAACCGTTCAACCTAGCGCAGTCCCGGAGCCGATGATGTCGCGGAGAGGTCGCCGTCGAGGGGTCCGGGAGCGCGTGTCCCTTATCGCAGGTGCGATCGATATCAGCAGCAGCAGTGCAGCCGTACAGTACTCGCACTGTACAAGGTACTCGCGTCATACGTAGACGTACTGTACGAGTATGATAAGGCGCGCAATTCCAAAATCACCTTTTTTATCTCCCACACAACAGGGTTTGATGTGTCTGGTCATTTGTCGCCGAACGACACCACACCCCGAGCTTGATCAGGTACAAAGGTTATGGGTATCATAGCATCATGGTATCGGTGCCGTCGCTAGATGATCATGCGCTTTCACGACATGTGGCATGTGATCAACATGCCTCAAGTTACCCTGGTACCTTATACCTGGAATATCGTAAATCCGGCGGTCTTTATACTAAAATTACTGCTGAACGCGACCTCTCTCCCAAATGAGAAACCCAGCCTGGATCAGTATTCCTGCTTCTTCTTAGAGCTTCTTAGAGCAGTACTCGTACGCAAACAATACTGCTCGTTAGGACAGCACTTTATCTCCTGCAAGTTGTCTGTGTTGTTGTAGTTTGCGACCACAGAAAAGAGCGTGTATCTCTCTAGGTGGAAGATTCGGCAAGGACACTGGATGTGCTGGATGTCCATGGGTATAATCCTTCCCAGAAAAACCGTGTTCTAAATTGTCGTTAAGACTACAGAAATTGAAAGCTCTCACTAATTTCGTGGAACGGAAAGCTCCCAATACTTCCATGGGAGCTTCCATCACGTTCATGAAAGCTTCCATCACTTTCATGGAAGCTTCCACTACTTCCATGGAAGCTTCAGCTACTTCCAAAGAGGCTTCCACTACTTTCGTGTAAGCTTCCATTACTTCCTTGGAAGCTAACATTGAAGCGATGATAGCTTAAATGGAAGCTTCAACTACTTCTATGGACGCTTCTACTACCTTCATGAAAGCTTCCACCTGTTCCATGCGAGCTTCCATGGAAACGATGGAACTACGCGGTAACTTTCACTACATCCATGGAACCTTCCGCGGAAGCTCCCACTACGTTCATGGAAGTTTCCACTACTTTCCATACCCTCCCTGGAAGCGATGGAAGTTGTGGAGGCGATGGTTGTGCGTGGAAGCAGGGGAAGCTTCCACTACTTCTTTGGACAATTCCACTATTTCCTCGAAAGCTTCCGTGGAAGATTCCGCTCTCCCACTGGGAAGTCGTTCGATGGATGCTTCCACTAATTCATAAATCCTCCACTCTTTCCGTGGAAGATTCCACGTAAGTACATGAAAGTGTTACACTTCTATGGGAGTCGATGGAAGACTCTATGGAAGGTGGAAATAGCTTCCATGTAAGATGAAGGTAGCATCCATGGAAGTAGTGGAAGCCTCCATGGAAGCTTCCGTGGAAGCTACCGTGGAAGTATTTAGGCTTCCATCCGAAGGTTCCATGAAAGTAGCTTCGTTGGTAGAGAGTGGAAGCTTCCTTGGAACTAGTAGAACCTTCCACGGACGCTTCCGTGGAAGCTTCCGCGGGAACCTCCACTAATTTCATCTACTTCCATGGAAGTGGTGGAAGCTTCCAAAAGCTTCAACGAGAACACCCAATAATGTTGAAGACCGGCCATCCCTGTGAAGCCACGTATTGCCGCACCTGCCTCGACGACCTCTCAATGACATGCAACGAAGTCGGAAACGAGAAGGGCACGCCAGTATTGTATCTGTGCGTGCACATAACCCGTCTGGACTGGTGTTGGTGCCGTGTGAGTTGAGATCCGGGGACGCAAGTGTACAAAGAACACATCGAATCAATCACGTATGGATGGATACATTAGCGGATGGATGGATGGGTGGATGGATGGATGGATGTCTACACAGAAAATAAAACGATTGAATAATTGCACCCGTTACCTCGTATGACATGACTATGAAGAGTACAGTACAGTATAATAAACAGGGTAAGAAGAAAGGCAGGCTGAGATTCACATGAAATTAATTGGCAAATCCGGGAGCCGTTGTACTGAAGTTAATTTAGAACGCATCCTCTCCCAACTAAGATGATGTAGCCTGACATAGTATTCCTGTTACTCATGTTTGTTTATTACGAAGGTGTCCTGTACTGCATTTGTTTTCCGTGGAAGTCAACGGACAAAAGGCTCCCGCTTCGCATCCGCGCGCCTCATTATGACGCGGCGCTTTAGTCCCACATGCTCGGGGCATTGCTCTTTGTTTTTGTCTTGCTTTAGGGGGTCGACCCTAATTACACGCTTCATTTAAAGGTTTACTGGTCGTTCAGGGTTTCGTGACTGTATTTCGATAAAAACCATGAAAATATCGATGTTCTGTCTCGAAAGAGATACTAACGCGGTCGAATTGTCCGATGATTCCGGCAATTATTGTATGAGCGCGCGCCTTCCCTGTGACAGTGAGAAGGGAGGAAAATCCACAGGTTGAACTGGGCCGACAAAGGAAAGCTGATTCAAAGTACCCCACACTCGCTGCTTCTTGTCCCGCTCTCCCTTCCCATCTAGTATGCCGCGGCTAAGGCACCCTACCATTTTTCCACCTCTGTAGCATTTCTATCCCATACCAGTACATGATAAGCGCTCGTCGCAGGCGGTGTCACCTTCTATGTCTGTTTGCGTTTTCAGGCGTTCTCATTGCCTGATGCGAACGCCAGTGCAATATTCATTGTGAGAGTAAAGTATCACCCCCCCCCCCACCCCCCCTCCATCCCCCCCCCAGTTCTCCCTCCCCACCTCT
>JAYJMJ010000728.1:592912-616137 GCA_036873875.1 Laminaria ephemera | reverse complement strand
CATGGTGGAGGACATTGCCCCCTCCCTCATGGCCATCGATAACGCCGTCATGGAACACCCCAAGGTACGTTTTATATTGCAGTCCACGGTTAGGTTTTAGACTACTTACACGATCATGCCCTTAAATAGCAGAAACACAATTATTTTTGGTATTTATTAGGCTGTTTTCAAGAACACATAAAAAAGCGGTACACTGTTTCATATGTTGGTACACGAATTCATCCATTCGCTCCGTTTGTGCCGTTCCTTGTGTATGTAGTTCATGTAATCAGTTTCTTGTGGAGTTAAGAGTGGAAAACCTTACGATCAGTGTCTCCACAGTCTTTTAAGTTAAGCTTGAGGCGTTTACTTGGAGATAGTACGGTACTCACGAAGGTCGCATTTTCAATCGCAAACTCTGCATACGGCCTCCGGCCACATCCGACGTGTACTGCTAGATGGTTAGAAACATGCTACAGTATCGACGGTCATACTATTGGCGTGTGCTTATAGGAAAGTGTTGAAAGCGCGGTCGCTATTTTCCCTTTGTCAACCTCAAAAATGACCCTAGAGTAGTATATTTCCACTAAGTGTTCTGACTGATACTGACGGGTGCTACGATGGAGGTACCACCTTTTGGCTGAAACTGTTTTTTTCTGAATGACGGGGCTCCTTAACCCAAAGTCGTCGGAATTTCGTTCCTTGTTTTTTGCAATAATTCCCGTTCAGTACCCCTAGAGGCCCGTGGGATTGTTCATCGGGGAACACTTCTATTTTGCCGCACATCAGTTTTTGGGAGAGGTACGGAGCTCATCAAGTGAAGAGCCTCAGAAAGGAAATGATGCACCTCTACCGTACCATGCATCTGGCTTACCTGCTAGGTATACACAAAGACTGATATTGCCAAACGCCTAAAAAGGTATTCCAACGTTATGGAGTAGCTCCTCGCACAAAACCGACAACAAGGAATCGACCCTCCCTCCCTCCCTCCCTTCCTCTCTCTCGGTACTCCCTCCCTTCCTCTATCTCGCTACTACAACTCCCTCCGTGTGCTGCCGCAGGTGAAGGCATACTACGCTTCCCTGGCCTAAGCCATACAAGAAGTGGGGCGGGCGGGGCAACAATGCCAGTCTCAAAACAATGGGGCGGGGACAGAGTAGGAACGGGAAGGGGGGGGCGCGTGCTGCGATATGGGGGTAGCACTTTTGGGGTAAAACTACTTTTTGTGAATGGCGGGACTCCTTAACCCAGCAGAACCGTCGGAGACTGTCGTTCTTTGTTTTGCAACATATGATTGTTTTTGTACACCTACTGTAGGCCATGAATTTTTTCATCGGGTTTTGCACTTTTCGTTTTTCCCAAAATCATTTTTTGGGTGGGGTATAGAGCTCCTCAAGTGAAGAGCCTCACAACCAAACACGCGTGCCACGATAGAGCTAGCACTTTTTTGGCGTTTTTGTTTCTGAATGACGAAATGACGGGTCTCCTTAACCCAGAATCGTCGGGATGCCGTTCTTGTTTGGAAATCTGATTTTTTTGTATACCTAGGCCATGGGTTTGTTCATCTGGTTGCGCTTTTAGTTCACCGCAAATTAGTGTGTGGGTGAAGCACAGAACTCCTCAAGTGATGAGACTCAGAAAAAGGCTGGTGCACCTCTATCGTAGAATGTATCCGTGGCACGCGACGATAGTGTAACCCGATCAACAAGTCCATGGCCCAGGTATACGACGAATGCCGCAATCTACGATACATAGAGGTGCACCATTTTGTTTCTCGGTTTTCTCACTTGAGGAGCTCTAAACCTCACGCAAAAACTGAATTTTTAGAAGAAGAAACGAAAAGTGTGACCCGATGAATAAACCTATGGCCTAGGTATACAAAAAAATTCACACCTAGGGTATTGCAAAACAAGAATCACATTCCGACGATTTGGGGTTAAGGAGCCCCGTCGTCCAGAAACAAAAAAAATCCGAAAAGTGCCACCTCTATCGCAGCACGCGTCGAATACAAAATATCATATCGTGAAACCCAAATGGCATTCCAATGATATCTGGTACTTCCTCAACCGAGGAGCCCCGTCCGGGACGCGTGCCGGAACGCGTGCTACGACTCTGTAGCACTTGTTTGGATTTTTTGTTTCTGAATGACGGCGCTCCTTAACCCAAAATCGCCGGAATGTCAGTTTTTTTTTTTTCAATCTGATTTTTTTTGTATACCTATGCCTTGGGTTTGTTCATCGGAGTGCACTTACTTTCGGTTTACTCAATATCAGTGTGCGGGTGAGGTTCAGAGGTCCTCAAGTGAGGAGCCTCATCAGAAAAAAACTGGTGCACCTCTATCGTGACACATGTCCCCGGCACAAATATGCTGGGGGCTAAACGTGCTACAGATACATCTACGTGTATCGTGGAACGCGTTGTCACTCACTGTTACTCACTTCTTCCGAGCCGCTACAGAGGTCGCGTTAGCCAAAACTGACCCACTCCAACGAGCTCTGACAGCACGACGGCAAGGTGTCCAGGCACGCCATCCCACCAGTCTCCCCCCCCAAATCTCACTTCTTGCCACCGAACAAGAGGAGACGATGCCACCGAAAAACTTATAGCTGCGTGTGAGGAACTCAAGACATTCTACGTACGTACCAGCATGGAACTACGGTAAGCGCAATACGGAAACGATCTTGTTGAAATAAATCACGACGCCGCCAAATAAATCTATTGCTGAAAATGACCAAAATGAACGATCTTGTTGGTCGCAGTAGAATCGTCCTGGTATACAGGCAAACCCAAAGAAAGCAACACTTTTACAGCGCCGCGATTTGAGGACCGACGACACATCTGCGGGCACGGCACAGTGACAGCCCCGCAAGAAACATACGCAACTCCCTGCGATACTCACTGCAGTTTCCGGGGGCTTGTTTGTAGAGGTTTTTGTTTTTTTTGCACCATTTTGTTCTTTCCAGCTGAACTCGCAGGAGTTTTTTCCCTCAGCGACCTTCTGGATAAGCCGTGGTCACAGGTGTCTTCCCTTCTCTCCCCCGGTATGTGTCTTCATTTTTATCGCGAATAGGGTTCAACATTCCCACATTTCAGCTTTTTATGCAGCTCGTCGATTTGCATCGAATTTCGCCAACTCACGCTCTCGCACTTTCGGCCTGTCAATTTGTGTGTCGAAAAATTGCGCCTTGTGGAAATTGTGTGGGATTTTCTGCTCCCTGGCCCGATTTAGGAGTCGCACCCTGCTGGGAACCGAGGTGGTATTCTTCGTTTGGCTGGTCTTCGATGTACCCGTTTGAGTTGGGCATGGCTTTTACTGCTCCTTACAAAGGTATATACACTGAGCAAAAGCGGTCAGCGCTGAGTGCTAGTTCAGCGATCATGATTTTTGTCTAGACTAGCGCCTTATGTGAAACAGGGAATCTTGGTTTTCAAGGCGTCGCACAAGAGCTTTCGTAATCGTGGAGATTCAGGTGCATGGTGGCTGTGTGGATCCAATTTTCCTTACTGATGGAGCGGCGGAATATCATAGCGAGGCGGGAAGGATATGGGTATGATACGCATATTATCCCCCGACTGAACGACGAACACACCACTACTACTGATGCCTACGGCACACCTCTGAAACCACATTTCAAGCAATGTCCCTGGGGAGCAGCGCCCGATATGCAGATTTACACGAATGCGATGTGTTTCCGTTCGAGAAGGACCCCGACCCATTTTACTCTCAAAGGGCCATTTCGCGTTCCATAGCAGCCGTCATATTTTGCCCCCCCCTATGAAGTTTGTTGTTTCCATGCACAGCTTGATTAAGATCGACGTCGTCGTATCACACTGTTGACCCTGGTGCTAAACTAGTACTAAGGGGAGTCGCCGACCTTAATATCCTTCATGAGGACATACACATCCCTTAACACGCGCGATCGGAGTATTAGACAAAGCTTGAAAAGATGAGTTTCGACGAAATCCTCGATCTCACCGCTGGAGTGTATTTTTAGTTTTTTAACATAAAACCTGTCTGTTGTTAGATACCAGGTACGCCGTACCTGGCAGCTCCGTACACACAAAATACGAACACGAGCTGTGCCCCAAAGAAAAAAATATAGTTCATGCGCTTGGCATGTCAGGAAATGCTACAACCCTGCTCTGTATCTGGTTCGAGTACATATTACAGTACCTGATACGCGTACGAGCTTCCAAGCATATATGTTGGTGCTTTTTCGCTTGTTGCAACATACTGTGGTACCAGATACCAGGTACCAATTCCCGCGATTGTTCAACCTTTTTAGGCCTAAAAATACACATTTTTGGGATTGTCAACCTAAAAAGAGCGAGGGAAAACTCAAGAAATTTTTTTCTGTACTATAATAGAAGGCCCTTGCTCGCCCCTGGTGCGTCGGGAGTACTTCGGTGGTTTCCCGCATCATCATCACGACGTGCTGGAGATTGTCGCCGCGGCGTACGACTTGGGGTACATACTGTAGCCAGTACATACATACACCCTCTCGTGTCGTACATATGACAATTAACTTTCCTGGAATAGAATACATGCAAACGCGCAGAAAGCACCTACCGTTGCGTCATACAGGCAGGCCATTACCATTGTTGTGCACCCCTGTTTCCGTTTTCATTGACCAACTTGGCCATCCTCTTGCATCTACCGTGGGTGGTTGGGCATTTTCCCACTAACAACATAAGCCAGCAAAAGCAAACCGCTGTAGAGGCGCGAAACGGTAGACTATAGCAGTTCGGGATATAACGAACCAGAAGTAAGTACGTGAGAGCGAGCGTGCGGCATATGCGAGAGGTACTTCCGACGGGCGTGTCGTATAAACGTTGATAATAACTCCTTGCAGTGCTTGGCGTCCGACAGCGAAAGCAGCACCTCCTGACCTAGCAGCTCGCGTTGCTTCGTGTGACTGAGTGGTGCCCTAGTCGTCATTTGTACTTGGTTCTTTTTTCCCTCTAAAATCCGCCCGATAGGGACACGTACGTACAGCAGCAACAGCAACAACAACAACAACAACAACAACAACAACCGTCTACCGCGGTGGGATTACCCTCTCCTGCACGCTATAACAAGGGGATACCTCCCACCCCCATTCCTTCCACGATCATCGCAACGCACTCACCAGCTGAATGTCCGACAGCATCGCAGCGGCACAGCGCCGGAGAGATTGCCGAGCGGCGTGCGTCAAAGCGCTCTTTTCGCCAGTTCGGTAGGTCTCGATACGTTCGCGTCTTCACCACCGAAAACCTGCCACAAGTACGAGTGTAGCTGGTGAACATAACTCGTTAGTAGGTTCCGCTTTTCGTATACAGTACGTTTGTTGGCATTACATGGCCAAACCTCCTCACGGTATGTGCGATAAATAACTCTGTTTCGTGGCGGCCACAGAGATTGTACCTCTCTGGGACGAGGAGTCGGCACGGACACTGGATGCCGATGAGTACAAGGAAACACGCACAAACAATGATAATTAGTCTAGGCTAAACAAATCAATACAGCCTTCTTCTTGGACTAACGCTAATGTAACTCACTGGGCCGTTTTGCGACGACGCAACACTTCTGCCCTCAGCACGACGACTCACAGCACGGCAACTCTGGGACACTTGATTGCGGTCGGGTTGAGTTAGCGATCAGCGTGTTTGTGACGAGACGGTGTTTATGACATACAACAACGACACCCAGCAGCAGCAACAGTAGCACAACATAAGCAGCAAACGAACGGCGCAGCTCCATTGAGTACGTATAACGTTCGAAATTTGTTTTGCGCTGCAACAGATCTATTTCCAAACGCGGATTGCTGCATCCTGCATCCCCCGTTAAAACCATCACAATGCCCTGTACACTCTGCAAACAATTTGCCACGCGAAACAAAATCATCGCATCTTGTGCTTGGTGATGGTGAAGGCTGTGTGGTACGCGGTGAAGGCGGGCAGCGAGAAGCGATGGTCAAAACAATTTATGACGTATCGGACCTGGTGCATCCAAGTTGCAGTTCAAATCGGGAAAAAAATGAAAAAGTACCAATACATTGGGATATCCAGCAATTAATCGTGGGTCTGCATCTGTGAGCGGGGTCCGAGGCCCGAATGTCCGAATCTGTATTTTCCGGGCTAGCTTGGAATTATCACATACCAGGCACCGGATACCAGGTATACCAGGTACCAGGTACCCTGGGACGAAATGGACAGCTACTTCGAGTAGGTTACGCGTTTATGTCGAGGTTCCGCCAGTTATGCCGGGACGGGTCACGCTACGCCACGGGGGAAGTGTTACATACAGCTGCCGTGAAAGTCGTGTATCGCTGCCTTGATTAGGTGACGTGTTTATCTCGAGGCTCCGCCAGGTGTGCGCACGTGGTTGGCACATCGTATCACGATCTGCGACAACTCTGGTCGACAGGCGTCGTCCCATGTTACGGGGTACGATTTGCGTAGAGCAGCCGTATAGCTATTGATAGTATATAGCGCCCTTGACTAGGTGGCGTGTACATCTAGAGATTTCGCCGGGTATGCGATGTACACAATATCGTGATCTACAACGACTTCTGCCCGGACGGATCGTGCTCCGCCACGGGGTAAGTAGTACATAGCGCAGCGCGTGACTCATACTACGTTAGGGGTGTTTCTGGTTGTGTGAGGTTTCTCATCTTAGGACCTCTACAGTACTGACTGTGAGACTCCGAGGAATAATGTTCGCTCAATACGATAAGACCCCAATGATAAGGTTTGAATTAACACGCATAAAGCAATCCAACGAGGGCGAGGAGTGAGACTGACTCTCCCCCGTCCCCCCCGCCCATTGTTTTAGGCTGTGTGGTTATGGTGTGGGTTGTGATTGTCAGGAACGACGGCGGTGCACGTATTAGAGTAAGTTGGGATGAAGAGTGCCAAACGGGCGACGAATGCCGCACACTTGACGGAGATGACGATGGTGAGGAGGTTGCTGTTGCTGTTGTTCCTGCTGCTGCTACTGTCGCTGCTGCTGACAATAATGATGATGATGACGAGGATACTGTTGATGAGGATGACGATGAGCGTGATAACGGTGATGCTGATGATGACGGTGACGACGACGATGATGATGATGATGATGATGATGATGATGATGATGATGATGATGATGATGATGATGATGATGATGATAATGATGATGATGATCGTAATGATGATGATGATGATGATCGTAATGATGATGATGATGATGATGATGTTGATGATGATGACTATGAGCATGAAGATAACGATGGCACGCATAAAAAAAGATGGCTATGGCTACGGTGGTGTTGAGCATGACAGTGATGGTTGTGTTGGTTGCACACGACGATGGTGACGATGGCCTTGCGATTGCGATTGTCGGTGACGATTGGCTTGGTGATGAGGATGACGGAGATGATGGTGGTATTTTGGCATCGTTGTGGCAAAGGACCTTGATCACGATTAAGTTTGTGGGGTTGGTTTTGAGAATGGCTGTTGTTGAGGTTGAAGATGATAATAGTCGTTATGATAACGGTTGTGAAAATGAGGGTAGAACTAACGGCTGAAGGGAGACATAGACGACGGAAACGATCGACGTCGTAGCCTCTTGCGCGCGACATACATGGGTGTCTCGATTTGACGAAAAACTCGTTTGCGAGGAGTCTTGTGTTGTTATGAGTGTAGTCGAAATGTTTTGACGGCTACAGTAACTTTGGCGAGGGGATTGTTTTCGATGTATGCGAGAGGGCATCGATGGCGAGCACACAACCCTCCTGCATGTCACGGTCCACTCCGCAGCCTATGCCTCGACAACCCACGTCCCTCTCATAGTCGATCGCAGCGCGAATGTGGTTAAAGGCTTGAGTTACCCCCCTGGCACTATTTGGACATGTCGTGCTAGTGCGTGCGTTCCATGTTGTTTGTAGGCACATGGCGAGTTGCACGGGCATGCTGAGTGAGGAAACCAGAGTAAATCGGTGGCCGTATGGTACGTCATGAGCGTACGATTGTCATAGGCCACGGCCTGTTGATGCTTGTGGCTTTACGATCTTGGGTATCGTAGATGAATCGTTTTATGTGCACACTGTAGGGGCAAACGCTTTTTGGTGGATAGGAAATACCCCTCCTGACGTGGAGGCAATATCTACCACTATCTACGACGGGTGTGAGGACTGTAAGTAGTCTTGCAATGTGTTCTAAGTAGTCGTTTGTGATCGATTTTCGTGTATTCGTAAGCCCACCGAAATTCACTCTATCGCTGGTGGGTCGTTGTCGGTTTACGTAGATCACTCCTATCAGGTGACATTAAGTTAGGTTGATCCCGCTGCGAGTTTGCGTCACACAAGGTATTTGGAAACTGGGCACTCTTGTGGGATACTCTACGTACTAGGGATTAGGGCCGGCTCCTCCGCCCCAATGGCGGAGGGGCCATATTTTCATGGATGCACATTGTTTGACTTTTTTATGGCAGTAACCATGGCAAGCCGCGGCATCTTCCGCGGCATGCCATGGCGACCCCCCGCTTGCCACCTCAATCCCCACGGCAATTTCCACGGTAATCTCCACGGCAACGTCCGCGCAAACTTCCGCGGCAACAGTCGCGGTAGTATCCGCTGTAATATCGGCGGCAATGTCCACGGCCGTGTCCATGTGCCCGCGGCAATACCCCCGGATGCAGCCGAGGGTGCATCCGCGACAACACCCGCGTAAACATCCGCGGCACTGTCCACGGTCGAATCCATATCCGCGGCAGTACGCACGGAAACTGCCACCCGCGGGTGTATCCGCGGCAATAACCGCGGTTAGCCCCACGACAATATCCGCCGCAATGCCGGTGTCGATACCCGCGGAAAAATTCACGGCAATGTCCCTGGCAAGCCATCCATGACAATAATCACGGCAGTATCCGCGGCAATATTCACGGCAATACCCACGGCGGCATCCGCGGCAATATCCGCGGAAATGTCCGTGGCAATAGCCGTTGTAAATAGCCGCGGAAATGTCCACGCCGATGTCCACGACAATGTCCACGGCAAGACCTACGGCTGTGCCCGCGGCAGCGCCCGCGGCAAGCCCCAACGTAGTGCCCACGTAAAGGTCCGCGGCAACGTCGACGGAAAGTTTCAGGACCAACACCGCTCGCCATACACGGTGTACACATATATATCGTTGCATCTTTATGCTGAGACGAAAATCAAAACGCCCCGAAGTGGTGCAATAACGTTGCCCAGGGGCCGTGGACACCGCCGCGGACATTGCCGTGGACATTACCGTGGGAATTTCCGTGGATATTGTCGTGGATATTGCGGTGGAAATTGCCGTTGACATTGCCGTGGGACTGGCCGTGGAAGTTGCCGTCGATGTTGCCGCGGAAGTTGCCGTGGACATCGCCGCGGATTTTGCCGTGAACATTGCTGGGGCATTGCCGTGGGCATTTCCGTGGACCTTGCCTTGGCCATTGCCGCGGGCAGTGCCGTAGACTTTGCCGTGGAACTTACCGTGCACCTTGGACATGACCGTGGCTATTGCCGTTGTAAGTACCGTGGACATTGCCGTGGACCTTGCCGCGGACCTTACCGTGGGCGCTGCCGCGGACATTGCCGTGGGCGCTACCGTGGATTGCCGTGAACATTTTCGTCGGCGTTTCCATGGGCCTTGCCGTAGATATTGCCGTGGGTATTGCCACGGACGCTTCCGTGGACCTCGCCACTTGCCGTGGGCCTTGGCGTGGCGTGCCAAGGGTATTGCCGTGGACATTGCTGCGGCGCTTGCCATAGACTTTGCCGTGGCAAGCCGCGGGAATTCTTGCCGTGGGTTGCCACGGGCACTGCCGCGGGTTGACACGGCATGCCGTGGATAGCCATGAGCGCCACCGAGGGTAGCCGTGGCATGCCGTGGCAAGCCGCGGCAGTGCCCAAACCTTTACTTCTGGGTCTCATACAATATTCCCCCACATAGCTAGCCCCCCACACTTTGGAACTATAACATCAACGGGTTATCATACGCTACATGCCATGTATGTAGTTCGCGATGGTCCTAGCTATATGGGGGAATATTGTATGAGTCCCGGAAATAAAGCATTAAGACCGCAATTGATCTGTGAGTCTTGTGGGCTGTTGTAGGATGAATGCAGTCTACAAGGTATGTACCCCTAAGTTATGCACATGTACGGCTAGGATGCTTACAGGGAGGTGCGAAGCACGTGGACCCGTGCCGAAGCGGTGGTATTGTTGTGTGGTTCTTCGTGTACATACTCATGCTGCTGTAACGTACGAGTAGGGCATGCTTCAGGATTGCTAAGTTGCTCGCAGTGTACTTCATACATTGAGAGTGTATTTGGAGTATAGTCTTGCGATTATTGAGTGCCGCAAGTACTTGCGTGTGATCTACGTTACCTGGTGTACGTATGGCACAGCCCATAGGTCGGGCTATGTATATGCAGCCTATCGCACGACCCACGAGACGTCCCATAGGATACTTGCAGTAGATCAGGAGAGTAGAACGGGCCGCCGGTCGCCGGCTTGCGATGCCAAAAAAGTTAGCAGCATTGTGGCGAAGGATGGAGGTCAGACGTAATGCCAACAATTGAGAGCGTATACGCTGCCCGCGGAGAACAACGGTGACTGCCGGAGTGAATGTGATACTGCTGCAGTACACATGCATATGTACGTGTGTGCTCGTATCTTGATCACAAACCTGACACGTGCATTATACGACTTGCTCCACAGCTGTCGCTGCTGCGGTACAGCTCTGCCTACTCCGCGCGAGAGGTTCGACCGCTCCGCCAACACATCTCCGAGACAGACGAACAACAACAGCGGCAACTCACGGCGGTATAGTACTGGTACGTGTGTGTATATTGGTTACAACTGTGGTCACACATCCAACCCTCATAATAAACGATTTCCTGCGGCTGGTCATATGAAATGTGCAGTTGTATGTAACTGATACATACCCTGAAACCTGGTACGTATCTTCGCCATATGTCCGACGCACTTAACATAAAGCAGCAGCAGCTGCAGCTGAATACAACGCTCAGAGCAGCACAGCCCTGTAGTGCCTGTTTCACCAGGAATCACCTCGTATCACAGGATGTATTCATACAAACAATCGCCGGGGTTCATACAAATCTTTGTCCGAGTTTGATGGCCACTTTGTTTTTGTGAGCAAAAAACAAAACACTTTCTCCCACATATGCAAACAGCACCTACCTCTTCTCCTCACGTCTGTCTGCTTGTTCGACACCATGTTTCACACCGCAAGTTGGCACAATACAACGCTCGGAGAAGCACAAACCATAACGTGTCTATTTCGCGGAAACGTCTCGTAACCCAGGCATGTATTCATACGAACAATCGTCGGGGTTACTGCATATATTTGTCCGAGTTTGGTGCCCACGTTGCTGCAACTATATCTATTTTTCTCCCACAAGAATAATTTGTTTTTTCTCCTACACATTCGAAAAGCACCTGTTCTCCTCACGTCTGTCTGCGTGTCGGACGCCATGTTTCACGTCGCAAGTTGAAACTGTACAACGCTCGGAGCAGCACAAGTTTCAAGGTGGTTCTTTCGCCAGGAAACGTCTAGCAATACTTTCCTGTATTCATCTGAACAATGGTCGGGGCTACTGCGTATCTTTATCCGAGTTCGGTACCCACTTTAATGCAAAACATAGTTTTTTCTTCAACGCAAAAAAAATCGTTTTGTTCTCCCACACATTCGAAAAGCACCTGTTTTCCTCACGTCTGTCTGCGTGTCCGACCCCAGGTTTCACATCGCAAGCTGAAACTATACAACGCTTGGAGTAGCACAAATCTCAAGGTGGTTATTTAGCTAGAAAGCTCTCGCAATTCAGGCCTCTATTCATCTAAACATGGTCGGGGCTACTGCGTATCTTTGTCTGAGTTTGGGGCCCACTTTAGTGCATACAGTATATTTTTTCTCGCGCAAAAAAAGTCATTTCTTCTCCCATACATTTGAAAAACACCTGCTTTCCTCACGTCTACCTGCGTGTTTGAAACCGTGTTTCAAGTCGCAAGTTGAAACTATACAACGCTCGGAGCAGCACAAGTCTTAAGGTGGTTCTTTCGCCAGGGAATGTCTCGCAATACGTTCCTGTACTCATCCGAACAATGGTCGGGGCTACTGCGCATCTTTGTCCGAGTATGATGCCCACTTGGTTAATAATTTAATTTAGATTTTCTCTCAAACATTCGAAGAACACCTGTTTTCCTCACGTCTGTCAGCGTGTTCGACACCGTGTTTCACGCCGCAAGTTGCCCCAATACAACGCTCGGAGCAGCACAAATCTCAAGGCGTCTCTTTCACCAGGAGACGTCTCGCAACACAGGCCTGTATCCATATAATACGAACAATCGTCGGGATTGCTGCGTAGTTTTGTTCGGGTTTGATGCCCATTTTTTGTTTTTGGGCAACACGAAACGTTTTTTCTCCCACACACTGGAAAAACACCTGTACTCCTCACGCCTGTCTGTCTGATTATCCGACACCAAATTTCACGTCCCACGTTGGCACAATATAACGCTCGGATCAGTACAAATGTGAAGGCCTCTCTGTCGCCAGGAAATGTCTCGCACCGCAGGCCTGTATTCATACGAACAATAGTCGGGGTTGCTGCGTATCGGTGTACGAGTTCGGTGCCCACTTTGTGCAAAACACATTTATTTCTCCCACAAAAACTGTGTTTTTTTCTCCCGCGCATTCAACAAGCACCTGTTCTCCTCACGTCTGTCTGCGTGTCGAGCACCATGTTTCACGTCGCAAGTTGGAACTGGACAACGCTCGGATCAGCACAAGTCTCAAGGTGGTTCTTTCGCCAAGAAATGTTTCGCAATATGGGCCTGTATTCATACGAACAATCATCAAGCGTGTTCGTATTTTTGTCCGAGTTTGATGCCCACTTTACTTTGTTCTTTTCAACTTTCATTTTGTTCTCGCAAACGATTAGTACCTGTTTTTCTCACGTCTGTCTGGGTGTCCGACACAATGTTTAACGCCAGTTGGCACAATACTACGCTCGGAGAAGCACAAATATCAAAGCGTCTCTTTCACCAGAAGACGTCTCGTATCACAGGCCTGTATTCATACGAACAATCGTGGGGTTTGCTGCGTATCTTTGTTCATCTTTGATGCACATTTGTTTGTTTGTAATTTTGTTTTTTCTCCCAAGCATTCGAAAATCACCTGTTCTCCTCACGTCTGTCTGCTTGTCCGACACAACGTTTCACATCCGATGTTGGCACAATACCACGCTCGGATCAGCATAAATCTGAAGCCGTTTCTTTCGCGATGAAAAGTCTCGCATCACAGGCATGTGTCCATACGAACGATAGTCGGGGTTGCTGCGTATCTTTGTCCGAGTTTGGTGTCCTCTTTCTTTTTGTTTGTTCAACATTTCTTTTTCGCCTGCAAAAACATATTTTGTTTCTCCAACATATTCCAAAAGCACTTGTTCTTCTCACATTTGTCTACGTGTCCTACACCATGTTTCGCGTCGCAGATTGGCACAATACGACGCTCGGAGCAGCGCAAATATCGAGGCGTCCCTTTCGCGATGAAACGTCTCGCAAAACAGGCCTGTATTTATACGAGCAATCGTCGGGGTTGCTGCGAATCTTTGTTCGAGGAGTCTCTACGTCTGCCAGTTGCTTCTGTATCGCCACGTGGTGGATGGTGATTGTTTCCGTCCTTAAGTAGCTCCTTCAGGGTAAAGAAGCGTAGGGCGATGTGGCTTGTGCGCGAGCTGTAGGTGCTGTTTCCTGTGATTTGTAGAGCTCCGGATGCTGCCAAAGAGTGGTACAATTTCGAACAGCTTTCCAAATCCCAGGTCGGTCATCATGTTGGAGAGGTATACCGCCTCTTTGCTTGCGAGTGCCATGGAGATGAGCTCCGCCTCCAGAGTCGACTGCGCCATCACGTTCTGGAGCGCGGTCTTGAAGCTCAGTGGCCCTCCAGCCAGCATGAACAAGTAGCCGGAGGTTGACTTTTCGTTGTCATCGATGGTGCCCCAGCTCGCATTGCAATAGCCCGTAATTTCGAAGCGCCCTGTCGTGTACGTGATTGCCAGGCACGTATCTCTTTTTATGTAGCGGATGAGGTGTTTTGCTGCATTCATGTGTGGTTTGGATAGTTTGCTCATGCCTGAGGCCAGCTCGTTGACGGCGTAGGTGATGTCGTAGCGCGTGCATTGGCTCAGCAATATCAGAGACCCCGTGATGGCCTGGTAAAGTTGGATGTCCACAGGGTCTAGCAGCATCGTGTACGGCTGGTTGAGAGATATATTTGCGCCTGCTCCCGTCGTATGTACTGGGTTGCATTCTGCCATTCCGAATCGTGCCAGACCTAACCTAGCGTAGTGTTCTTGGCTAGTGGTCAGAGTCTTAGCCTCTAGGTCCCTGGTGATCTGCATGCCTATCACCATCGATACGTCCCTCATGTCGATCATGGCGAATCGGTCATTCAGCTGACATTGAAGATCCTTGAGTAGCTGTGTGTTTCCTCTAAGAAGGAGCAGGTCGTGTACGTGGTCAGAATGCTGAGGCTGTTGTCTGAGTCGAAGATGTAAACGCATGGATCAGGTGTAGTGGCTGTGAATCCGATGCCCTTAAGTGAATCTTCGATGGTGCTGAACCAGTTGCGAGGGCTTTGACGAAGTCCGTAAAGACTCTTATTGAGGTTCATCACTTGGGGACGTCCGGTTGAGGCGTCGAGTGATTCGTAGCATGGAGGACGTTTCGCACATAACTCCTCCTGTACCTCGGCGTTTAGAACGCTGTCTGTACATTGAGCTGGAGTATCTCCCGGTCTTCACTCGCAGCTATGGGCGAGTGCCATGTGAATGCTCTGGATGCGACATACTGGAGTATGTGTGCAGCCGCAGTCGATTTCCGGCACTTGCCCCCAGCCCTGAACCACGACCCTACTTTTCCGCGTATGATCGGCTTTAACCTGGAAGACCCACTTAGTCCCGAAAACCTTGTTCTCCAGTGCTACTGAATCGGGAGACACCAGGTCGAAGACGGCGCGCTTCTGACGAATGTCCATCTCCATGTCGGTGGCTTCTTTCAATTTGGTTGGTTGTGGCGGTTCCATCGCCTCCTTGCATGTGTTCGGGATCGTAATGACCTCCCCATCCGAACGGTTCTCGGAGACGGGGTTTTCCGGTAGCCAGGGAGTAGTCAAGGTATACTTCCATCCTGTGTTCTTGTGCTCCATCTGACCGGTGTTCGGTCCCAGCTACCAGCGCGTACTCCATCATGTTTCTGTTCTCGTGCGCTACTTCTGCCTCACTTGCAATTGGGCTGGTGAGCAGTCCAACTTTACGTAGTTCTTGCTGTTGGTGGAAGGTTAGTCCTTGGTGTGAGGCGGGAGCGACGGCGCCACAAACGCGTGTGCCCATACGTTTTGCGCCTCCCAGTTCGTGCTTTGTAGGCAATGCTCCTGTCTGGGTCGTGTCGGGTGTCTGGTAACTGCCGGCACTTTCAGCTGCCGGGTCTTCCTCGCCAGCTGGTATTGGACTGTCTGCATCCCTACTCGTGAGGTCCAACAGTTCCCTCAGGAGGTTAGCTACCTCTTCGTTGTAAGTGATACTGATCTCGTCCGTGCTTTCTGTCTGCGAGTTGTCTCGTTGAGTGCTGACGGAGTCACTTTCTACGTTGGTTCCGGTGGACTCGACTGGTGCCGACGCTGGGGTTTCGAGGACAAAGGAGAACAGGTCTTGGTTCATATTCAACTGTTGAAGAGGCAGGATGTGCTGACCTTGCTCCAGACGCGGACGGAGGCCGATGGCGGTGGCCATCCCGGTCTTAGCTGCTTGCAATGTAGAGAAACGATGATGCCCCAAACTAGGTACGACCAACCGCAAGGTCCACCCGATGCTAGTTGCCCTCCGTGTCGATGATTCACTCAGAAACCGTACCGGTGGCTGTTCCTAACAGAACGTGTCGTCCTGCGGCGCCTATCTTGTGGGTCTTTCGAGTGTCTTGAAGTTTAGCAGTTCGTCCTTCAGACCCGGGTGGAGTTCGTCGTCAAAGTAATGCCCGGATGATCTGCTATCCACCAGCATGGTCAAGGTGTTTGGATCAGGCCTGGGTGTGTCAGCAGTAGACTCCCTACGCTTGGTTGGCTGTGCATTTTCCTGGAAATCTGTTGATTCGGTCAACGCAGACGCCACGAAGGCAAAGCCGAATTCTGCGTCGTCTTCAGCGGCAGTCGACTTACTCCCTGCGTGGGCACTGTGCACCTCTCTCCGTGATGGGTTCTCCGTGTTGCCTTTCCTTTCTGGGTGCTGCAGTCGGCATCGCTGTGTGCCATCAAATTGTGCACCGAGCACCATGTTTGTGTAGCAGATCGTTCCGTCTTGCTGTTGGAGCAGTCTCGCTTGACGTGCCCGGGTTCTTGGCAGTTGTAGCATCGTACCTCCCGTGGTCCTTCGGTAGTTGTCAATGCCGCTCCTCTGCCAGCTAAGTTGATGACACGTCATGGTCTCGAGAGTCGGTCGATGTACAAGTTTCTCATCATTGATTGAATGTCGTTGGTGCAAAAGTTAGGATTGTGGAAACTGGTCATCTTTACGAACATGCAGTCGTCGTGTAGTCCTTGCCATACGATAACTTCAAATCTCGCTTCCGAAATCTTCTCTCTCATTTCATGCAGTCGCCCTCGAACCTCCAGCATCTTGAAGGTGTAGTCATCAGGATCCCGCCTTTGCTCCATACGGATGCTTACTAACTCTCGTAGCAGGCCCGCCGTGCCTCCTTGCTGTTGCTGTTATACTTGGTGTAAAAAGCGTTCCACGCCTTTTGCCCGTGTCCCAGACCTCTCGCCGAAGTCCTTTCGTCTTAGTTTTGAACTAGTGTAGCTGAAGGGCCGCTAGTGACGAGATGCAATATGTAGAAGAGGGACTCGCACACTCTCTTCCAGCGACAAGCTTCCGCCAGATGTCTCGGGGCGTCCGGGTTGTCAATGTTTGTGAAAATCGGTATTAAATCAACCAATCCGTTCAGTACGTCAAACACGGTTTGGTTCGACATGGACAAGACTGCGCGGGTCTTTGAGCTCCAGTCGCGATAGCTCTCCGGTCACATCGAGTCTGGGAACATTGCTTATGGTTGATGTCACGACATTTTCGGGTTCCTCCATGACTGCTTATGATGCGGTGCTTGTGCCGACCTGTTGCGTCGATCTTCTTCTTCTCGTCAGTTCTGTCTAAGTTCCGGACCACCTGAATCTGTGCCGGTCTGTTCGCCGGGCTTACTTTCTCGTTCAGCTCAATCCTGTCCGAGGACCGCCTGAAGCATGCCGACCTGTTCGCCGGGCTTCCTTGTTTATAGTTTAGCTCGACAGTATCCGCGGGTCGCCAAATTCCGTGCCTGTCTGTTTGCCGGGCTTCTGTTTCTCGTTCAGCTCAATTTTCCACGAAGATCGTCCGCAGCGTGCTAGTCTGATTAACGGGCTTGTTTTTCTCGTTCAGCTCGAACTTGTACACAGACCGCCTGAAGCGTGCCGGTCTGTTGGCAGGGCTTCGTATTCGCGTTCAGGAGGATCTTGTAGGCAGATCACTTGAAGCATGCCGGTCTGTTGGTCGGGATCCCTTTTCGCGTTCAACACGATCTTGTACGCAGACCACCTGAAGCGTGCCGGTCTGTTCGTCGGGCTTCCTTTTCGCGTTCAGCACGACGATCATGTACGCAGATCGCCTGAAGCGTGCCGGTCTGTTTGCCCGGCTTCCTTTTATCGTTCAGCATGACCTTGTACGCGGATCACCTGAAGCGTGCCGATCTGTTCGTCGGGCTTCCTTTTCGCGTTCAGCACGATCATGTACGTACGCAGATCGCCTGAAGCGTGCCGGTCTGTTGGCAGCGCTTCGTATTCTCGTTCGGCACCAGCGTGTTTGCGGGATTCGAAATTTGGTTGGGTAGGAGTTGGGTAGGAAACATATAACAATAGTATTGAAACTGTCAAAATCACTATCCAAGGCCAACCCAACCCAAGAACAACCCAACCCAAGAAAGATCAGATAAAATTAGGTTAGTTTTTTTTTTCCTGCCATTTTTTCAATTTCCACCTTAATGTTTTCTTGGGTTGGTTGGCCTTGGGCTATTGAATTCGTTGGTTTCAGTACTATTTTTACATTCTTTACAACCCAAGAGAGTTTGGAAATCGCAAAGACCCTACCGTCTTGTACGCAGATCGCCCGAAGCATGCCGGTCTGATCGCCGGACTTCCTTTTCTTGGTCAGCACGATCTTGTACGCACATCACCGGAAGCGTGCCGGTCTGTTCGTCGGGCTTCCTTTTCGCGTTCAGCACGATCTTGTCCGCAGATCGCCTGAATCGAGCCGGTCTGTTCGCTCGGCTTCCTTTTCTCGTTCAGCAAGATCTTGTACGCAGATCGCTTGAAGCGTGCCTAAGTGTTCTCGCCGGGCTTCCTTCTCTCGTGCGGTAGATATGTTCGCCCTGCTAGTGTCCGGTAGTAGATCATCCTACTAGTCTTTATCTCGTGCAAAATAAATAGATGTGTGTCTTCTGTTAGTCTCGGGCGGCAGTAGATACGTTCTTCCTGCTACTAATAACCCTTCTTGTTCAGCAGTAGAAGTAGATATGTTCTTCATGCTAGTCTCCGACTGTAGATGTTCTTCCCGCTATTAATAGTGTCCCGCAGTAGAATGTTTCATCCTGCTAGTCCTGTTTCTCGTGCAGGAGAAGTCGGCATGTTCTTCATCCTATTTTCTGCGAGATACTCCCAATAGCTCTGACAGACGCCGTGTCTTCGGTTTGGGGCTATGTACTCGTAGTTGGAATGTCGGTTGCCTCAACTCATTTTGAATTCCAAGCTTGCTGCGAGGTGTTCCAGTATGATCACCAGACTGCAGTCTGTAGCTCCACCTCAGGGGATGTCCCTGCGCCGTGTGTTGCACACTAAACCCTATTAGAATGTGATGAGTGGACGCTAAGATGGCTGACCGATGCCGGTCTTCAGAGGCCAACACAGAGTCGTCATGATACGAGCTCGTGCAGCACTGCTGATGATTTAGACGATAGTGGATCACATGAAATGGGCTCTCGCTGGGCCAACAAAAGCGTACTTCGTATGGTACTATGAAACTCTGCATGAGTTCAAATGCGGGTAAAAAACGAGAAAACATGGTGTGTAAGCACAAGCCGGTTCTCCTCCTTACTGTAATATTCACCTAGTACGGCAAATATTCACCTCGTACGGTAGTATCCACCGCATACGACAACCTGGTCAGGCTTACGCACGCGACCTCAGTCAACACGTTACTTAATGGAATGTCGTGCCGAAAGGTGTGTCCTCTTCCATACTCAACGCGATGAACATCTAACCCATGTACGACCACTTACCAGGTACTCTGCACACACGTATCGACTATGTAGTGAATATCTACCTTTACTTTGACGGGGTGGATTTCTAGAGGATCCTACTCTTATAACACATGTCTGGTACAATAATACTCTACACACATATGGTTGTGTCATTATTCGCCGGAAGGCGTACTTGTGATGCCCGAATGAAAACAGCTTTAAAGCACCGGTGGTGCTGTGCATGTGGCTTATGAACGGAAAGTGGAATGAACACTTGAACTACATTGGGGTTAGCAAGATGCAACATCGGAATATGTCTTGGGAATCCCGGAACGGCATCTATCTCACAACGTAAAACGTAAACCCAGGCTTTGGACCCGGAAACATATCAAACTGGCCGGCTACCCCGATCGTGGGCTACCACGTATTTTCTGCCCTTCCCGTACAAAGAAGACGGGTGGCACTGCGATAAAACATACGTTGTCGCGAGACTGTTGATACCGCAGGTGATACAATAATTCCTGTGGTCCAAATGGTGATCTTGTAGCGACCCCAGGAACGGTATGCCGGTAGCCCCGAATTATAAAGATAACCTGGTATTGTCAATGAATGACATTGCAGTGAATCCAGAGCCGTCTTTCCAGAAGTCCTAAACTGTGTTGTGGCGACAATTCCGGAAGCCATGCTGCCCCGTTCATCTAAAACAAGAATGCCGTGGGACGTCCGCGAAACCACCGCTCCTGTGACCCCTTGTTGCTGTTACGAGGGACTCCGAGAGCTTCGACGGTCTGACGCGCACGGTGCTGGAGTGATTAAAACCCCAATGCCGATATGTAGCGAGCATTCGCAACGGATCGTGTTTTGCAGCAGACCAGTTTAACGTCTGCTCGGCGATCCGGCGTTGATGCCACCCACTCCTTTGAATACGCTGTGGTGGTTCTTGTAGGTGATTAATGACGCTGGGTGGTTTCGCCGGCATAAAGCGCACACCCCCGTCGAAGAGGTGGCATTTAGTGTTGGCGATGGCTTGACCGATAGTCCTTTGTAAAGATTCCGTATTTCATCAGGCCTGCTTGCATATAGCAGCATCGGGATCTATCGACGATCGGATAGAAGCAGACGAGAGAAAATCAACTCGGAATTTTCACAGTTTCGATCTTACTCCGGCGGGAACAGCATCCCAGCATTGGTTGTGCTAAACCCCCCGCCAAATGCTTGAAACCTGTGTTTCCTGAAGATCCCAGGTGTCAACGCCCCCCCCCAGAAATGTACGAGCTTTCTTGTTCTTCGCCGCAGAAGCTCTAAATGATGATGATCGTGGCACGTCTGCGGAGACCAGGTGCTGCTATTCTAACGGAGGCTCCTAAACGATAACTACGATCATGGCAGTTGTGTGCACAATCTTAGAGTGAACGCTGCAGCTCAGTCCTCCACTGTACGTAAGCTTCCCTTTATGTCCCAAACTACGAGTAGCGCTGCAGCGTTACCGTGATCCGAGGCTCGTCATCTGTTAGAGGGACATGGCCACTGGAGGCGTATTGGGCTGGTGCTAAGTACCTTCAAACAATCCACGGCGGCACCCAATTTATGCCACAGTCGATGCATTCTACGGTAGCGGGTAGTTCGTCAGTTGGGGAGTCCCGTTAGCCAGAAGCACTTAGGACACAAACGGGCACCCCCTCCGTTCGCACACAGCGCGGTCAGTGGGCACCAACCGACTCTTCGGACTATAGGCCAATCCGAATCAACATCTTGATGTTGTAAGCGGTCGCTCTCCAAATCTAACAAGGAAGAAGACTGGTGGGAGCATGAGAGGGGGACGAGCGTGGACGAGGTGGGAGTAAACATCCTAACTGAGCTCGGCGAGAGGCGCACGCCCAAGCTAGATGACCTGTATGGGTAATTGTCCTGGCCGTCCGACAGCAATGCCTCTCTAGTGCTTACCGGCTGAGTCATTTGCGTCCTCGTGACAACTACCGTACCGCCGTAGTTTCTCCGTGCGATTTACAAAGTCCCGATCAACGACTATGGCGTTGGTTTGTGGCGTTTTCTTACGAATTATTGCAGCGACGCCTCGTGGCGATGGTGGTATTCATAGGAAATCCGCGTACTGGGTCCTTTCATCACGGCGTAATGTATAACTTGGGTTCTATAGGGCCTCATGCTGCTAAACGCCGACTAGATAAGCTGAGTGTTACGCCCGCAACGGGTGTAGATGGCTTCGCTCCCGATTGCCAACTCGGTCGGCTATTACAAACAACATATACCTACGAGGCTGCCCAATATTGTTACACTCCCATTGAGTATTCACGACGTATGTGCATACCTTGGGTTCTATGGGGCCTCATGCTGCTAAGCGCCGACTAGATAAGCAGAGTATTACGCGCCCAACGGCTGTAGATGGGTTCGCTCCCGACTACCAACCCGCTCGGCTATTACAAACAACACATACCTACGAGGCTGCCCAACATTGTTACACTCCCATTTGAGTGTTTACAACAATAGTGGACGCATGCTGTTGGTAGAGGTGCATCTTTATTGCTGTAGATCGTCACTGTTTATGCAGAGCTGTACGTACGCCGCACCCAAAGCCTGACTTTCAGAAAAATTGTGACGCGTTCGTTAAGATCGACCCTACACGCGTGCTACGATAGAGGTAGCACGTTTGGCACAAATATTTTCTGAAAGAACGGGGCTCCTTAACCCAAATTCGTCGGAATTTCATTCTTGTTTTGCAACATGAATACCTTTTATACCTAGGCCATCATGGGTTTGGTCATCGATCGGGTTACACTTTCAGTTTGCTCAAACCAAGTTTTTGGGGGAGGTGTAGAGCTCCTAAAGTGAGTAGCTTCAGAAAAAAAATGTGTGCACCTCTACCACATTTTTTTTCTGAGGCTCCTCACTTGAGGAGTTCTGAACCTCACTCAATAAAATGATTTTGAGCAAACAGAAAGTGCGACCCGATGAACAAACCCATGATGGCCTAGGTATGCAGTTTTTTTTTTTTTTTTTGCAAAACAAGAATGCCATGCCGACGATTTTGGGTTAAGGAGTCCCGTCATTCAGAAAAAAAAACGTTTCAGCCAAAAAGTGCTGCCTGTATCGCAGTACGCGTCCCTAACCCGACGAACAATCCCACGGCCTATAGGTGTAGAAAAAATAACTATGTAGCTGATACAACACAGAAGGGAACCCAAATGTTGGCTAGCTCCTAGGCTGACGAACGCGTGAGTCATGAATAGTTTGGAGTAGGAGTGGTGTCCTGCGTTAGCACGTGTCTGCACTGGGAGCGTGCTATGGGATCGTTCATAGAGATAGGCGTGCGATTCCGAGTATGTTTCTGTTAACGGTCGAATTTTTACGTGAGACGTCAAGTTTTTCATATCGGGATACGGAGTACAATTTTGATACCTCGTGTACCGAGGCATGGCTAAAGTACGGCCACGGGCATCGTACTCCATACGCCACATCTTGGGTGCATGCGGGGCGGGAGGGTGGGGGCTACCTCATATGTGCTGACAATCATCGTGTAACAAAGATCATGCCGACAATGGAATTTTGTCGAAAATACCTTGATGACCACGACCGATCTCCTTTAATCTACGCCGTCTCGGATACTAAAGCATTCGGATCCAGGTTGATTTGATTAAAGTGGGCGTACAGCTGTAGCCCTAAATGACGTTGTCCGAGCGTCTTCCTCTTGTTGTCGGACGCTAATTTGTGCGTATCATATATATATATTGCATGACCCATAAAGTCATTAACGCCTAATACCTGGTACCTGGATGGACTCTACGTCCCCCACGCCAATTTTTTTTTTTTTTTGTTTGCTCATCCCATCTATTATCTTCGCACTTTTTCTTTCTCCTTCTCCCTCCCTATTAATACTCGTAACTCAGATCCGGGGTCACTTAGCAG
>JAYJMJ010000728.1:571508-589310 GCA_036873875.1 Laminaria ephemera | reverse complement strand
GATGATGTGATGGTGATGGTGATGGTGATGGTGGGTGGTGATGGTGATGGTGATGCTGATACGGACGATGATGGGTGGTGATGATGATAATGGTCGCGATGGTGATGATGATAGTGATGGCGGTGGTGACGACGATTATGGGGATGAAGTGTCGCCTGTCGCAGCGTATGACAGAAAACCATCATACTTCCTGTTTCGCTGTACTGTAAAAACGCCATGAAGCTCCCGGCAACCTGAGGAGCTGGAAGGACACGGACTGTCACCACGATATCTGCTCATCGTCACATCTAGTGCGTCGTTTCCTGAAGCATTGACACTGTTTTTGTAGTAACCTCCGGCGGATGGGTAAAAATGAAGCTTAAGCTCACACACTTCCACGCATGTGTCGTGCCAATTTAACTCGGTTGCCGAACCAACGGTGCTGCCGTGGCAACGGAAACACTGTCATTACCATATAGGACAGTGTATAACGTACCCCCTCGGACGAATTTCAAAGCTGATTTTCTCGACGACCGGTAGAGTGCAAACGCCGAGCGACGCGTTTATGGAAATATCTCGACGAGATCTTCCGAAAGCTGCCATCTTCGTTGTTTGTGCCTCCCTAGTATGGAGGAAATCGGCTCTGAAATTCATCCCAGGGGGTGTGTTGTACACTATCAAACGGTAGCGTTGGCGCTCCACCACACAAGTCGCCACCGATACCTCTTCGAAATGCTACAAGGTCATCTCCGTGATACGCTGTTGCCAACGCCGAGCCCCTCTCACGACCGCGTCCCTTGCCCCCCCCCTTATTTTTCTCCAACAGACAGAAAACGAGCCCGATGTGTCTTTTTATGTAGGGTCAACAGGTCTGATGTAGGTAAACGCTCCCCCTTTCAATGGCTTTCTGGTCGCGCCCCCCCCACCCGGCCTGGTCGGTGAAAATCCGACGTGCTCCGTCCCTGCATTGTAGGGATGCGAGGGTCAATGGTCTTAAGACTACGGCCATGCATGATGTATATGCACCCCTCCCCCCTGCCCCCCACCCCGCTGCCCCCTCCTACCTGCCCCCCCCCCCCCCTCACCCCTGCGCTCTCCCCCCTCACCCCCAACAGACTGGAAACGAGGCCGATGTATCTCTTTATGTAGGATCGACAGGGCTGATGTGGGAAAACGCTCCCGCTTTTAATGCTCTGTTGGTGTTCGCCGAGCACCGATATTACGGGGAGTCTCTGCCGTTTGGCGCTCCGGATAAAGGGCGAGAGTTTCTCAGGCAAGGCAATAATAATAAGACTCATTTGGTAATTTTTCTAATCGCCGCTACGTACGTACAGTACTGGACACCTAGTAAGAAACAGGGTAATAGGCTGACATTTACAGGGACATAAGAAATCCGGGAGCCGTTATACTGAATTCGGTGTAGAACGTCCACTTCAAAATATGAAACCCAGCCTGGGTCAGTATTTCTTTTTCTTATTATTAATGGGTGTATTGCCCTAAAATGCGCTAGTTTCTCAGACAAGACAAAAGTCCTTTTGGTCACTTTTTTATCAGACAAGACAAAAGTCCTTTTGGTAACTTTTTTATCAGACAAGACAAAAGTCCTTTTGGTCACTTTTGGGTCCACTGCTACCTACCTGGTATTATACGTACTTCACCAAGATGTACGGTACCTTGTAGAATGTAGGATGCGACAGTATCTCGGGCAACGCAGTACTCCTTTTTGTAGTTTCTTCGCCCGCTACTACGCACATTTTGCATAGATGCACGGTACCTTGTAGAATGGTGTAGGATGCGAGAGTTTCTCGGGCAAGGATAAACTCCAGTTTCTAACTTTTTCACCCGCTGCTACGTACGTGTTGCACCAAGATGTACGGCACCTTGTAGAATGCAGGATGCGAAAGTTTCTCAGTCAAGGCCAAACTCCATTTTGTAAATTTCAGTCAGCTGCTACGTTCGTATTGCACTAAGAGGTGGTGCCTTGTACCAGTAGAATATAAGATGCGAGAGCTTCCCAGGGAAAGCAATACTCTTTTTTTTAGCTTTCGATCTGCTGCTACGTACGTACTCTATCAATATGTATGGTAACTTGTAGAATGTAGGGTGCGAGAGTTTCTCGGGCAAGGCAAGAGTCTTTTTTTTAGTTTTACCGTCCGCTGCCACGTACATGACATAATATGTAGGTATCTGGTAGAATGCAGGATGAATGGATGGATGGATGCATGGTTGAGCTGGTGGATGGATGCATGGTTGAGCTGGTGGATGGATGCATGGGTGGATGGATGGATCAGTAGAGCATACTACTTATCCGATAAAATGGGTAAAGCACATTGTGTACGAGACAAAGGGGATTATCCCTACATTGGTTGATTGGGTTTGATTGGGTTAGGGTTGGGGCTAGATACAATTCAAAGTGTATGTCAACCATTTTATCGAATACGTGGTAAGCTACCCTTGGGTGGATAGATGGGTCGGGATGAACCTGCGCAGAGTGCGAGTGGTAGCCGTCCCATCCAATATGGGCGCGTGGCTTGCTGGCCTTGCTCACGGGCGTGGGCATGAGCCATTCGAAATTTCGCGATGAAATAACCCGCTAACAATAACAAGAGTGCCATTTAACCCTTTTGGGGGCCCATTTATATCGACTAAAAACACGAGAAGCGCGGTCTTATCAACCGTCTAGGAAGGGCGTGCTGCAGTACGAGTATCACCATGCTGTGCGCGTGTCATATGGCTCCTAAAGTTGCGCTTCGGACACACTCCCTACCCAGCATCCCGGGCTTCGTGTGGCCGATTCTGTAAACGTCACTTTTTTCGTCGCTTGTTCCCTCTCAAGTTCCCAAAGGGTTGAAGCCGGAGCACACCTCGTAATGATGTTGCACTGCACTTTTGCTTTAATTTGCCTGCAATCCGCCCTTGTTGTCCAACCATGTTGTCCGTCCAACATTGTCGTCCCCCCGATCGCTCAGACTCTGGTGCAAACGACGAACAAGAGTGTGATCCCTCTGCAGAGCGGTTGAGCAAACAAAGCCTGGAGTCACGCCACGCTCGCCGATTGGATGTCGGATTATTAACCTTTTTTGCTAGAATGTATCGTAGCCCGGCAACGTGCATTAATTTTTTTCCTTGTGGAGTGCAGGTTGCCGTGAAGCACGAAAGAGCCCGAGGACCTCGCGCACGGTTTCCGTTTGTCATGCATTGTTGACTACAGTAGGTAGACTGGTACTGTAGGTATAGTCTACATGGTACAGCAGGGAATGCTTGTAGTGTAGGTGCCGGTAAAGCTGTAGTTAGAAGCCGCAATCGCCACATGTCTTGCGCTGATATTGGCACCACTGGGTTTAATTTATATTTTCGTCGAATAGTTGCCATGGGATTATCTGCTTCTAGACGGGAGTGGTGGAAGCAGAGGAAACTTCAAGTCCGAACTGGATTATCACAGCGCGTGTAGCGTAGTACATAACGAAGCATGTGGGCATTTTTTCTTTCTTTCCTGCAGCAGTTTTGATTTTTTATGTAGCTCGAATACGTAACTCAAAGCGTAAAGGTGGGGCCGCGCGCTTGCCGAGTTGCCACCAGCGGCTTGTCACACGAAGACACGTTGTTTTGTAGATGGCTCGAGGGCAAACTGGTACCAGTAGATGTGAACCGCATAGAAGGGGAAGGTACAGTAGACACCAGTGACAGATGCGGAATTGAGACCTAGCGTATGCGCTGAAATGTCATTTGCCGCTCGCCAGTATTATTGCCGTGCGTACAAACGTTGCAGAGAGACGGGGCAGAACTTCGGCTACCATATTTACGAGAGAATGCGAGTTTCTAGTATTGATGGCGCCGAAAAATAGGGACCCTTTCGAGTTGCCTGAAGCATCCGCCGACCACCAACGCACACAAGTTGACGACAGTTACATATCCTGCTGCGCGAGTTCCTGGCGACAGCTATACTATCTTTCGACCGAGTCTTTCGAAGGTATATCACCTAACATCCTTTTCATAGGATGGGGATTTCAGTCGGTCTGTCCGTCTCTCTATTTCGTGGTAACGTTGCACCCGCGAAATGTCGATGACGAGGTAATCCGATAGCTGGCACAACAAGCACCAGGTATTATACCAGAACTCGTACTATATGAAGAAAAAAAAGAGTTGACATACGCAGCTTGCCAAGATGAGTGTCGACGAAATTCTCGATCTCACAGCTGAGGTGTCTCTATTTTTTATAAAAACAAAACCAAGGCCGTTGAGGGCAAGTTAGGAATCCGATGTGACTCTTGATTACCTCCAGCGATGCACACACAAGTTGTCGTTTCTAGCTCACGACACCGAAAAAAATTACAAGACCCGACAACAAATCTCGAAGCTTTTCTACAAGACGAGAAGCTTCAAAGAAAAGGCCTTAAGAAAAGGCCGATGCACCTGCCTTGCCAAAAAAATGTCCGGATTCCGCTCTTCCCACTTGCCCTTCAGCGCGGATGACTTACGTACGTACAGAGTGGAAAGCTACACCTTCCTCCGCGAAGAGTTGTTACGGTCGTTCTGTGCGAACGTCGGCCATTCTGCGCGAAACGTCGATATTTATGCGCGTGCGTCGATCGTTCTGCGCGCACGTCGGTCGTTCTGTGCAAACGTCGGTCATTCTGCGCGAACGTCAGTCCTTCTGCGCGAATGTTGCGCGAACGTCCCCTTAGCTGATGTGACTACTGTTGCAGACTAAATTAGAGTACAGTGACTCATGCGGCAACTTGGGCCGGCACCTCCTCCTCCTCCTCCTTGTCGACCCAACGGTCGTTGTCCTTGATGAGTTCGATGAGGGCATCACATGCCTCCTCGTTTGGGATGCCCTTTTGCACCAGCTCCTTGCCAACATACAGGTCCACCTGAACGGCATGCACGAGTTTCAGTCCAGCCGCGTCCATTGGAACATACCAGGGTACACACGTCCAGTAGAAAATACCAGAGGGTATGTAAACTAGGTCTTGATTTTGGTTCACATCGCACGATGAAGCAATAATAGTTGCACACGATAAGTGGCACAGCTTACGCATTAAACACACAGGTCCACCCGAATGGCATGCCCGAGTTTCAGTCCAGCCGCGTCCATTAGAAAATACCATGGTACTACACACAACAGGCCTTGATTTTGGTTCACATCGCATGATAGGCAATACTAGGGTACTACACACAAGAGGCCTTGATTTTGGTTCACATCGCATGATAAGCAATAATAGTTGCCGCGTCCTTAGAAAATACCAGGGTACTACATATAGTAGGTCTTGATTTTGGTTCACATCGCACGATTACGCAGTAGTGGCTGCACACGATGAGGGCACAGATAACACACTGTGTAACACACGAAAAGCGCCGAGCATCGTCTTCTCCGCCTCGCTGATTAACTTTCCACCGCGTTTGGGAACTTGGCGTTGTTACTGCTACAGCCCTATGCGAGCATGTCAGCTGTCGCATCGTGTTGCGGTAAAGGAGAGGATGACGGGGCTTCGGGAACCAAAAACGGCATAATCCGTGGTTTGTTTGGACACAAAAGAAACTAGGGTCGCATCGTAAAAACCTGTACGTTGTCGACTTTTCATTTCAACTCGCATTGCCACAAGCCCCTTTCAAACTCTCCTCGCCATTTGCAGCAGTATGTCATCGTCAGGATGCGACAACACAATCAACGCTTGCTCCAAAAGCATAGCACCGCTTCATGCATTGAAAAGGATAGTAGTACCAGCCAGCGCGACAAAAATGAAGGCACGTACAGGGGGGGAGAAGAAGTGACGACACCTGTGACCACGACTTGTCCAGAAGGCCGCTGAGGGTGAAACCTCCTACGAGTTGAGATGAAAAGTAAAACCAATGATAAAAAAATAAAATAAAAAGCACCAGCAAATTGTACCATTTTGGCCGAAAATATTCGGAAATGCAGCATGCGTGTAAAAGAAAACAATGAACAGATGAATTGCCGTTGTTTCACCTTTACCAGCCAATTGTATACCACTGTGGCCGACCATATTGGAAAATACCCGGAAAATATAGCATGCGCTTAACACAAGACAATGGATAGTGTTGATAGTGTGGTTAGAGTGATTCGTTTTTTCACCTTTCCGGGTGCTCCACCGACGTATCCAAAGTCGGCATCTGCCATCTCTCCCACGCCGTTGACAATGCAGCCCATGATGGCAATCGCCACGCCCGGCAAGTGCCCCGTCTTTTCAGAAATCTGAGCGGTCACCTGCAGTACCAGATATAAACAACAGTACCGCAAAAGCGGTGCGATGCGAAACATGAGCCATCAGTCGATCTGTGGTACTGCGGTGCACATATCAGTTTGTACTTGTTTTTTCTTCCATCGGGATGTTTTTGTAGCCTTTTTTGTGACCACGGGCTATATTTCAGGGAAATGAGCTAATGTGAGATAATACTCATCATCATCATCATCTATCGGAAGGGTCGCCACTCAGCAACCGCAGGATAGTGCATTTGACAGCAAACAGTATAATAACTGAATCAACGAGCGAAAGCATAAAAAGCATACCCACGTGAAAGAAGGTGTGAGAGTACTGCTACTGCTATGGAAGATGGCAACAGTAAACGCCGACGTGTGTCGACCGTGGTTTTGTAGGCGGCATGGTGTGCATCACACCATATGACCTCCTCTTAGGGTCGTTCCCAAAGAAAAAAAAAATGACAAAAAAAAAGTGATATTTTCGAGGAGTCGTGACATTCAAAAGTTTTGAAAAATCGCTTAAAAAATAATGCCACGATTCATGACGAACAACCGCGTTTTTTTTTTAAACGTGACATAACGCCAAATTACAAATATCACGAATCGTGTTTTTTTTTGTCATGAACCGTGATTTTTGGCGTTCAATAGGAATCACCATTAACCCTTTTATTTAGTGTTGCAAAAAAACATGCCCCACACTATTTCCAAGCAGTTTGTCCCCAAAAGCCCGCGTGCAGACCTCTGAAGTGGTTAAAAGCCCGGTGATTGACTCACCTCTTGAAGGTCGAACAAGGTTCGCCCACAGCTAGGGCAAGAGACGTACTCCGTTTTGGTATTGCGCATCCGGCATCCCTGGAGGAGGCCGAAGCAGGTGGACCGAAGCCCTCCCTTGTCCACACCCGGGGCTTGCACCATCACGCCGTCTCCCAATCCATCCACCAAACAGCCACCCACGTGGGCCCCGACGCTCAGGATGAACTTGTCTTGCGACATCTGGCAAGCGTAACAACACCAACGCCAACGTTAATGGTTTGGCCTTATATGTATTGACATGTGTATACTAACAGATGTATACCGACCGAAAACGTAAACCGATCAAAAGATCGACGCGTGCGATGTAGGATTCGGCTTTGTATGTGTTGACAAATGCATACCAGCTGATGTAAACGAGTGCGACGTAACCAAGCGTTTAGAACGAGCGCGCAGCATTACGAGCGCCCCTATGCTGCGCGCGTATCTTACAGCTCCTTACATTATATTACCGTCTTTTACGCCCCTCGCTTCAGTAAAAAAAACAAATAACAGAACGCCTCCAACCAAGAAAAACAGTGATTAATTCACTGCAATCTCGTGTGTAAGGATGCGTTCAGCCTCTTTGGGACATCATGGGGAAAACCAGTGATTATTACAGCATCAGCCACGCAAAGCAGCCCGTGCTGCTGGGATAGGGCATGTGTCTGAACTGCAATGTAAGGAGCTGTAACACACAGCGGTGATACTCGTACTGTTGCACGCTCTCCCTAGACCGATGATAAGATCGACCCTCACGTTTTTTCGCATTTCATTGGTCCCAAAGGGGTGAATTACACAGCCTTTGGCGATCGCACCTCGGCAGCCTGGGGGAACGATGCGTGGTGGACTATTGCGAGATCGCTGTTGGTGTCCGCCAGGTGTTGGAATACTCGTCGGGAGGCGTGCACGCGGCTGACTCCCTCCGGGACGTTGAGCAGCCCCATGATGGGCTTCGGCGACAGGCTGGACAGCCCCGACAGGTCCTCCGTCCCCTGTGTCAATACAAAAAATAAACACGACAATAATCAGCACATGAGAACGTGGAATATGCAGTATTGGCAGATAACGTCAGACGAGAAGACAGGTACGGAAAAAATGACATCTATCGACAGCTGTCTTGTCACGACTTTTTGCCAGCCGTCGGATATAACCTTAACCTTCGATCTTGCTCCCTGTAGGCGCCATCTGCTAACAACCCATATATTCTTCAAAAATATAAATACCTCTGCTTCACGTACATGACCGTTAAACGATAAGACAATATTGCACTATATCTGACACACGCTGTTGCGCGGGACGTCTCGTCGAAATATAAACGACCCGGGGAGTTGCTACTTTTGCCAAAATCTGGTGGTGTTATTACTGCGGGCGATCCGGAAACACCCCATCAGTTATTGGACTTGGCGGCGGATGATGTTATGCTTCAAACGTATAAATACAAACTCACCTTGATGGACACGGCGAGCCTAATGGCTCCTGCTGGCAGGGTGACTTGTCCCCCCGCTTTCGTTGCATCTTCTAGCGAAACAACCGCGATGGCGTTGGGCAAAGGGTTTGCTACCAGGGCAGCAATGGGTGCCATCACGCCCACCCCCGCCTAGGCCAGAGCAACAACAAAGAAACAACAAAGAAACAACGAAGCAACAACAAAGCACCGGGTTCAACGGGAAGGCGAGGAGAACGAGCAGGTCTTGGCGTTAGTGGTGTGTTATTGGAGCTATCATACCGTTGTAGGTACCGTATTACAACAGTAATGGCCACTGTACTACAGTGCTACAGAAATTGCTCGCTACGCTAATGGAGTGAGTGCGACCATTGGCTTTTCCCTCCATGCGTACCTGGTACATGCCATCGCCAATGTGCCAAATATACTATAAATGACGTTATACCTGGTACATGTATGTATGCCTGTCCGACCGACCTGACCGCACCACAGTTCATGGTTTTAATCTGACTGTGATAGCATGATACCAGGTATGATATAATGATAGCATGTTATGGTATGATGTTATTGATATGATATCATGAGATCGCCTCTCACCTCTTGCATTCGGCGCAAGGCAGTGCGTGCGGCCTTATCATCGGAGGCGGGAAGCTGCTCCAGATACACGCTGTCGGCCGTCGCGATGTCCTTAAATGGCATCCCCACAGCGGTCTTGAACCCAAGCTGCAACGCCAACAGACGATTGTTTTGTTTTAGTAAAAAAAAAATGAAAAACAAAGCATGGCAACATGGGATCGGTCTGTGGCAAACAGTTACGTAGTCAAGCGTCCACGCCACGTACTATTTCGGAATTGTGCAAACATTATAGAACAGCAGCAGTCTTCAGTCCTTATACTTGTTAGTAATTACAGCAGTGCACGCACAAGCGTTTTTGCTTGCTGTTTGAAGCTTGCTTACAACGCGTTCTCCGCCGATCGCCGGCGTAGAAGTAGCCAAACGTTTTTAGTGCGTGACATGCGCTGGTTAACAAAGATGCTTCCTTTTTGACACATTCGAATATGTATCTGAACCATCCACACTCTTTCGTGCAAATCAATACATAAAAGTGCCGTACTGTACTGACGACCAACAGGGTAATAAAATGTTGTCACCTCCTGGTAGAGAGCCTGGGGGTTTTGCAGGTCTTCTACGTTGATCTGCATGATGACGGAACCGTCGCGGTGCAGGTAAGCCCTCACGTCAACGGGGTCTCCTTCCTGGAAAACGGATAGCGCGGCAGAGCAGAAAAAACAGACCGATGGCGTCACGTAAGAATCCAACCATAAAGCGTTCAGTGTATTGCGTCAGCTTTTGCGTTACGTACCGCCGAAAAGCGACACAAGTACGAGTATTTCTATACTAAAAAGAATTATGCACTGCACGTTGTCGGAATGCAAATGAAACGATAATAAGAATATTAATGGCAAGACATGATACATACACATACACATGTACACGACACATGCTCATAAGGCGGCAGAGCACAACGAAATGCGCGCAGCGCAGCCTACCCAGCGGACCTCCTCCTAGGCTCGGGTTTATGATCTTCTGTCCTGTCAGCTGCCGTATCATCACGGATATAATTCGTTTAAAGAGTGTAGTGAAAGCACGAGCAAGGTGAACAATCACGGCAACAACCCTACACGCACAAACCCATGTCATCCACACTCGTGTATGGTCGAAAACGTTGACGACGGTCCCATAATGGCCTGGCCTGTTCGAAGACCCTGCCGAACGTAAAAGACTGCCGTCTACTATCCGGGGGCGCTGTACAGGTTTTAGTAACCTATTGACAATTAACCAATCATCTACCACGACATGAATTCATCCATATCGTCTCCCTCGAAGGTGGAAATAAATTTAGTATTTCAATCCCACACTACTACCTACACTACGGGAGTCTAATAATATCCCTCGTACAAGAACACGTAAACGTGTGAGTTGTTCTCAGGGTGTTTACTTTTACATGTATTTTACTATCGTAAGAGACGCGTCACTACAGTTGGACACGTCATGCAATTAGCTGCTTCAGACAAACTTTCTGTATATACCTGCTGTTCCGGCAGCGCTCCAGTCCGCCTCCCGAAGGACTTGAAGTCTCTCGCGGTCTCTTCGTAGGCAGGCACAGCTGCGTGCCCCGCTACATTTTCCACAGCGTGTTTTCCGATCTGAAGAATCGCATCGACAGCCCGACACATGCAATGATAAAAGGTCAAGGTATTCAGTACTCAGTACTCAGACTTGCTTTAGCTATGCGTATCACTTTGGTTTGTTGAATTTTGTTCCTGGGGTATTCTTCCACTCCAGAGTGATTGGAGCCTGTCCTGTAACCGCAGACTTGATTATGATAGTTAATGTGAAAACAACTACAACAGCAACAACAACAACAACAACTCAGACCATTGGGTGTCACTTCACGGTGACTGCTATTGATACATTAAAAGTCGAAGACATCGACATTCCTCAGAATTAGAAGCGGACATGTTCACGGCGTGACGTGCGGGCCTAGTTCAGAACAACTCTCGAGAACCATGGTTATCACGTTATCACCGCTGCCGTTGTGTTCGGGCCCCAATTCGTCTACACAGCGCGTCCACAGATGACAATACAGCAAATGTTTGGTGGCATGTAACAGCAACCGATTTCCAAACGCTAGACGACAAAATATAATCCTTCTGAAATAGGACTTCGAAGAACGAGCAACAGTCCGACGGCATTATCAATACCTGGTATGGTAATACCACCAGCTAATTTGTTTTTAAGAGTATAGTGCGATGCTGTAGAACCTGAACAACTGTGGATTGAAAGTGCATCACGTCACCGCACACTAGTTGAATTACAGTAAATACTGCGGCAAACATTCTTCAGTTTTGAACGATTGTCATTGCCCACACAACCAACCAATGCACGAAGATAACGACTAGTGCTTCCACCGTGCATTCCATGGCCGTTCCTACAACGCGACGCATGCCACTAATAGTACTAATAGTACGGTAGGAGTGCACCTAATTTTTCTGAGGGTTACAAAAATATTACTTGAGGAGCTCTAACCTCACCCAAAACTGACTTTTGAGAAAATACGAATACGAAGTGTAACCCGATGAAAAATCCTACCAGGTATGACCTAGGTATGCAACGCACACAATGTCAACCCACACAACAGGCAGGATTCCAACGATAGTGGGTAGTTTAATAGACTAAGTAGTTCAGGAGCCCCTTCAGTCAGTTTTTTTTGGGCAAAAAGTGGTACCCGTAGTTGAGGAGCCCCTTCAATCAGTTTTTTTGGGCAAAAAGTGCCACCACTATGATAGCACGCGTGACGCACCTCTGCGAGGTTTGAGCAGGGGCTGAGCTCATACTCCGGGTCCTCCGTGAGAGAGACGCGGATGGTGTCCCCTAGGCCGTCCATGAGCAGAGCTCCAATGCCGATCGCGCTCTTCATTCTCCCGTCTTCTCCCTCTCCTGCCTCCGTAACTCCAAGGTGCAACGGGTAGTCCCACCCTCGCCTGCGCCAAACGCCGCACATGTATGAGAAACACAGACACAGACGCGTTCCCTCATTACGGTTGCCACGGCAACTTCCCGGATTGTATAACTGTATCTACACTCAGCCTTTTGAAGCCTTTGGGGCTCAAGTATGTAGCGACCGACACAACGAAAATTGCGGCCGTATCATTTGTCTAGTTCAGGCGCGCGGCAGTACGAGTAAGTATTGTGCTGGGCGCGTGTTGTGCAACTCGTTGCATAGCAATTCGGACACTGAGGCTATCACCCCTTAGTAGAATCCTTGGGTCGAAGCTGTAATCGTCATACCGGGTATATTTTGGACAGTATTCCCCTCTCAACTTCCCAACGGGCCAATGGACACTTGGGAAAACAACAGCGAATGGTACCCTGGTACTAACGGTACCCTGGTACTCATATTCCGTATCGTGAATAAGCCCATGTCTAACATTACATGGAACACTAGATATGTAGATGGGTTCGTGCAAACGAGTCAGAGAGGCAGAAAACAATCACATCGGAACAAACGCTACCCAATTAAATACTAAAAAATGTGGTTGGTTTAAAAATGTTTAGCATGTGATAGGCTGCAATACCGATGGATTCACCTGTACTGCTCTGCGGCTAGCAGGCGGTAGGCCTGGACCATGACGAGGGGGTTGGACGCCTTCATGGAGAAGACGAAGTTGTGGTAGTCGTACTTGCTGCAAAAACGAGCGAGACAGCGAGGAACGTTGTGCAAAGGCTGGTAACATAAATACGTTTTGAACGAAGTACACGCTGCACATTGTCGGACTGTAACTGAAACAATAAAAAATGTGTTGAATGGTCAGCGAGGGGGGTTGTGTCGCAAAGTCTGGTTGGGTCATGTATTGATGCGTAGCGAGGAACGTTGTGTCGCAAAGGCTGGTTGAATCAAACATATGTTGATGAGCAGCGAGTAAAGTTGTGTCGTAAAGGTTGGGTGGATACAATTCCCATCGCTCGCCGACTTATTCAGTCACCATGCTTGTCCTTTAAAATATTTTTTTTGTTGTGGCAGTCGACGAAAGAAGTAGAGGTGATGTGTTGATTGTGTCGTAAAGGCTGGTTGGATAAACATGTGTTGGTGGCCAGACACGAGTCAACAGTGCGCGAGCTTAGTTAATCACGCCAACAGCACATCTTCAACACATTGAACAGATCATTGTCTAGACGACCTAGATCCTATATGTGTCGTTATAAGATGTCGCGCAAGAGCCGTATCATACAGATCCCACCGGGCAAACACGTGCTCAAGAGCCGTGTCATACAGATCTCACACGGGAAAGCTGATCTAGATCGTGCAGATCATATAATTCAGGGAGGATATACATCCCTCGAAAGATCTATATCATGAAAAGGGGATACGATCTGTCCTATGTGTCAAACCTTTAACAGCTCGGAATCTGCATCACGTCAGTCACGCAGCCATCCACCCATTTCATGGTGGTTATGACATAAGCGCGGCCAGCACGCACCGGCAGATGTTGGCGAATTCGACGGCGCTCTCCACCATGCCGCGGGGGGTGTCACCGTAGTACGACAGGACACGCGCAGAGAGCGACCCGTGGTTGGTGCCGATGCGCATAGCCCTGTTCAATTCCTTGCACTTGAGCACTAAGGGCTTAAAGCTCTCTTCGATAGGGATCAGATCCTTGTCAAACTCTTCCTGCAATTAAAACACAGACGAAAAACACAAAAAACAGGCGTTGACGACACGAGGAGCGTACAGCAGAGTAGAGTCTTCGTGCTTTCTATTTTCACGTGCAGTGATTGTATCTTCTCAACCCTTTTAGAACTGCAAAACCGTGCCAGCTATTCCATACTACGAGTAATTCCAAGTACAATGTCCATAAAAAACGTGAATGCAGTTCTAAAGAGGTTAAGCTACTGTAGGCGGCGTGCAACTTCCGGGAGTACACTAGAGGAGTTCTATCGGCCAACTTGGCCCTTCAACTGCCATATCGCTAGGGTCACAGCGCGACAAGACATCGTAACTGTCGAGTCTAGAAGTCGAATAATTTCGCTTGGCCCTTTTAACATTGCAAACATGATCCCCCACTAATTCCAAGTAGTTTGTCCCCAGAAACGTGAGTGGGGTTCTAAAGGCGTTAATCGAAGTCACCACATTTTGTTCAATACGCCCTAAAGGGGTTAATCGAAGTCACAATATTTTGTTCAGTACGCCCCGTGTGCACAGCGCCCCTTGATTAATTTTGTCAACAGCTCACTTTGGAATCGTAGACATATTCGTCGAAGGTTTTGCGACCGTCGACAAAGTTGCCGGGGTTGATGCGAATCTTCTCGAACGCCTCCGCGACATCCATGGCGATCTGCGGCTGGAAATGGATGTCCGCTACAAGTGGCACGTCGTAACCCTGGGAGAGGAAGCATTCGCGCAAGGAAACGATGCAATTAAGAAAAGTAAGACAGTGTAGCTGTCACTAGGAACTCGCGCTGCAGTATATTTGAACACCGTCCTCAATTTGTGCGCGTTGGTGGATGTGCAATGTTGTCCAGCAGTCGAAATCATTTTTTTCATCAAGTCAAAAAGGGCTTCAGCCATCTCGAAAGGGGTCCCTATTTTTTGGCGTCGTGTAATCTCAATCGCTCGTAATGACAAATACGTCCGCTGTGAGTTCGACCGATTGAGTGGTTGATAGTCAACTCTATAATCTGCGTGATACGTTGGCTGCGCATGTGCTGTATTTCTTGCAAGAGCAAACGACACATCGTCCTAACTCCACCCATGGCGTGACAGTCCCGGGCACGAGGAATTACATTAGATTTTACGTAAGCAACTCATCCACAACTTTTGAAACTCGAGAAATTCTCAGGAAAGGTTCTTGAATAAGGCACGAGGAACTACGTTAGATTTTACGTAAGCAACTCATCCACAACTTTTGAAACCCGAGAAATTCTCAGGAAAGGTTCTTGAATAAGGTAAGGACCGGTGCCCCCTGCTTTCCGACCCGGGTACCGACCAAGCAGATACATCTCCTCTCCGTGCAATGAATTCCCCTATTGATGGCGTGAAGACCTTTGAGGCATGGGGCACTTTTGACGTCTCTTTGAGGCAAGCGCGACCTCGCGAGAAGGTATACAATACCTGGTACACGAGTACGTCACAAAACTTGCCGTGGGTCGTGAGGGTTATTTCTGGTCGTACTTTCTACCTCTTTCGCCACGACAGACCAAAAATACAAAGCTACACCATGACAGCAGCATAGAAACAAGCTGCAGCATGATGACAACATAGAAACGAACACCCGCGCAACATCAGTACGGACAAAGAACTCACCGACCAACGAACGTTCAACGAGGCAAAACAGACCACCTGTCCTAATAATTAGGTCAATGTGTCAAGAGTGTCAATACACACCCGTAGTCATAGAGAAATGGCCACTTCAACGCAGTCGTGCGCAAACCCAGACGAAAGCAATGGTCAAAGAGCTGGAAGAGCAATTTGTTGCTCCATGCTCGTGCTCGCGCACTTTGGTCGGGCAATCGAAAAATATCGTTCGCTGTCAAGGGAACATTCCAAACGCAGGTAACGGTAGTAGTTCAAGTCTGTGGCGGCTCGGGGTCGACTGTTCGTTCGTTCGTTCGTGCACCTTCTCGTCCAGACTTTTCCTGATTTCCTTGCAGGCACGAGATTCTCTCTTGCCCTGCACCGTGATACGCACCAGGTCCGCACCGGCATCAGCGCACTTAATGACCTGTTGTTATGCGAACGGACATTAATCAGACACAGGAAAACAGAAAAGAGCGCACGCAGGCAGAGAGGAGCTGTTGAACACAGAAACATACACAAAAGCGCTATACAATGCCATGCCATCGGCAAAGCGATGTTATACAAATAGACCACTCGCAGCTCGGGTGCCCCGAAGCACGCAACATGGGACACGCTAAAATGCAGTATACATAGCGTCGGCGTACAACGTAACATCAAGTTCAAGACCGCCTGAAACACCCACATTCAGTTGTTGAATATCAGATATAAACATAATTACATTTACCTCAGCAAATACTTCGTCCCTGGATCACTTGATTAAAAGGCTTTGCTTCGCTCTCAGAGCTCCCACCCGGAACACGCCTGCCTAACTCCCCTTCTTGGAGAACCCTTCCCGGCTTTCTTTGCTTTCTTCGCTTTCCTCGTGTTCTTTTTTCTCGCTTCTCTTCGTTTTCCCTTCCTTTCGTCGTTATTTTGCGTCTTTCTCGGATATCTCGCTCAGCGTTGACTGTTTTTCGATTCTGAGTCGTGTTTCGGAAAATCGTTTTTTGTTTTGTTTTTTGCGATTTTTTTCGAGATTGTTTTCTTTCCCGATTTTCGTTACTTTTCATTATTTTTTTTCGGTTTTTTCGATTATCTCGCTCGTTTTTGACTGTTTTTCGATTCTGATTCGAGTTTCGGAAAATTGTTTTTGATTTTTTTTCCGATATTTTTTTCGATATTTTTTCCGATGCCTTTTCCGATATTTTTTTCGTACGTACGTGTACGTTATCTTTTGCACCTTCATATGATATTTACGTTCTGTTGGTAGACTGCGACACGTTTATTTTTTCACCTTCGTCTACTGCTCAACTTACAATAAAAACACACCCGTCCAGAGCTCTTCTAGAGCCACAGCCGTAGCATGCTGTCGTCGAGCATCTACCACAAGGAAGGACAGCAGCACAGCGCACTCAGCCAAAAAAAGTATGCAACCACGAGCAGTATTAATAGTAGCAGCTAGCTGGTGATGCGCGAAGGACTTGCCTTTATTTCCAACTCAATAAGATACAAGGTACAACACTACTTTGGTACTCTGTATCTCCGTCCTTTCTCTTTCGTACGGATGATGTGATACCTGGTATATGTGTGAATGCGAGTCGACCTCCGGGTTATTTTTCTAGAGCGTGGAGTTCTTGGCATTTTCAAGTCGTAAGTTGCACCAAATCATGGACCTCTGTCCGCTTCACGTTTAGTTCTATTTGAGCTAGCGTAGCGGGCGGATGCCGCCCGCTGAGCGAAACGCCTTGTAAAAAATACAGATTTGTTCTTTACGAGTAGCTGGCTTCGAAGAATAAATTAAGTACCATTCGAAGTATCATAGATACCTTGCACGTATCACACGACAAACCCAAAACGTAAAACATGTGCAGCACGAACAACAAAATTTGTGACGAAGCAGTACAGCAACAACAGTTGGCAGCACCAACGGTACCGTAGCAGCACAGCAGCAAGATGTCATCTGTAGCAGGACCAGTCTTACGGCAAAAGGTGTACGTGTTAATAGTATACGTACACAACTCGAGATTGTTCATTTCTTGCTAGAAAAACCAATGAACGGCTTGCTGTTGAGATATTTGCGATATTTCTGCCACCAAAGACAAGTACCTACCGCATCCCGACTCGAGGACCCAATCAGGTCTCTGCGGGCATGTCACCATGGCAGCCCCACATGACATGTACACGTCCTTATAACTCAGTGTGATCGACACTGATTTTCGCGGGCCTGTTTCCAGACTGTGTGTCGAAAACCCTTGCCTCGTCGTATTTGTGCGCGATGTCACCTCTGTGGCTTGACTTGGGCCAGGTAGCCGGCTGGGTGCCGAAAGGATGTTCTTCGTGCGATTGCTGTTCTGGCTATTGAGTGTGAGTTGAAAGGTTTTCCCGTAGCTAATGAGACATGAAGCAATTTGTATTGCTGGATATTTCAACAGCAGCAGTGTGGGTGGTGATTAGAGATATATAAAACTGAAAAATATCGCGATTTTGGTCACTTAGAGCCGAATTAAGTGCCTCTCGAGTTTTATA
>JAYJMJ010000728.1:537067-565514 GCA_036873875.1 Laminaria ephemera | reverse complement strand
CCTGTACAGTGGTGGGTGGCGATATTGCACGGCTCCCACGGCCCGCACCACCTCTTCCACATCGCTTCACAACCTCGCATATACTTTCAACTCTACGAATTGGTTCAAAACCACACCGTACACCTCTTGGCAGTACTCTGTCGCCTTTATGCTTTTACGGTCCGTCTCTGATTCTTTTACCTACCTTACGGGCATGCGTGGAGCCGCAGGCGGGCGTCAGCCCGCCGCGGCGAAGCCCCGATTGTATGTAATACAGTAATAATAGCTGTTCTGCTTCTCGTTGTGGATAGTGGTCGGCGATATGGTATTACTACTACTACTACTACTACCACTACTACTACTACTATCGAGATTTTACACGTCGAACCACCACACAAACACAAGGGACGCAACGTCGACGCTCGCGCAACAAGAAAAACATATATATATTGACTGCTGTCAAGTTGTTGCACACGAAATCCAAGAATCCTCTCCTGTCGGCATTGTTATCCATCTTGTGTTGCAGCGACGGGGAGCCGACGAAGAACGGAGGATGTATTGGATGGAAGGCGCGCGCTGTTACCGGGCCGTGACCGGGATGCCCGCGTCACACCGACGATAGTTGTACGTCGGGCAGGGGGGGGTGCTGTAGCAGCCTGCGCCAGGATGTAATGTGGTGATGCGTGGGAACTGACCGAGCCAGAACGACGTAGAGGGGCCATTGTGTAAACAGTGGTAGAGCTGTCGGAAGGCTCTCTCTATCGTGACATTTGAGGTTTTCAGAGGATAGGTGCCCTACATGGGAACGCCTTCTTATGTTTGCGGTTTCCGTCGCCATAACACTTGTAGTACTCCCTGGTCGAGGGGTCATTGATCCTCTGTTAGTGTGGGGACGTGGCAAACCACTCACCACCTGTCCCCGCTCACGTGTTGACCGACAACGCCGCGTTCAACGCCACTCAGACATATTGCGCGAACGACATTGGTTAATTTCTTCCGGCAGTCTCCGTTTTGCTCCTGTCAATGGGAGCCTTCCCGGGTTGAGCTCCTCATCATGTCCAACCTGAGAAAATGTTGATGTCTGCCCTACCGTGGAAATCACCTCTTTTTCGTAACGTGCGCTGCACATTTTTTCACCGCGAAAAAGAGGCGTCTCTTCGACGAGTGCCGACGATCCGACGCACCATGTATGTGCGTGTCTCAATCCTGCACTAGGCTACACGCAAGCAACTGCAGCAGTAGGAAAAAAAACCCTATTTTCGAAAGTTCAACACCGCCGTGTGAGAACGCGAGCGGAAGATTACTGTACTTGTCGGTTCATACGTTAAGTTTGTCCAAACACCCACCTGTCATGCAATCGCATCTCCTGGAAGTTGGCGGCAGGCTTCTCGCAGGGGCTAGCCCCGACGACCTACGGGGTTTCGGCTACACGGCGGGCTGCCCGTCTGCATGACAGCCGCTTTTATGGCGCGACTTGAATTTTCTTGGGGCGTCTGCACGCGGCGGTATCTTCGATGTTCCTACGGCACGCCGACTTGTTCAGTCGCCATGCATGTCCTTTAGAGAGTTGGGTTTTTGTCGTGGCGGTCGACGAAATAAGTGTTGGTGATATGTATGGTCAATTGCATTAAGCAAGACAACACGGGTAAATCAACATGATGGGTGTATTGGTGTTAACGCAAGCAAATTGTAGGAAAGAAACCAAGAAAGTAAACAAAGAAAATAACATACTGGTACAAAAAGCAAATAACAGGAACAAAGGAAACTATTTTAATAGACGAGGGAATGAATACTTAACGCCTATGATAGTGTTGCACACTTTATTCTAACATAAAAAAATCATGCAAAGGCGAAGCCTCCGGGCATTGCCGCCCAGTAGCACGCCCGTAGTCCCTCAAAGGCAACCGCCGACCCTTGCGGGTTTAAGCATATGTGCGAGCTTCTAATTTCAAAGGCGACGCGTGCTACGATAGAGGTAGCACTTTTCGGCTGAAATGTTTTCTGAATGACTTCGCTCCTTAACCCAAAATCGTCGGGGATTCAATATTTTTTTGCAATCATTTTCTTTTGTATACCTAGGCCATGGGGTTGTTCATCGGGTAGAACTTGTATTTCCCCGAAATCAGGTTTTTGGGAGAGGAAAGGAGCTCCTCAAGTGAGGAGCCTCATAACTAAAATGGTGCACCTCTACCGTAGCATGAGTCCGGCGCCAAACAATAGCGACCCCTTTCGAGAACTGACTCAAGTGTCAAGCGCGTAAGTCTTCCTGGCAGACAGCGCACTGCCCCCTTCCCCCTTCAACTCCCGTGTGGGCCCAAGGTTGCTATAAGCGATGACCGTTTCGCCCCCCACCCCGGATACGCCGGGAACCACCGATATGCTTGCCTTCGCGGAACGTTTCAGCCGACCGCGCGAAAACGAACACCGCCCCTGCCACCGAAGTTGCAGTTTACGACCGATAGCACCGCTGACATCCTGGCCAGCAGAAGCACCCCCTTGTGTGCGAGTTGAGGGAGTCTCTTCTCCTATAACGGTCATCAATATGTGTGTTCCTATCGTAGCTGCCGCTCGCCGCGACAAGCTGCAAGGCACGCTCAAAATCGCGGCAAGACGCGTGCTAGAATAGTAGCACGTTTTGGCCAAAATATTGCAGGCTGGAGGGGCTCCTGAACTGAGGTACCCAGTATCATCGGAAAATCATTTGTGTTTTACTATACTGTTTTTCCCTATGTGCATAGACCATGGGATTGTTCGTCGGGTTGCACTTGAACTTTTTCTCTATGCCAGGTTTAGGGTGGGATATAGAGCTCCTCATGTGAGGAGCCTGCCTCAGACCCGTTCGGTGCACCCCCTACCATAGTATGCGCCGCAAGCTCCTCCCACCCCAAAGCAACGGCAGCACCAAGCGAACGAATCAAATGACAGCGAAGGTCGTCTACGACCACCAGCGGCGCCCGCTGTAGCTGGTGCACGAACAAAATCCTGTGCCAACCCGTACAACGCCGACTACCTTCCGCGATACCTGCTTGCCGGGAGAACGCAGTACGCCGTGCTTGCTGGGGTAGCACAGCACGCCCTCAACAACATCGACATGAACATCTCCCGACCACGTTACAGGTAACGACATCTCCGCGCTCGTTCAGCGCTTGGAGGACGAGAAAATTACCGACCACCGGCCCGTGCGCGGCCGGAGTTGGGTCATCGCCCTTCTCTATGATATGCACTTCTATATTAATACGCAATACAAGGGTCTCCTTCGGGATGTGGTTGGCTTGAAATCCCGGGGGTGTCGCAGTTTGAATAGGGGGAAAAACTCTTGAAAGCTACAGAAAAAATGTTTAGCCAGGTGCCGCGCAAGTAACCCGGCAAGTAGCATCGATCAGCCCAAACGAGTTTATAGCTTAGTTTACACTGGAAAAGTTTCTATATACGTGAGATCATTCAAGGAGCGTAAATCGGACCACCACCACTCTAGCCGGCAAGTCCTAACACAACACTAGCCCGGCGCACCCCTGCGGACATCGGCAGATAAGTCGGTTGTACTGTCGCAGGCGCATCGATGAAGCTCATGTCCAGCTCGCTATTAATAGTGGCTCATCGAGAACTCGCCAGCGATAAGGGGGCATGTTTAACGTCTTCACGTTCCGGCTGCTTCGCTCGTCCAACTTGAATACGGTAGCTTGGACAAGGCGATTATGTGACACCATTCTCCCCCTCGGCGCAAGATTTTCTACGGTACAAGGTACAAACTCAAGTTCAACCCTTCCTGCCCCCCCCCCATTCTCAACCTCCCAACTCAACCCCATATCTCCCCCCCCACCCCCCCCCACCAATGTTCCTATTAGGGTTTTTATTCCATATACTCTATACAAACTCACGCAATCAAGCCTGCTGCGACGGTGAGAAGAAATAAGGCATCTCCAACGGTTCAAGGGCACGCCAAAAATAATGGGAGGAGCGCAAAGCGACAACGATCGATGTCCCTTAGTTGATGAAATCATCTAAGACAGATCCCCCCAACGCATCCGGCCTCAAGTTTGCGTATAAGACCTGTCTAGCTCTGCTATCAGTTGAACGTATTCCCACAGGCTGGAAAATGCCGACAAGACACTGCTAGGTTCTCTGGACGTTCGATTCCACGAACTCCGCGTCATGGACGGCACGGTGACGCACGAAGCGCTAAAGAACTCTCTGTCCATGAACGTGAGGCTCAATCATATTCTCGCGGACGGCAATAATGACACTAGCGTGTACTACTCGCGGTGCAAGGTCGCTAATTGCACGATCAGAATATCTGGATGGGGAGACAAAATATATTGTGACACGCAACATCAAGACTATGAACATATTACCTTTGCACTAGTCTATACACTTATCGATTCGCTGAAGGCGGCTTTCACCAAAGATCCCATAAACCCGCTGAACCCTATGATACGATTCCCTCAACCTATTCGTACTTCGGACAGATCAGATCAATGCTGCACTGATCATACATATCATTTTCACGGATGTGCACCATCTGTACAAGTTTCTACGGGGCTGATCTACAGGATCTGAATGATCTGCACATGCCCTTAGGCCACGCAGATAAGTAGCTGCTCGGCATATGAATCCTTTCATCTCTTCTTGATAACATAGGCGACCCTTGCAACTGAATCTACACTTACCGATAGCTTAACGAACGAAAACCGAGGGAACTCTTCGGCGACGATGTAGCTCTCCCGACAGATCGAGGTCAGTAAGTTATCGATCTTTTCGGCTGTCATGGTGTCCGGTCCCTCGTATTTCTCCTGTAGCACATACCTCACTAAGGGGAGAAACTCCGGCCTGCCTGTGCTACGCAGGGCGTTCTTGAACGTTGTGCGAAGGAAAAACTCGCACCCGGACGTCTCAAGGGCCAGGTTGTGCTCTTTGAGATCAGCCAGAGCTAACTTCCTGAGCGACGCGATAACTTCGGGTTTGTGATCAAAATATCCCGACACGTCACCTCCATCTCTGGTAACGGCGTGGAGCACCTGAAGTAGGCGCCTAGTTCTGCTAGCGGGGATGCCTTTGTCGGTGTCACCCATCCTGAACGTAGCGGGACCACAAATCGTCAAATGTTTATTACACCCGACCCGACGCCTGACAGAACTTCCGGTGCTTTTGGATACGCCCCCTTTACCGTTGCCTTGACCCTTCCAACTATTTGCCCTTACACCACCCTCCGGGTTGTTTGAGATGTCGTACTCCGTGCCCGTCTTGGGCTCTGACAGGTCGAAGAGGAGGATGGGCAACGAGACAGCGACCGATGATCGTGTTGAAGAATGAATGATTGCACTGATTCAGAGTGTTTCAGGGGGGTTGTGTGAAAATGTACCCAATATTAGGCAAGTATTTTAGCAATACCTTGCTAATAGATACCAGGTATCACGTATACAATAGCCCCACCTCGCGCACTAGAGCTTGTCTCATCGCCTCTGAGGGCCATCGCGCCACCGTCTCCAGCGCCGCCAGCATGTACCTGCATCTGCCGTATGCAGCGTTAGGGTATGGGTTAGCATTAGGGTCAGGAGAGAAAGCTAATGCAGGGTTAGGCCTCGGAATCGCAACACGATGTTCCGAAAATAAGTAGACTAATGCTGTCCTAATTGATGACAACTAAAGTATCACCACGTCTTATCGCCCACCTTGTTCCGTGCCGCTACCGCCGCCTTCCTCCTCGCCTTCCCCTCGGTCCCTACGTTCTCCTTTCCCTCCACGGCCACCCTAGCTTTCAAGACACTCGTCTTCAAGCGCTTCCTCAAGCGCGGGTAGGCCTCCCCTTCCCCTTCCTCGCTTTCAGACGAGCGGTCTTCCGACCAGCCCGAGCCATCTCTACGGCAGTCCGCATAAAACTCGCTGTAGTCGCTGCCATTGACGTGCGCCGGGGCAGTCACGGACCTGGAACCACGTCTGGAACCAGACCTAGAACCAGACCTGGAGCTAGACCTGGAAACAGACCTGGAACCGGACCCACAACCGAATCTGGGACTGGACCTGGAATCAATCCTAGAACCGGACCTGGGAAGAGACCTGGTACCAGACCTGGCACCGGAGCTAGAGCCGGAGGAAGAGCTGGAGCCTGAGGCAGACTCGCGACTCCCCGAGCTGGGCGTTTTGTCCCCCATCCCCGTCCCCGCCTTCGGCTTCGGGGTTTCGTTTACGTTGGTTCTCCCCCTGACCGGTCCCTTAGCAGGGGCAGTAGCGACGCGAGATTTGGTAATTCTGTGCTTGTTTACCTCGGGGTCCTTACTTCGACCCCTGCCGGAGCCTCTTCCCTTTCCTCTGCCTCCGCCTCCGCCCGTGTCCCCGCTGCTGTCCTTATCCCTGGCCGGGCCCGTGCTCTTTCCTCTTCTGTTGCTGCTGCCGCCGTCGCCGTCGCCGCTGCTGCTGCCGCTGCTGCTCACTTTTTTCAGATGTCGCTTGCCGCCGAGAGGAGGCTGCCGCGTGCTTCGCGACCGACCACGGTGGCTTCTCCCGCCGCCGCCGTCACTTGCGCCACCGCTTGCGCCACCGCCAGCACCGCCACCTCTTCCATTGACATGGTTGTTGCGGTCTCCCTCCAGTGCACCACACAACTCCGCCTTAGAGGGAGCCGTTTTAAAAGACGAGGACGCCGACTGTTCGGGCAAGGCTCCGTCGAGCATCGTTTCGGGGACGTTATCGAGCTGCACCCTCCCCCATTCGATGAAGTCCTCGAAGAAGGTATCCAACCTTTGCGGAGCAGACAGGTTACATATAAATATATATATATATATATGCCGTGGACGAGCGGACGGAACAAAAGACGGATGATAAAGGAGGCATTCACCGCGTGTTCGTGACAGAGCGGTAGCAGCGTTCGGGCGCATGCATGCTGCTCGTGCCCGCATATTCGTTGGAGAAGGTGGTGTGTGTGCTGTGATATATGTCTGGTATATATTTTGGTCCCCACGTTTACTACCAACCTCAACTCGTGGGAGGTTTTACCCTCAGCAGCCTTCCGGACAAGCCGTCATCACAGCTGTAGTTCACTCCCCCCCTCGGTACTTGCCATCTTTTCTATCCCGCATAGGGTTCAGCACTCCCACTGCTCGTCGAGTTGCATCGATTTTTGCCAACTTGCGCTCTCACACTCTCAGTGCCGGAAGACCAATAAACGCGTCTTGTGAAATAATAACACCAGCCAAGATTCAAACTCAGCGCATCCACCAGCAGGGTGACAGTCTATCCGTTCGACTAGAGCCAACCCCGCACAACGCGTATGGGTATCATATCTAGGGTGACATTGAGTGAAGCTTCTATGATGCAATACTGAGATCAAATGGCGTATGAGTACGGGTGAGCACAACGCGTCGAAAAACAAAACATGGCACGTATAGGTGAATTCTATGGCACTCGAAATTAGGTGTGGGCGAACAGCCATGAGAACAAAGCGAAACAGAGAAGGCAGGACAAAAGGCCCAGCTCGGAAAACAGAGACCCCCCCTCTTGCTTCTCTCCGGCTCGCGCTACCTCCACAATAGACACCACCGTCGCAAAAAAAACTATACGAAGTCATAGCTTAAGGATAGACAAAACACGTTTTACGTATGTTTCAATTCTCAAGAGGGATGAGGGATAGCGGCGTATCACCGACGCGACACCCTTTAAATGTACTATCTTCTTTCGGCCATCACACCGTCGACACATGTGCGGATCCTGCCTGTCTGCTGCTTGTTCGGGCAACAGGAAAGGAGGGCTACCCATTCCTGTGTCTTAGAAGACGTTGGGTTTGGGCGATCAACTGAGACGTCCCGCGAACAAAGAGCAAGGGACAGAACGCTCAAGATTCAGCAAACAAACACCTGATGTCGCCCCACCAACGATCAAGCAACTACAACAGCTGGCGGTCCGACGAGCACCTTATCCACAACCATCGTATTCGGCAACCATGTAATGTCCGACCGTCAACTACCCACGTAACCACGATAAAGGTCAGACGGAGACGACCCCTTTCCCCCCCGACTACCCCCCCCGCCCCCCGCCCCCCCAAGGCAAGGTTGTCCCCTCTCCTATCTCTCACCTCTTCGTCGCCACGTACTGTTCCAGGATCGCAAGAGCTTCGGAGTCGCTCTGAGCTTCCCGGCAGTCACTCGCCAGGTCGTCCACCTCCTCCTGTAGCTGCTCCGCCCCGCCAGGAAGAAGGATATGCTGGTCGCGGCTCCACGGCGGGAAAGCCTCTAGGTATTCCAGGCCGATTCCGTCGAGGGCGCTGCGAACCCCTAGCTTCAACTTCGGAAAGGACGCGGGCGGGGCAGGTAGTGGGGACGTCACTGGTTGGGGGGGATGGGGTGGGTCTAGGACACGGGAAGGTGGCAGGCTGCCCGCTCGAGTGCTTGCTCGCGGCCATCCGACCACCGGAGGTTTCTGGGTGTCTGGATGGCGTTTCAGTTCCGGGAGCGCTTGTAACCGGCGAGCGAGCAGCTCTCGAACGTCCCTCTTTCGCGAGATTGGTTTTGACGTTCCTGTCATCTTTCGCAGAAAAGCAATGCCTCCGATCTTGTGCACCCCTTACAAATTGGTCGAGCCCAACGGATTTTGCAGGAGCACAACGAACCCCCTGTTACACCTAGAGGGTTGCACTCGCCCGCCACGACGGCCCGTGCATGTATTCTATGGCAACGATATAAATGCACGGTCACGGGTCATATTTGCGCAAGACATAGGAAATAAAGTCGAGACAGACGAATACGAAGGAAGGGTATTAATACGAATCCTATATAGCCCGGCGAACATAGCTCAACGCCTATATAGCCCGGCGAACTTAGCTCAACGGACGGGTGGGTAGCGCATTCCGGCTGTGCCGGAAACAGAGCTGCCGAATTCTCCACCCTTACCTGGAGGGCGATGTTTCTCCTTTCCCAGGGGTCGCGCATCTCAGCCCGAAGGAAAGCAACCGTAGCGTGCCGCATGGCGTCCTGGGCCGAGGGGCACGGAGAGTCGGATGGCGGCGCAGCATAAGGATGTTAGTTACAAGGTTCCCCTTCGGCATGTGGTTTGAAATCCCGGGGGTGTCGCAAGTTAAAAAGGGCGAACAAAAGCTCTTGAAAACTCAAGAAAAATAAACAAGCCACCATGCAAGAACCCGGGCAAGTAACACCGACCGGCCCAAACGAGTTTACAGTTTAGTTTATACTCGTATTGCAGCATTGGTTCATTCCTAGGATCCAGGGGTTGACACATATTCCAACGAACAAAGGAGGGGTTCGAAACCGAGGTTCCTTGTACACATTTTCACCACTATCACATGGGATAAAGTTTGGAAATGGGAATTTCATAGTCGACCAGCCTGCGGTTCCAGCATTATTGCGATAAGGGTTGCTTCGGGAAAATCCAACAACACTGCCCTGTCCCGTAATCCCTAACCCCTACCCTACCCAGAGGAATGTTGTCCGGAAAATCCAGCATAAAAAAAACAAAAAACGTTATTCCGCTCTAGATCCTACGAGGTATGAATGCACAGTATATGCTGTTAATAATTTACAGTGATGGGAGACTGACAAAGGCTGACACGTGTTACCATAGGGATACTGTACCTCTTTTTGGACCATAGGGGTACTGTACCTCTTTTTGGCCAAAATCCTCGTGACAGGCGGGGCTCAACTGAGAAACTACAGTTACTGTACCCAATAGCAATTGCACACACGATGGGCATTGGTTTCTATTAGTGCGACCGACACGCCAGGTACTCTCGGCAGCTTCAAGCGCACGGTCAGACGAGAGAAAAGCGAGGTTGAACTCGGTCGAACGGCAAAACAAAAACACAAATCTTACCTTTTGGAGGAAGGCGTAAGAGTCGTCGGGGCACCAGTGATCGACCAGCAGGGCCGCGACCGCTCGCGAGGCGAGGGGCGGGTCGCGCTTGCTCCCGACCAAGCTCATCACGTACGCCAGCCGCGTCGCCTTGCGGATATGTCGCAGCTCTCGGCGACACTGCCACACGAGCGAGTAGCGAAACAATCAGGGCAGACGAACAAGAGCAAGGGCATAAGGAAGAGGAGCGGGGGGGGGTGCAGGAGGTACGAGCTCGAGTTAAAAACATACCGGTACCAGGTAACTATTAATTAGTATGCCAAATCCTCGCATTTTTAGGAAATATGCATACATGTGTTCGCAACGGTTATATTTATCTCTCTCGACCTCTCCACCGCAGACTAGGCTGTCGTGCCACTCTCCAACGCAATTCAAGGGCATTGGGTTAGGGTTAGGGTTAGGGTTTAGGTCGTAGGGTTGAGTACCCACTAAAATCATACCCGGTACAGTTATAAAATCGGACAGATCAGCTCACGGCAGCTCCGAGGCAGCTCATTTCGGGATAGGATATTGAAGAGCTATACGAACTGCATGAACCGCCACATGTTTGCCGGGTGTGATCTGTAGGTGATAGCTTTTCTACGTGCGTTTGCCGGGGATGATCTACAGGGGATTGCTCTTATGCACATAATTCCCTCGGGGGATCTATAAGAGCTACACGAGCTGCACACATTTTCCATGTGTGATCTGTAGGAGATAGCTCTTCCGCACATGTTTGTCGGGGGTGATCTATGGGGGATATCTCTTTTGCACATGTTTACCGGGGGTGATCTATAGGGGATAGCTCTTCTGCACACAGTTGCCGGATGTGATCTGTACGAGTAGTGCCAGCAAACAAAAATGATACCGAATACGCTTTGAGTGGAATATCAACAAGCAGGCAAGCGCGTGAGCTGCGTAGGGCCGCCCGCCAGATCCGGGCTCCGGGGCACCCTCAACCTCAGCCGTAACGAGCTCGGGATGTGCGAGAGTTGGCGCTTTTGGCACCGACAATATTTCACACGTAGGCCAGATCAGCTCACCCTAGCTCGGAGCTAGGTCATTTCAGGGTAGATCAAGTCTATATATGCAAGAGCTACATGAGCTACGTATCACGTGTTTGCCGGGCGTGAGCTACTATGAGGTACGAGGTCTTTACACATTTGCCGTGCTAGAGCTGTGGAGATAGCTCTTTAGCTCATTTTCCCGTGGGTGAGCTGTAAGAGCTACAAGACGCTTTGCTCCGCGGGCGGCATTCGCCGCCCGCTACGCTTGCTCAGGAAGGAAAATTACAAAAACATATGTGAAGCGGACAGAGGTCCATGATTGATTGTAGGTGCAAACTGATGATTGAAAAAGCCAAGAGCCCCGCCGCCATGCTCCAGTAAAACAACTCGGACGCCACACGCATGAGTATACCGTATGTTGTATCTGGTGTCTTGCTGTAGTACTTGCGATGTAAATGTCTGTCTCAAGGTTCGCACCTATAGAGCTTATTTTGTCTTTCTAGCTAGGATGACGAATCGGTATGGACACTGGGTGTGCTGGATGTCGATGGGTGGAAAGAGCAGTTTAATAAAACACACACACGCATCAGTGTGGTTGAATTGTCAGCAAAGAGACTGCTGTTTTTGGACACGTCAGTCATCCCAGTCTAAAAATAGTAGATTACGTCTAGACGGCGGTCTATCACAGGGCTGAGTGTCACAGGGGTACTTGGAAAAAATCAAAATTAGTCGTGGGTTGTTTAGTGGCTTAACGCAATATTCAAAAAGCAACAACAACAAAGAGGAGAAAAGCAAACATTAAAAAAATACTCGTACATGATGGCTCTCGGTAACATTTTTTCTCTTGTCTGCTTGCTTGTCTGTGTTGTCGCACTCTGGTCGACACGAACGTACTGCAGTATGAACTTTGCTGCTCTGTGCAGGGCCGATTTCATGCTGTTCTGCTGTGCTTGCCGTACGTAGATTAGATACTGTGGTTATCGGAGCTTGGTTTGTGCCTTCGAGGTGCGCGCGAAAGAAGCAGGTTCAAAACAAAACAAAAAAGCAGAAAAGCAAAAAGAGGAAAAAAAATCAGTCCCAGGATCGTTCCCGAAAAAACAATTTTCCCGTCGGCAATTAAGAGCTGAGGATGGCTGAGAGGTGGGAGAATATGCCGAGGGTAACCTCCGGATGTGCAGAGATCACAGTAAGTGAGTCTATATGCCATACAAGGCGCTTCGCTCAAGAAGGAGAAATAGAACAACGGACAAAGGTCCATGATTGATTGTAGGTGCACACTGGCGACTTGAAAACGCCAAGAGTCCCACCGCCATGCTCCAGCAAAACAACCCGGACGCCACATGCATGCGTATACCGTAAGTACCTGGTATCTTGTTGTAGTACTTGCGATGTATATGTCTGTCTCGAAGTTTGTGACTACAGAGCTTTTGTCTCTCTCTAGGATGACGAATCGGCACGGACACTGGGTGTGTACGCTGGATGTCGATGGGTGGAAAAAATAGTTTATTAAAGTAAACACACAGCAGCAGCGTGGAACATGTATGATGTGTGGTTGAAGTGGCAGCAAAGAGACGGCTGTTTTCGGTCACGTCAGTCACCCCTAACCTGAAGATATTCCATACTAAAAGCAGTATAATACGTCTAGACGGCGGTCCGTCACAGGGCTGAGTGTCAGCAGTACTTGGAAAAAATCCAAATTAGTTGCTGGTACGTACATAGCTTCACGCATTATTCAAAGAACAACAAAGATGAAAAAAGAAAAAAGGAAACATAAAATACTCGTACGTACATACATGGTGGCTCTCGGCAACACTTATGTGCTCTTGACTGCTTGCTTGCGTTGTCGCACTCTACTGTCTGGTCGACACGAACGTACTGCTGTACCAGATATGTACTTTGCTGCTCTGTGCAGGGCCGATTGCAAGCTGTTCTGCTGTGCTTGCTGTAGATACTCTGTAGCCATCGGAGCTTGGTTTGTGCCTTCACTTCGTGGTGTACGCAGAAGAAGCAGGTTCAAAAACTGAAAAAAACTAAAAACGAAGGAAAAAAAGAGGGGAAAAAAAACAGTCCAGAGACTGGTCCGGAAAAAATAATTTTCCCGTCGGCAATTAAGAGCTGAGGATGGCTGAGAGGTGGGATAATATGCCGTGGGCCACCACCGGATGTGCCGAGATCACAGTAAGCAATCTATTACATTAGCTACCATGTGTTTGCCGGGTGTAAGCTACTACTATTAGATACCTGGTAGCTCTTTAGAGGTGTTTGCCGGGTGTGAGCTATGGGAGCTAGCTCAGCTCATGTCACTCTTATAGCTCACCGATTGGGGAAATATGTACACATAGGACAGATCAGCTCACCCTAGATCAGACAGCTCATTTCGGGGTAGATTAATCAATACCCTCTAGTACCAGGTAGGTACCAGGTATCTGATAGAGCTACATGATCTATCACATGTTTGCCGGGTGTGAGCTACGAGTACTCGTACTACGGTAGGATATGCCAGGTACCCTTAGGTAGCTCTTTAGACCACACATATTGGCCGGGTTCGAACTGTTGAAAATAGCTCTTTAGGCTGTTTCATACGCGGTCCGATTTCGAGCTTCAGATTCATATTTTTCGATCCCAAAAATGAAAGCCCCTCCTTGTGCAGTCCGAATGTGCAAAAATTGGACCGGAAAAAATCTGATATGAGAATCCGATGGCCCAAGTCGTCAGATTTTGGCCCAAAATCCGACGACCCCAAAATCTGACGACTTGGGTCATCTAATTTTCAAATCGAAAAATGGCATGGTCTCTAACTTCAAGATGTTATCCACGCAGCACGCAGCAGCAGCAGAACGATCGATGAGTTGTTGATGGGGACACAGCGATGTTGCCTCGCACCTGACGCGCAGTCGGCGGTCGGCGCGTCTCTCCGCGGCCAGACTACAGTCGGCTGGCCTGGGCTCGGGCCTAGCAACCAAGAGAAGTGCACTCGGCGCGTGCCTCTCTGTGGATACGTACTCGTATCATAGCCTATAGCACCTGAGCAAGCAGCAGTCAGTCAGCGTGCTGGGCTCGAACGCTTTGTAGTCAAAATACCACGTATCAAGACAGGCTGGGCGCACTCGGCACGTCGCTTCACCGCCACACTAGAGGCAGTCAGCGTGGGCTCGGACGCTTGGGTCCGACGCCCAGTGCAGCACACTCGGCGCGTCTCTTCGCGGCGCCAAACCAAACAGTTGGTTGGCGTTTGGTCGAATCTCTGGGCGCACGCTCTCACCCAACTTCAAATATATCCGATTTCTTCGCACAAGAAGACCCTTTCGATTTCCGAAGTACACGGCTAAAAACCCGACTTGGTTCAAATCTGAAGCTCAAAATCTGGACCGCATAGGAAACAGCCTTACCAGGTACCTGGTACCAGATACACAGTTTTACCTGCAAACAGCACTGTAAATTGTCCGGGTACCCGCACTACCCGGGGTTCGTGTGTCCGAAAAAACGGGTACCCGGCCATGGATGCGGGTAGTACCTCTGGAAAAAGTCCGGGTACCCGTTTGCCCCGGGTACCCGACGGGGTACAACTCTAATGTACGGACGGTGCAGCTGCTGCGCGGTGAATTTGACGCAAACAAAGCAAACGAAGGTCCCAAAGCTGCTGTTATACAATAAACTGATGAAGAGATTGCATAAGCGACAGGGGCATACGGAGTCCGAAAGTGACAAGCTTAGACTAGAGTTTCAGAGTTTCCCCTGCTGATGAACGTACCTCCAGTCGTAGAGCTATAGCCGCTACCTTCCCATTGCTACTACTACAATACTCGTACTGCTGTTGTACTCGTATGATGTACAGCTGTTGTACTCGACGTACCGACCAGTAACATGACGCGGGCGGTTGACAGCCCACCGTCACCAATACCAGTTGAGGTCTGATCGAAGGTTGCACGCGAATCTAAGCATAAAGCACGCCCATAGGACCAACGGCAGAGGTCTGTGCGTGCAACCGTAGGTAACGCACACTGTACGTACATCGATGATTCGCAATAGAGCCACCCTCACCGTCATACGCGTGTCATGGCGCCTCGTAGCTCCCGTGTTGAAGCGAGCTTGTTCAGAAATGCGAGTCGAGCGCAGGTTGCAGGAGGGTTGCAGGAACGCCGACCCGGTCCCCGCGATTGCTACAAAACCCGCGAGTGTAAGAAAACTCACAGGTCTCCTAAGTTTCTCCATGACTCCCTCAAACGTGCGTGTCGTGAGCACCGTCTAGAGAGCACACGGCAAGGGTGCCTCGTCTCGAATATGTGAGGCTCATTTTTCATGTTTAGGGTTTGCAGTGATTCTAAGGCGTTATGTGTGACGGGGACACCCAGCATAAATACCTACACATACGTACGGAAATTTAAGGACCGTTTAGTATTAATATTATATAAAAAACGGTCCTTAAAACTCCGTCCAGAGTGGTACGTGTCTACGTGCAAGTCCCAGCAGATACACCTGTAGCTGAGGAGCAGAACAGAGCGAAGGCACACCACCTACAGCAATATTACTACCAGGTACCAGTTATTCCATAAGCAAGAGTCGGTTTCGGAGAGGCGCTGACATGATAGACCCTCAACCTCTGAGCGATGATATTTCACATCACGAGATTCGATCAGCATTTGGTCGCGTGAAGCAGGATCTGGCAGCGATAAACAGCATTTTCACGGGGTTGTCGGATAGCGCTGCCTTCACGCCAGGGACGTCCGACAGTGATATCGCCGTGGCCATGTCTCAGGAGCATACAAGGTGTGCAGTGTCGCCAAAGATGATAGTCTACATGCATATGCGAATGGCTAAATTCAGCCCAGTTTGTAGAGTCAACTCCGCCCAAGAGCAACATTTCTTACGATAGATACTCGTTCCATGTTCACGAGCTCGGGAGGAACAAAACAACGAGCAAGCACAGGGCACCAACAGCCGCAGCAGCATGCAGCACCAGAATTAAGTGTGATTCGCGTAGCACACCGAGTGCGCACTATCAGTGACACGTGCCTGCTGACGTCGTTCGTCTACACACACAACTGCTGTGTCTCTTGCTGTGCGAGCTACCGGTATACTTCGTATCGGCACAATTATGGTGTTAATATTAATAGTATCGATCCCGCACAACATGTAAAGAATCGTATGCGAATTCTCCGAACGGGTCATAACAGCAGTAGTAAAGGGGTTGTGGCCCTACGACAATGTCAAGGTCGGTGCCCACTGCTGGCAGTGGGCCGCACAAGTTGGCCTGGGCCCACAGGCACATAACTTTGATGGAGTACTTCGGTAGCATGTTTTAAGAGGGGTGCTCAGGGCTCGCGCTGTAGTTTGCGAGCAAGCCACACCAAACTCACCAACAACAGCCGCAGCACCATGCCAAGTGGCTCGTTCTACCGTCAACAAGAAAAAAAAGTGCACTAGGGAACAGCACGCCAATGCTATTCGTTGGCGCTGCACTACAGTCGATACTTACGCTTCTAGATCAAGTGCATGTGGGCGGTATACTGTACATATACCACAATCAACGACACCAACAGCACTACTATTAATAGTAGCAACACCATCAATGCGTTTCATACCCGGTACTGGTATGTGTGTACAGTGTACAGTATACCAGGTAGACACAAACAAAAACGCCGCGTGTATGTTGCCGTTTTCTTTTTCCCTGTCCTGAAAATGTGCGGGCGGTCAGACTGCAGGACGCTGGTGCTGCTGTCAGAAAACAGAAGCGAACACAGAAGGAGCTGTTAGCGAAAATCAAGGAGGTCAACGAGGAAACAACACGATCAAGGGCCGTTTTTGAGCAGCGACTGCAATCCATCGCAAAAGCGCGCCCTCGATGAACGTCACTATCTCCACAATTAGCTTGGCTTAATGGTCGCTTGTGCTAGTTGGTGAAGATGAACGAATGAGGTGGTCTGTCTTGTCCGTCTGTTGGAAGTGACGGTTGCAGCATCGGCCACACAAAGCAGCCCGGGCTGCTGTGGCAGGGAATGTGTGCGGAGTGCAACTGAATGAGATTTACGACACGCGCGCAGCATGATGATACTTGTGCTGTTTTCGCTCTTCGTGGAAGGCTGGTAAGACCGCATTTGCCGCTTTTTCGGTCACTAGATCTAGGTCGCCGAATGGTTAATGCGGTCGTCTGCGTCATTCTTGACATCCTTGCGTCGGTGTTGCTTGTTTTTGAGAGAAGCCGCACTGCACTGCACTGTTGGGTGCAGTGAGGGTTTTATCGGGAGTAGCGCACCTCTTGATATTCTTGCTTCGAAGCAGCGCCCCTCTTGCCATTCTTGCTTAGGTGTTGCTTGCTTTTACGATAAGCTGCACTGCACGACACTCGGGTGCAGTGAGGGTTTTGTCGAGAGTAGCTCGGAGCACGTATTTTGTGTATTGCAACACCAGGTACTACACAGCAGTCGCGTACGGTTTCAACTGCGATGTCGAACTGCAGAGCTTTAGGAAACTGATGATCATGACTACGAAGGCGAGATTTAAATCACGATTACGGAGGGCTTTAGGAGCCATCCCTGGCTTTCAGGCCTTGCGTTTCGGGTTGGGGAGAGCTTCAAGGAAAAAACCGTGCTGCAATGATCAAGTATACATATTCCATAAACCGGGGGGGGGTAGCTACGGGACGCTTTTTCAGTGCTTCCCAGGTTACTTGAAGTATTATTATACGTCTGTAGTCTGTATATCCCTAGGAGGGCGTGGATTAGTGTTGGCAGTTATGTGTATGCTCGCTCTCGCACGCTTCCAGGCGTTTTTTTTTAATACCGGGCGCACAAGGCGCCAGTTGTATTGTGCGTGAAAACCAGCCGGTATACCTGGCATAAGAAAACATTGAACAAACACGCGCGTGGCAGCACACGGGAAATTGATTGCGCTGCGAGGTGAAGTATCGCACCACGCTACGAGTGATAACGGCATGTAGTTTTTGTCGGTATAATGTGGGCCTGTATGGTACCTATGACATACCAGTATGTATGTAAATAAGCTGGGAAAGCGTCATATCTGACAATCTTCACAACTGGAAACCTCTATCTGGTGTTAATTTTGTTCCGGTGTCAAAAATAGGGTCGGTAATGGACGGCACAGCAAGTGCGCTGAAAGAGAAAGTGTAACTCATACCAGGTACATACGTACAAGTGAGTGTCCAAACCACGAAAACACAGCGCTAACCACAAAAACACTGCCTACCACGTACTGCCTTGCGTGACTGCAGTGCAGCTGTTGCAGTTTACATTTCAATAATCTTGAACCATAGGTGATCCGAAACACACAATGCTTTAAGGTTGTTGCAGTATTTACCAACACCACACCGCTGTTCGTTCTTCGAACGACGCACAGCAGTGAACGACACAGGAGGTATCATCTCCTGTCGAGATAAAACTGTTCTCCAATACACCCAAACCCCCCCAGGTCGTGCAAAGAGAACTAGCACTTTATGCCTGAGACAATGACCGTCACCCGCGACAATTGACAACATGGTATAGCTCTAGCCCCTTAGGCGCGACAACGTGGCCGCGACACGTGACAATCGACAACTTGGTATAGCTCTAGCCCTTGAGCCACAATACGAACGCTGCTATTTGCTCTTCTCTGCTGATCTTCTCTGACAACATGGTACGAAGTATAGCTCTAGCCCCTTAGCGAATGCGGACGCGAATATTTTCTCTTCCCCTGCTGATCCTGTGCAACGTCCGGACCCCTCTCGGACCTCCCGGCCCGGTCAATTGATAAACCTCGTTAACTCTTTTCCCACTGCAAATATGATCCCACACTAATTCCAACTTGTCTCCCCCAAAACGTGTGCACAGTTCTAAAAGGGTAAAATCTTTCAACCAATTCGATGCGCCATGTCAGGTGCAAAAAATCACTTGTTCTTCATGTCAGGTGCAAACAATCACTTATTCTTAATGCCAGGTGTAAAACCATCACTCGTTTTTAAGGATCTTATTCTCGAGGCCGGTGTTGTCCTCAGCCACGAAGTCCTTGGAGTAAAGCTGCTGGCCGTTCTGCTTGTACAACTCGCCCATCTGGTGTTGCGAACACATTGGCGACAGGGGTGGCAGAGCAAAATATGTTAGAAAGACGCAACAGAGCTACATACACCATTCATGTTTCATGCAGTACGTGGGCCACCCAGAGATGAGTACTTTTGTGCCCGCCTCGAAATGACGCCTCCCGCTTCCTTGGGTGAGAGGAAACAGGGGAAATTAAAATAAATAAATAAATAAGCTGTTTCCCAGAAGTAAACAGGATCCAGCTGGGAAATATGCATCCCTGTTATATACCGAGACAATTACGTCTATTAATAACGATGGTCCGTCATCACAAAACGAGCACCGGTCAACGGCGTATGGCCGACTTGTTCCATACTAAAACCAAGTCGGTAGCGTTTTAGCAAGCGTTGGGGCATTTTTTTCCCGAAAATTACCGTCCGCCACATCCCTAATTTGCCGTCATTGGACTATGAGGCCGTCAAAAGTCGAGCCGGATGATTGAGCAGGAAGGTTTTTGTCCAACGCACCAAAATTCGAGGTGTACGAAGTATCACACTGTGGCAGCGCAGTTCTGCGTCGTTCATAAATACATACCGGAATAAAGTGGCTTGAAAGTTGAGCATCGACCTAAATTGAGAACATCTGACAGCTGGCTTGTGTTTTTTTACTAAATACCGGTATAAATATACAAAATCGTAGGCTTTTGTCGAGTAGCAACAGCAACAAACGTATAAACGTAGTAATGTCGCACCAAATCCATCCACACAATCGGCAAGATTACGCCGTTGCGTGCCGCAGTTTTGCAGAGCAGCACACCCGCTTGCGTTTCGAATGACACTTTTACTTAAAAGCAGTGCTTTAGTCTACTCTGATACACAAAAGTTTGCAGGCATCGATGAATCTCGAAAACATCTCACTTGCTGACAACAGTACTGATTTAGTCTACTCTACTACACAAACTTTGCAGGCCTCGATGAACCTCGAAAACATCTCACTTGCTGCATGCCGGCTGAGAGAGCCTCCTCCACGCCGTAGCCCTGCTCCTTGGCGTACTCTCGGACATCGTCCGTGATCTTCATGGAACAGAACTTGGGTCCGCACATGGAGCAGAAATGAGCCGACTTTCCTCCGTCCGCAGGGAGAGTTTCGTCGTGATACGATCTTGCAGTAGGGGGGTCAAGGGCCAGGTTGAACTGGTCGTTCCAGCGGAATTCGAAACGAGCCTTGGACAGTGCGTCGTCCCATTCCTGTGGTGACAGACATAACAAAACGTGCATACATTCGGTAGTTCCTGACGTGACAGATAAAATAAGTACATCAATTCGTTGCTTAAGGTATACCTGGTAATAAAGTAGTGCTCCCTTTATATCGCCGGTCGAGTAGTGCCGGTTGCCTGCTGTAGCGCCTGTGAAATCGCTTGGCACAGATGGGAACAACCAGTAGCGGCAATGTAGCGCCGGTTGACGCTATAGTGCCGGTATTTCCGGCTCGCGCATACCGGCGCTTTAGAGGTACCACACATTATTCGTTAGTTCAGGTATAATCAGTGCAACGCGCACATAAGCTGTCGAATAGTCCGGTTGTCCAGTGGACACTAATGGTGATGCCACGCAACGTCCAGTAGTAACACACATGCTACGGTAGAGGGGTGCACCTAAAGATTTCTGAGGCTCCTCCCTTGAGGAGCTCTAAACCATACCCACCAACTGACTTCGAGAAAAAAATGAAACTGCAACCCGACGAACAATCCCACGGGCTGTGCATACAACGAGTAACATCGAAAAACACAAATGGGATTCCAGCGACATTGGGTAGCTACTCCGTCGAGGAGCCCGGTCAATTAGATTTTTTTTGGCCAAAATGTGTTATTTTTACCGTGGCATGCCTCCGTAGGCTGTTGAATAGTCCGGTTGTCCTGTGGATGCTAACGGTGATGCCAATTAACGTAGTAACCAAACAGAGTAGATGCGGCAAAACAAGAGATGCCTCTGGGCTATGATACTTGTACAGAAGTGCGTATTATGAGCAGGAAGTCAGGGACTAATCTCACCACCATGCTTGACTGACATCTACCGACTTAAGGCAATTCGTTTGTTGCGACAGGCAGTAGTGGCCGCAATAAGCCATACGTGGTGTGCTGCTCTGTACGTCTCGTTGGGCCTTTCACAAGACTGCGAAACTCCGGTCAACCGAAAAAGTACAGCCGATATGCTTACTTCACCCCTTAAGAACTGTAACCCCTTTTTTGGGACAACATATTTGAAGTTAGGGTGAGGATATTTTGCAGAGGTAAAAGGGTGAAATATTTAGACGACATACGGCATTTCCAAGCAGCTGACCTGTGCACGAGGGTGTCCCTTGGCGAGGTCGGCGGCGTGTGCGGCGATGCGGTACGCCATCAGCCCCTGCTTCACGTCAAACTTGTTGGGGAGACCCAAGTGCTCCTGGGAGGCCAAGGAAAGACAGCAATAGGAAAGACAACAATGGATAAGACTAAACTATCAAAAGGAGAAGGAAGGACAGCAATGAGTAAGATTAAACCGTCAAAAGGAGAAAGAAAGCAATCAAACTGGTGAAAGTAGATAGCAATGGGTAAGTTTAACCTGTTGAAGTTGTTGACGAATATTTTACCTTATTTTTGAATTTGACATCGGCACGCAGAGAGAGCGACAACATGATACGTTTGGTCTTACCAACCGTGTACGAGAAGCGTGAGCGCGCACAAGGACGAGCAGGATCAAGCGCAAAGCAGGACGAACAGGAGCATGCTCCGCCCGTGTCGTGCAACCCGTTGCATTCTGCGGTGGACACCAATTTTGTCATACTATGTCGGTACCACATAAGCTCGGTGCAGTAGTCTCCAATAGGGCACTGACGGTGAAACGTTTCGTTGCATTGGGCGGGTGCACTACGCTCTCACTATCGGCGTTGTTCTTTGGTTGCAGTATATGTTTCATGCCAGAATGTGGCTCCGTGGCATGGCCCTGACAGGCGTAGTGTAAGACCGACCTAGAGAGTCTCAGTGCCTAGTAAAGCAGACTGGATCTGATGGAGTACGCAAGGTGAAATCACAACAAGCAAATTTTGATATTCGCCTATCGTCACGCCGCGTTCCGACGAAGCGGTTGCCGATGCCGTGCAGGCATAAAACGACGAAGAGGGACTTTATGCCCACTTGTACTCCACTAGTTATACTTGGACTTGAGCGCGACGTATGCAATCAATTCAAACATCGGACAGATTACGATCTAGATTATCTAGATCCTATATTTGCCGTTATGATATATTCTGCAAGAGCTGAACAATACAGATCCCACCCGGCAAACAAATGCGCAAGAGCCGCGTCTTACCGATCCCACCAGGTAAACAAATGCGCAAGAACCGTGACGTACAGATCCCACCCGGCAAAGACGCGTGCTACGATAGAGGTAGCACTTTTTGGCGTTTTTTTTTGTTTCTGAATGATGTAAATGACGGGGCTCCTTAACCCAGGATCGTCGGGATGCCATTCTTCTTTTGCAATATGAATTTTCGGTATACCTAGGCCATCGGTTTGTTCATCGGATTGCACTTTCAGTATATTCAAAATCAGTTTTTGGGTGAGGTGTAGAGTTCCTCAAGTGAGCGCCTTGGTGCACCTCTACGGTAGCATGTGTGGAAACACTACCGTATACCGTATACCGTATACACGATATAGATCGTGCAGAACATACATCACGGATGTATCTGCCCCGAAATATCGATATAATGAAATGGGGACCTGATTTGTCCCGTGTGTGAATGAATTAAATAAAAAAAATACAAATAAGCCAGCTGTGAGTTCGACTGGTTGAGTGGTCGATACTGTACTCAGCTTCACGAGCGTACCTTAGGAGTAACGTAGCACAACATGGCAGTTCCCATGGCACCGATGTTAGCAGCACCTATAGCTGAAGTGATGTGGTCGTACCCCGGAGCGATGTCGGTCGTCAAGGGGCCCAAGGTGTAGAAGGGGGCCTCGTGGCACCAGTCCAGCTGGTTGCGCATGTTCTCGGGGATCTTGTGGAGAGGCACGTGCCCAGGTCCTTCGTTCATGACCTGTTGCATCCACGAGACAGATAGATCATGTTTGATAGATAGAGCATGTTTATTAGATAGAGCATGTAGTTTGTTACATATAGCATGTTGTTTGTTAGCTCGACCATGCTGTTAGTCAGATAGATCATGTTGTATTGTCAGGTGCGACAATAAGGGCCAACAAATCACCCCACGTTGGGTACGCACATAATCATCGGCAAAAATACAACCCGTTGCACTCGTCGCCATGAGCGGCCTTTCTCTCTATATACGGGTGCGACTACATGATTTTGTAGGTGAAATACGGTCCAACCCATTTACCACTGAAAAAATTATCCCACACACATCCACCTATTTTGTTCCCAAAACCATGGCTGCAGTTCTAAAGGGGTTTAAGGTCAGCCATGTCAAACCGTTGAAACTGCACTATCAATACTCGTACTGATACATTCCAGTACAACACCACTGGTACTGTAGGTCGGCATCGGCGCACCCGTATGCTCGAGCAGAGAGTACGCTGTCAGCATGCCACAAAAGTCTGCTGCAACTGATCTTTATTTACACCAAGCCGTGCTTTTTAGCCTCTCGGAAAATCCCAGTGGGAAAAACATGATATCACAATACTACTGTTCTATTTACGAGTGCCGTAGCGTTGTATCACGCACTTCCACGCAATCATCACTCCGTGCCACCAAAATAACAACAAATATCAACATTTGCGCGGCATGACACGCCGAACCATCGAGTTTCTCTTCCCTGTATCCGATTTTGTGAAAGGACAAAAGGCTTCACACGTTGGACACATTATGATCTGCCTGACCTAGTTCGTAGAGATCAGTGTGCTGGGACGTATGTAGAGCTCATGCATACTCTATAGTTCATCACGTGGACACATGTACAGATCACACAAGTCGTACCAGATTAGAATACAATGTGATCACGAACCCGCGCACACGCACGATAACATCACCACACCCTGTAGGGAAACATGTACAAATCATTCAGACCCCGTAGATCACTTGCGCAGATGATGCAAATCCGTGAAAATGATCTGCATGATCTGTGCAGTGATTTGATCTGTCCGACGTGTGGAAGGGTCGCTCACCTGTACGTCCTTGGCCCAGGCACGCGATGTCAGCTCACCCTGAACCTTAAGTTCAGCGAATTGAGCGAAGTCGTTGGCGTCCTTGATACACCCCGGCCGCAAGCCGTCCCCAATTGAAAGGGACACGTCGTACTTGTTGCAGATGTCCAAGATTTCGTCCCTAAAACCGCACGTAGGTAGGCATGGCAAGGATTCCATCTGAATTTTGAGCCCGGCGTATTCTAGCGCAGGATTGAGTACCTTTGAATGAATAAAAAACGGCTTGTGCCCTAATAAATACAGGAAATTGTCTAACCTCGGAGCAACGTACGTATACCCCATAATGCCTTCGTTCCTTCTTCCTGCAATACAAGTCCGGATAAGGACAAGGGCAAGACCACCCACGAGATACCATTACAACTTTCTTGGCAACATCGGTGCAACAAGGCCAAAAGACCATCCACAAGATACAACCAACAAGTTTCTTGGCAACACTGGTGTGACAAGACCAAAAGACCACATACAAGATACAACCAACAAGTTTCTTAGCAACATCGGTGTGAGCTTCGCCACTTTCGAGAACGTGCCGTTCAGTCTGTGGAATGAGGCTCAGCAGCAAACATGTCAGGGGACGGCAGTTTTTGACGCCGTCAGTCGCACATTTAGGACCATTCACACTATAACTAGTATACCAGGTATACATTACGCCTAGACGGCCGTCCGCCACAGGCCTAAACTGGCGTCTCCTGACACGTTTGCTTTAACAGTCCAAATTGTCACGACGTGTCTGAATCAGCAGCAAGTTTTACACTTATGAGCTTTACTAAAGATGCTTTGTATCGCGACACTTAATTTTTTTAGTACATGACGTCTAGACGGCCGTCCGTCACAGGCCTAAAGTGCCATTTCCTGGCATCTTTGCTCACCAGTGCTCGTACGCAAAGTTTTCCTTGTGGTGCGCGATGCACCATTTAGCGTGGATAGACCCCCCTCGGCTGACGATGCCCGTCAAGCGGTTGGCCGTGTGCGGCACAAAAGAGAGCAAGAGACCGGCGTGGATGGTGAAGTAGTCGACCCCTTGCTCGGCTTGCTCGATAAGAGTGTCGCGGAGGACCTCCCAAGTGAGATCCTCAGCAATGCCGTCCACCTGATAAAGGAAAAACGTTCGGGGAGAGCGAGGTGGGCGATTGAGCATGTGAGGGTTCGGTGCTGAGGGCATTTCGTCCGAAGGCTCCGCGGGCGCATGCTACGGTACGGGTGCGGAATTTTTCAGAGGTTCCTCACTTGAGGAGCTCTATACTGACTTTGAGAACAAATCAACGTGCAACCCGATGAACAAGTCCATGGCCTAGGTAAAAAAAACATGGCATTCCAACGATGTTGGATAGTTCCTCGGTTGAGGAGCCCGTCAGTGGTCATTATTTTATTATTTTGACCCCAAAAGTGCTATCCCTGTCGTAGCAAGCGTCCTCGATCGACGTTTTTGGGCCGCGTTCACGAAGCTCTTGTGCTTTTCACCGCTTGCATCAGGTGTCGTGTTCGGTCGATACGGTGTCGATTGGGTACACTGCAGTCAGTACATGATCATCAATGTAATCGGCATCCCGAGGGCATCCCCGTTCCGTGCGCCAATTGGACAGACGCTTTATGGCTCAGCCCGTTACTCGTTGGTGGAGAAGGATCTATTACTACCCGATTAAGTGTCTTCATTCCCGTGTTATCTACAGCATTTTCCCCTCGACCATGTTTTTGGGGACAAACTACTTGGAATTAGTGTGGGATCATCTTTGCAGTGGTAAAAGGGATAGTCCAAATCATCATATGACATGCCTGAAATAGCACCAGTCTTACATTTTTTAGCTTGACTCAAGATGCTTCGTATCGCAACACGTCCAACAGTCCAAACAATCATGACATGCCTGATCGAGATGCTTCGTATCGCAGCACTTTTATTTTGAACCTTTTCACCACTGCAAAAAAACACCCCACACCAATTCCAAGTGTTTTGTCCCCGAAAACGTGGGTACAGTCCTAAACGTGTTAACAGCAGTCAAAACCATTTTGACATGCCTGAATAGATAATAGCACCAACTCCTACCTTCTCCAAGGCCTGGTAGATTGGCACGGTTCCGACCGGGATCGGGGAGTTCCTCATGATCCATTCGCGGGTCTGCCTGATGTGCGTTCCCGTGGACAGGTCCATGAGAGTGTCAGCACCCCAGAGGGTGGACCACTGTAGCTTCTCCACCTCCGCTTCTACACTGCTCACGACGTCCGAGTTTCCGATGTTGCTGTTTACCTTTACCTGTCGTGGGAAAAAACAAATGAAACCAACAAAGCATGGTATAATAACAGAGGAGAGAAGAGGAGAGGTTCAGGTGCTTGGTTGGACAACGTGAAGGACAAGGAAGGAGGGCAACATGAAAAAAGGAATGTGAGCCCCTGCAGCGTGATTTACCCTGTTAGCACTATTAATAGAACGCTATAGGGCCCATGAAATGGGCCCTAATTTATGTGGTCTTACTTGGTTTTACAGGCATGGTCTTTGAGTGGACTTTGAATGCCCCGTTTACCACTCCAAAGCTTTGAAAGGTGATGCACTGTCTGCTGTGGAGGGCCCTAAGAGTCCGGGCTCTTTTGACATGGTCGTAGTTCATTATTTTTTTTGCGGTTTCCGAGTGTGTGCTAAGAGGGTTAACGCGGTACCCTTTAGAACTGCACCCACGTTTGTGGGGACAAGCTACATGAAATGAGTGTGGGATCATTGTTGCAGTGGTAAAATGAACCCTATCACAACTGCACCCACGTTTTTGGGGACACACTACTCGGAATTAAAGTAGCTTCATTTCCGCGGTAATAAAAGGGCTAAGATATCAACCACGATTCAACCATGACATGATATACTCGGGCAGTGATCGAATGGTTGGAAAGGCGCATGGCTCGCGGTGCACCGGTAGGCAATGAAACAAGGAACGTGTGCCACACGCTGTTCTGCAACGTGTAACTTCGGTACGTGCTAGTTTCAAGCGAGGGCTTGAGATCAGACAGCCCAGGGTTGACTCGACGGGTCGTAGACCTAAGACCCCAGTCGAAGTCGTGTTTATTCTAGAGCGACACCACACCAGGTCATCGTAAAATGGGCAGTCTTTATGCTACGCCTAAGGCACTGCACAGTTGAGCGGGATTTACACTGGGATACAAACAGTTGATAACGTCTCAAGTGCGTGCAAAGATTGTTTTGCAGTCTTGTTGATACCATCGGGGGTTGATCGCAAGAAGCCAGCCGAAAGAGCCCACACACACCCACACGGCTTGATATTTTCTGCACGAATAGACCGTACTCGTCGACATGAGGCATTCATTAACCCTTTTGGAGCCCGGGTACATATATACGACACAGACGAAAAAAGTGTGGTCTTGCCACCCGTCTAGTCCAGTATGGGCGCGCAGTGGTACGAGTAGCGTCGTACCATTCCTTGCACCATGGCTCGGACGCTAAACCTGTCATCATCCTATACAGCAGCCCGCGTTGCTTCATGCGACCGATGTTGTAATCATCATTGTTATTCGTCATTTTTTCCCTTTGAAATCCCAAAAGGGTTAAGAGGAGAAACGACAGAAGCTACACGATGATATATACACGACGAGAGAGAGCCCACCGCACCTTGAATAGACGCCCGATGATCATGGGCTCGAGCTCGACGTGACGCTTGTTCGACGGGATGATTGCACGCCCTCGCTCCACTTCCGACCTGCATCATTCACGTAAGTACATGGGCCACATAAGTACGGCACTATAAATACTGCATGGTCGACATAAGTACATGATCGACACAATTACATGATCGACATAACTACGACACTATTAGTACTACTGTAGTAAATACTACGACCTGCACGATCAACAGAGCACGGAACTATTAATAATGCATGATCGAAAGAAGTACGGACTTAATAATACTGCACGATAAGTACGACACTATTACTACGGCATGATCGACATAAGTACGGCACTACAAATACGGCATGGTCGACATAAGTACGGCCCTACAAATACTGCATGATCGACGTAAGTATGACACTACAAATACTGCACGATCGACATAAGACTACGGCATTATCGACATAAGTACGGCACTATAAATACTGCATGATCGACATACGTACGGCACTACAAATACTGCATGATCGACGTAAGTATGACACTACCAATACTGCACGATCGACATCAGACTACGGCACTATAAAGACTGCATGATCTACAAAAGTACGGCACGACAAATACTATTCATTATACGACCCCCCCCCCCCCCCGCCCACCGGTAATAAAACTATTTTATTTGCCCCCCGACAATGTAGCGTAGATGCCGTTCCGATAGAAATCGAACACCCTTCCGAAAAGCAGTAGAATGTCTCCTATGACTCTCTGCGGGGGGGGGGGGGGGGGGGGGGGGGGGGGGGGGGGGGGGGGGGGGGGG
>JAYJMJ010000728.1:482571-495229 GCA_036873875.1 Laminaria ephemera | reverse complement strand
TGGGTTGGTTGGCCTTGGGCTATGAAATTCGTCGGTTTCAATACTATTTTCACATTTTTTCCAACCCGACAGAGTTTCGAAATCGCAAACACCCTAAAATCTCGGTTTCTTATCAGAGGGCTGGTACTCTTATGATAAATCGACCAAAAAAAACTCCTCCGCTACGGTAGACGTGTGCCTTTTTTTTTCTGAGGCTCTCCTCACTTGAGGACCTCTATATACCTCTCGCCCAAAAGCTCATTTCGAGAGAAAACAAAAGTGCAACCCAATAAACAGCCCCATGGCCTAGCTACACGACGAAAACACCAAGGGCGTCCCAACGATGTTAGGGAGTTCCTCGGTTGAGGAAGGCCCGTCACTCAGAAATTATTTGGCCAAAAAAGTGGTACCTCTATCGCAGCACGTTTCTCACCGGGTGCCCCGTGTGGTCAGAGCGGCGGAAGCAGGAGTCGCACTGCACGCAGGTGCTGTCCACCTCGCACCGGCGGCAGTTCCAGGCGATGTCTCCGCGCTTGAACACATAGCCACACACCCTAAGAAAAAAAAAGGGGAAACGCACAGCGTAACCGTAAGCGTGTGGGAAGGGGCGGGGGCGGGGGTCAAATATAAGGAAACAAGCCTAAACAACAAAAAGCAGGAAATCGTTGAAGCAAAGCGATATTACTATGAATACAATTTCATTCTATACTACTACTACCATACTACTGTAGACTACAACCACAACCATTTGCTACCACTGCCACTACTACTACTATTAATATTATTATGAAAAAGTATAACATCAGCCGCCGACGCAAAGTCAACTAACTGAGGGTATATTTTCGGATCGCCCGCAATAAAAACGCCATCACATCTTGGTAGTAGGTAAGGGCTACACCCAAGTCGTGGTGGGGATACATACACAAAAATATACCAACTGTAAGTGCTTGTATTTGCCATTACCTACTTGGATCTACTTATTCTGGTCTATACTCACCTGTATTCGCCTGCTACTAATGTCACTACCTCATACCACAACCCCTACTCCATTACTCCAACCACTGCCTGTTCTCCTTATTGCTGCATCCACATGCTCGTACCACTGCTGCACCAAATACGGTCAGCTCTCTTTCCCAGTACCGCACCACGTTGATCCCCAACCCCCTCACCCCGAGCAGCTGCCCCCCACAAAACGCCTCACAACACTACAAACCTGCTGCCTCCGCTGCTCTGCCGAAGATTTCGCAGCGTCGGCCCGGGGTCCCCGAGGCAGCACAGCCAGCTACACCACGTCGGCAGCGAAGAAGGCGTAGCGTCCACCAGCACGAGCATGACGCATTGTCGAAGCAGGGACAGGTCTGCGATACCAATGTTACCGATGGGCGGAGGAGGGGGAGGGGGGGAGAGGGAGGGGGGGAAAGGGGTGGGGTGGGATGGGGGGGTTGGGGGCTGTTGGAAGAAGGAATCTGGAAGTGTCAACGTCGCGCTGTTTAATAAATATAACACACATACGTCAGGTGTGAGTTCGACCGACTGAGTCGATGATACTCAATTTTGCACGCTGCAAAATTGGAATGATGGATGACGGATGATGGAAAGTGGATGTGACGTGATGATGTACTATGGGTGGTGGATGCGACTGGATGATGGGTTATCGATGGCGGATGATATTGGATGGTGGATAAGATATACCAGGTATAGGAGGATGGGTGACGGAGGATGAACGTGATTGGATGACGTTTGATGTGTGATGGGTTATAGGAAATTTTCAAGACTTCGGAAAATTTTCGACAAATCTCGCTTCGACAAGAACGCCCCTAAAGGTTGGGAAGCAACAAGGATTGATGAGCAGGGGCTGATGAGCAAGGGCCGAGACGCAAAGACTGAAGACCAAGAGACCGAGGGGCAAGGACTCGGCGGGAGCACACACTAGGGTGTTTGCGATTACCAAATTATGTTGGGTTGGAAAAAACAAAACAAATTTAACACATCAAATCTTGATTGGGTTGTTGCTCAATTTGCGGCGAAATTTGTTGCGTTGGAGTTATCCCAACCAACGAACTTTGTGGATGATCCTATTACGGAAGACCATTGTAATGAGGACCCACGACATACACAAAAATCTATATATCCCACTGTTTTTACTAACCAAATTTGGTCCTATTACAATGTTCCCTCGTAAATACGGCTGTGGGTAGAAAAGGACATTTTGGCTCTTTTTACCTGATTTTTCGTGGGTTGGGTTGGCCTTGGGTTGTGACGTTCGTCGGTTTCATACTATTATTGTATGTTTTCCTACCCAACCAAATTTGGTATCTCGCCAACACCCTACTGACGACAGCAAGGCCTGAGGAGAGAGGGTTGAGGGGCAACGACCAAAGAGCAAAGACTGGGGAGAAAAACTCCATTGAAGAGCGAAGGCTGAGGAGGAAGTGGTGAGGAGGGGCAAGCACTGGAGAGCAATGATGCTATTATACCATAGGGGTACTGTACCTCTTTTTGGGGTACTGTACCTCGTTTTGGCTTTTGGCCAAATGTTCCTGACAGGTGGGGCAAGCACTGGAGAGCAATGATGCTATAATACCATAGGGGTACTGTACCTCTTTTTGGGGTACTGTGCCTCTTTTTGGCTTTTGGCCAAATGTTCCTGACTGATGGGGCAAGCACTGGAAAGAAATGATGCTATAATACCATAGGGGTACTGTACCTCTTCTTGGGGGTACTGTACCTCTTTTTGGCTTTTGGCCAAAGGTGGGGTACTATACCTCTTTTTGGCGGTACTGTACCTCTTTTTGGCTTTTGGCCAAAGGTTCCTGACTGATGGGGTACCTCAACTACTATTACGGGGGACAACAGTAAATAGAACCCACGACAGATACAAAAATCTATATATTCCAATATTTTTACTAACCACATTTGGTTCTGATTAAGATGTTCCCCCGTAATAGTAATTAGACTACCCAATCCGCTGGAATCCCGTTTGCGTTTTGCAATGTTTTTTTTTTGTTGCTCATCCCTATCTATTTTCTTCGCACTTTTTCTTTCTCCTTCTCCTCCCTAGTCGAAACTCAGATCCAGGGCCACAAAGCAGGCTCTTCTCCCCCCTCCCCACTACGGTACGCGCCTCGATTTTTATCACGCGAAGAACTCAGCACTTTCTTCCCTCGTCGACTCGCGTCAAGTTGTGTTTTGCAATACTCTTCATTATGCGACAAGCTATTATATAGGGGGGGTAACGTAATTAATGAATTGATTAAAAATTATTTTTTGAGGGAGGCTGGTAATTAATTAATTTTGCGAAAGAGGGACGCGATTTTACCTATTAATAGGCCACGGGATTGCTCATCATCCTATCCTCAAAAGCCAATATTTGGGTGAGGTACGCACCTCCTCAAGCGAGGAGCCTCAGAAAAAAAATGATGCACCCCTACCGTACTGCTGTTGGTAGCATGCGGCGACCGACGAGGAGAAAGCATTGAGCTCGTAGCACTGGCTGGGGAGAAAATAGGGTGAATGCGATTTCAAAACTCTGTAGGGTTGGCAAAAACGTAAAACTAGTATTGAAACCGACGAATTTCACAGCCCATGACTAACCAACCCACGAAAAAATTAGGTTAGAAATAAAAAAAAATGGTAGAAAAAACAAAACTAACCTAAATTTTCGCTGATTTTTCGTGGGTTGGGTTGGCCTTGGATTGTGATTTCGACGGTTTCAATACTATTTATTATATGTTTCCTACCCAATTCCTATCCAACCAAAGTTGGTACATCGCAAACACGCTAACAAGTGAGAAACAAGGACGAGACCTCCTGGCAATCGTAGAACTGCAGCACTAAATTGCAAGCATCAGGGTTTCAGTGTTCGAGGGTGAAAGGCGTTGTCGGACCAACCCCATTAGATCACACCTCCATTTTGATTGGCCAGCCCTAATCGCACCCCCTATAATGTTGGGGCTAGGTTAGGGCTTAGGCTTCTGGTTGGGTCGGGACCTCATCCCACCGGGAGGCCGTGAGCGCGTAAGCGCGAACCGTAATCGTGTGACTTGCAATTAGTGCTGCAGATCTAGGATTGCAAGGAGCTGCGCCCAGAAACAAGGGCCGGGGAGCAAGGACGGAGGATGGAGCAAATACTATCATATACTGGTATCACTCAAGATAACGCACACCCTGGCACGAGTTTCGGAGACGATTTCCTCCAAAACAAGGCGAGTGCACACAAAGAAAACGGTGGCTTCGAAAAGATTTCGTTCGAGATCTTTCCATACACGCATCCCTCGGCGTCTGCACTCTCCCCGTTGTCAATAAAATCAGAGTCGAACATCGCCCGAGGGGCTGTGTTATCTTGCGTGTTATACGGCAAATATCATCATCAAGGACTGGGGACTAAGGGCTGAGGAGCAAGAACTGCGGAACAATTGGCGTGTTTGCGAGATACCAACATTGGTTGGGTAGGAGTTGGGTAGGAAAACATAAAACAATAGTATTGAAACCGTCGAACGTCACAATCCAAGGCCAACCGGACCCACCAAAAATCAGCGAAAAATGAGGTTAGAAATACGTTTTATACCATTTTTTTTTTTTGTCCAACCTAAATTTTTCGTGGGTTAATTGACCTTGGGTTGTGACATTCGTCGGTTTCAACACTATTATATGTTTTCCAACCCAACAGAATTTGGAAATCGCAAACGCCTTATTCTTACGTAGCCCGAGAAGGATGGAGCGTTTCGTGGGATGTCACAGAGCGTTTTGTTGGCTCGCTTTGTCGAGAAGGCAGTTTTCGGGCAGTTTTCGGGAGTTCTGTGTTGGGTGGGAGCTAAATAACAGCGTTTTGGTGGCTCGCTTTGGCGAGAAGGCAGTTATCGGGAGACATGTGTTGGTAGGAGCTAAATCACAGTGGTTCGTTCGGTGGCTCGCTTTGGCGAGAAAACAGTTTTGGGGAGTTCTGTGTTGGTGGGAGCTAAATCACAACGTTTTGGCGGCTCGCTATGGCGATAGACCGTAAAGGGTGAAGTGCGTTGTGTGATGTCAAAAGTGTGCTGGTGGCTCGCTTTAGTGAGAACACAGTTATAGGGAGTCGTGTGTTGGGAGCTAAGTCACAGTGATTTGGTGGCTCGCTTGGACGAGCAAGGCAGTTTTCGGGAGATGTGGGTTGGTTAGAGCCCAGTCGCAGTATTTGGTGGCTCGCTTTGGCGAGAAAGCAGTTTTCGACAGACGTGAGTTGGTGAGAGCTCAGTCTCAAAATGTACAGTAGGTGGCTCGCTTTGTCGAGAAAGCAGTTTTTGGGAGTCGTGTGTTGGTGGGTTGGCGGGAGCTAAATCACAGCAGTGTTTCGGTGGCTCGCTTTTGTTTCGGTAGACGAGTAATGGTGGGAGCTTAGTCGCAGTGTTTTGGTGGCTCGTTTTGGCGAGGATGCGTGCTTTGTGTGATCACTGCGTTTATAAATGATTACGCGGCTTGCTTTGGCGAAGGAGGGGGGTTTCAGGAGTAGTCGTGTGCTGTTGGTGGGAGCTACGTACGTACCTGGTGCGTACCAGTATGTATTTGGAAGTGGCAGCGTTTCGGTAGCTGGCTTTGTTTTGCAACTCATTTACCAGGTATACGAGAGGAGAGAAACGCACTTTGGGGGAGTATCATATGTATTACGCGTGATATCGGGTTGATGCATGGCGCAGGTCGCAACATATATGCGCAGATACTGTATTGTGTAGGGCGGTGAGCTGGCCGACTGTTGTTGCTATTGTTGTTCTCACATCAACTCTCATAATCAAGTCCGTGGCCACAGGACAGGCTCCAGTCACTCTGGAGTGGAAGAATACCCCAGGAAAAAAATAAAATAAACCAAAAGCGGTACGCGTTTATATCATAGCTGAAGCAAGTCGTACATCCGCCAAAAAATACATAAAAAGTGAAATCGGAAGTCAGCGAACGTACGTATCAGGCCCATACTTGGTACATACGTTCCGCTTACTAAAAGTCGCCAGCTGGTTACTAGCAGGCTAGGTATTATAGTTCTTAATAGTTGCGGCGGTGCCAACTATCGAACTATTTTCCTATGTGGGTTTCCAATATTGTAGGAAGGCTTGTATGATACGGGGTACATATTTTCCGGCGACACCCAGTACTACCACGTTGCAAACACAGGGATGAGTAGCCAGCCAAATAGTCCACTAAAGTAAGTGAGTTGGTTGATTTCGCCAACCAGTAACTAGCCAGGAACTCCAGGCAACTCACACCCCAATTACGGAGGACAATAGTAATCAGGACCTACGATAAACACAAACACCTACCTGGTATATATTCCACTGTTTTTACTAACCATATTTGTTCCTCATTACTAGATTATCATTACTAGATTACTATGGTCCCCCGTAAATAGTATTGTGAATGTTTAGTACTTCGAGTACTCGCCATATGAGAGCACTATTGACGGCCAAAAAACCGCCAGTACTACAAAGTACCGGCCCTCTGACAAGAAACCGACAAGTTGGTTTTAGGCTAGATATATTAATTGAGAAAGGGTGTGTCTTACACTAACTTCAGTATAACAGCTGGCGATTTTCTTGTTTCCACGTGGCACCCACTCGGAAATCGCCAAAAAAAGAATCAACTACGACCATGCCAAAAGAGCCCTGACTCTTTGGGCCCACCACAGCAGACAACACATCACTTTTCAAAGCTTCGGCGTGGTAAACGGGGCATTCAAAGTCCACTCAAAGAACATACCCCCAAAACCAAGTAACACCACATAAATTCGGGCCCATTTCATGGGCCCTATAGCGTTCTAGTGCTAACAGGGTTAAGCTAAGTTTCTTGTGTGGCCATTCCTTATGAGAGGGCCGGTAGTGTGCTTGCAGTAGCTCCGATACAGAACCCCAAAACACAGCATACAAGCAATATGGTATCCTGAAATACAGCCAATATTCATTCGCAGACCTCCAGTATTTCCTCCCGAAAATACTATACTGGTGGGTGCTACATACGAAGGTAGGTCACAGCAGCAGCAGTGTGTTGGCCGAGAGAGAGAGCAAAGCAGCAGCAGCAGCAGCAGCAGCAGGTAGAAGGAGAAGGAACAGCACAAGTAGTAGGTAGCGCCAGCTACTGTAGCTTCTCGCGAGAGGGGAGCACCAAAACACTGCGTGCTGTGACTCCGCTGCCACAGCACATGCCTCTCGCAGAGTGCTTTCTTGCCGAAGCGAGCAACAAAATAGCAGTTGCAGCCGCAGCAACAGCAACAAGCAGAAGGAGCAGCACCACCACCACCAAAACACTGCTTGCTGTGACTCCGCTCCCATAGCAAATGCCTCCTGTAGAGTGTCTTCTCGCCAAAGCGAGCCGCCGAACAGAAGGAGCAGCAGCAGCAGCAGCAGCCCGCGCCTCAACAGCTTTCCGAAATTTTGGGTTTTGTGGGTCGGAGGTTTCTTATAGGTTATCCTTTGATGTTTTCCGGTCTTTGGGTCGGGTTAGCAAGATCAAGCAGCAGCAGCTAGCTTCTCGCGAAAGACGAAAGAGAGGAACCAAGACATGTATGGTGCATGATGACTCCCGTAAAATGCCTTCTCGCCAAAGCAACTCAACAAACAGCAGCAGCAGCAGCAACAGAATCAGCAGCAGCACCAGAAGTACCTACATACAGGAGAGAAAGGAGAAGCCACACGGATGGGGTTTCCATTTGAAATATAAGCTCATGAATAAGGGAATCGCCCTCGAATTGTCCCTGTAACACAGAATTCGACGAACCACCGGTGTTGCACCTCGCACAAATTTCCCGATTTTTTCGATTTTGGGACTCAGCCGAGAGACTGGAACCACACCTCCTTTCCTTAGGGGGTATCCCGCAATTCCGCAACACACAATGCTATAGGTTTGAACGAAAATGTTGCAGGGTGCAAGCGTGTACCTTGGTGCCACCACGAGAGCTCACCAAAACGGCAGAGAATTTCATTTCGATTTAGGGACGCGAACACGGCGCTAAAAGTAAGATTTGTGCTTCCAGGATATATATCGTTTTGCACAGCATTTTTTTTTTTTTTTGTGAACATTTTTGTTTCTCGGCAGTTACGCGTGCGGTGAGTGAACCCGCCAGTAGTACGATATTTTCATGTGGGAAACCGATCTTCACGCGAGTGGTCGCGTCCCTGAACCTCCATGGAGTTACGCGAAACTCTGGCAATGTACGTACAAGGATGGAGACAGGGAAGACTGCCGATGCATACCACGGTAGACGTGTGCCTTTTTTGTTTCTGAGGCTCCTCACTTGAGGAGCTCTGAACCTCATCCACAAACCAATTACGAGTAAACTGAACGTGCAACCCGAAGAAAACAAACCCATGGCCTACGTACACAAAAAAAATCAGATCGAAAAACAAGAACGACATTCCGACGATTTTGGGTTAAGAAGCCCCCATCATTCAGAAACAAGAAAGCCGAAAAGTGCTGCCTCTGTCGTACCACTCGTCAGTCATAGCCTACATCATGTAGGAGGGGTGCTGCAGGCGACAAAATCGGTGCATGAAAGTACGCCCAAAATCGACCCGTTTTAAAACTGTAATTTTTAACGTAAAATCTGGTATTCTTCGGGCGTACTTCACGTGCCGATTGCGAAAAAATTCGCTTTTCAACGAAAATTACGCCAGTTATGTCGGTCTTCCTTGCGTCCATATCTCTGCACTGCCAGATTTTTGCGAAATCTCATGCAGGTTCAGGGACGCGACTACTCGGGCGAAGATTGGTTTTTACCAAGCGGAGACGTCCCTCAAGACGGGCTCGTAGCTTTTCACCTAAGACAAATGGCAATTTCTGCAGTCGGAATAGCAAACAATAGCTCGCGGATCGTGCACACGGCTAGCCTATGAGTTTGTCCAGGCCCCTCTTTCATGCTGCGCTGTTCCGAGACACGAGTCGACCGTGCAGTGCTCGGTAGAACAGAGGCGGGTTGATATTTTAGACAGGGGAAAAAATACTATTTCCCCGCATAAACCAGAATGCCTTCGACTTTAAGGCGCCGATTTTTTCAGTTTGTGAGGGGTGCAACATAGGTGGAACTGTTTGCTACGAAGAGCAGAGCAGACAAATGGTTGCGAAGGTGTAGGCATGTCGGCGGAAGAGAAGACGGGTGGCCTACACCGCCACTTGGAGACGCTCGACCCGGCGAAAATGGCTCAAAAGGATGCTACTGCCGTGGCAAAAACCGACGCTGTGGCGGCCACAGCTAGCCCCGAGGAGGCTACGGCTGCTGCGCTCATCAAGCAACTACAGGAGGCCGCGCTTCCGATGATGGAGGTTCCCGGATTCAGAGACGATGACATTGAGGGGTCAACGTTTTAAAGGACACAGTCCTGCGGTGGAAGGCCAACCGCGGTCACCCCGGCCGTGCGCAGCGGTTGGAGGAGCACGACATGTGTCCGATTGTGGCTATTCAATATTTGACGGTTACGTGCCGGTTCGGGTTATTGGCATATTCTTGGGTACTTGATTCTTGACGTCTGTGTTTGTACGTGATGATTATGATGCATTATGCACGGTCGGTTTAGAAGGCCGCAAGGCGAGAAGCGAGCAGTTCATCATGGCCGGGGACGGCACAATGCTGCGGGACAAGGTGCACATTCGTGAACGGTGGGCGGAGTTTTTCCACACCCTCCTGAACAAAAAATCGCCTAAACTTGACCCCACGATCAGCGCCCTATTCGCACGACGACCGCTCGCCCTATCGCTTGGAGATGAACCAGCCATGGACGAGATGACGGGGGTAATTCGGGTATGCCGAATTGGAGAGCGGTGGGATCAGACTCCCTTCCGGCCGAGTTACTGAAAGTCGACCACCCCAAATTCATCCGATGCTTTCACAACATGCTTGTCAACGTGTGGAGAACGGGAGAAGTTCCCCAGCAATGGAAAGATGCGACCATCAAGGTCCTTCACAAAAAGAAGGATCGTTCTGATTGCAAGAACCACAGGGGGATTTCGCTTGTTGCCCATGCACGCAAGGTGCTGTTGAAAATCGTCGCATCCCGCCTCAGCAACTACTGCGAGGACGCAGGAATACTCCCTGAAGAACAGTGTGGCTTTCGCCCGGCACGATCAACTGTCGACATACTGTTTGTCGTGCGCCGACTGCAAGAACTCGTACGAGCTAGGAAAATCCCCCTGCACATGTGCTCTATCGACCTCCATAAAGCATATGAGTCCGTCGACCGAGAGCTGCTGTCGGTGGTGCTCGCACGCTTTGGCGTACCAGAGAAGATGCTTACCGTTATCCGGCAGCTCCACGAAGGCGTGCAAGCTCGTGTGTGCACTGATGACGGTAAGTGCTCGGAATGATTTGACGCCACCCAAGGGTTGCGGCAAGGATGTGTGCTATTACCGCTTCTTCTTCGCCGCTGCGAAACACGCCGTGCTAGTACGCTTCAGTGAGGACCCAGACATTCTAAGGGATTTGGTTCACCTGGATGGCGACAGGGTGGGGGAAAACGCTGAGGCAGTGGCTCGTGTACGAAGAGCCGTCTGGGGTATGCTCTACGCCGACGGTGCAGGCATTGTCTCTAAGTCAGCGGAAGGCCTTGCGAAGATGATGACGGTCATTGTGAACGTTTTCGAAGCAGCAGGTCTCACGGCGTCGGAGAAGAAGACGGGAACCATGCCACTACGGACACCAAACCAGACACCCCTTACCTCGCCGCTCGTCATCGAAGCACCAGGCCAGAGGCATAGGCAGACAGTGCAATTTTTGTACCTGGGCGGCCTTATCAACGAGACCGCCGACATTGTGCCTGGGATCAAACGACGGGTCCGACACGCGTGGGCATGCTTCGATCGGTTCAAGCTGGAGCTGTACGATATGGAGACCGCCCCGTTCACTCTGATGGTGCGCATGCTGAAGGCCGAGGTGCTGGAGACGCTGCTGTACGGGTGTGTGGCGTGGACTCTCGGCGTGGAGCACTTTGCTGTGTTCCGCAGCGCGCACCGCAAGCTCCTCCTTCGGATCATTGGCTTGCATCGCCGACAGCGCACCGACCACGCATGTCGTACGCCAAGGCCCTCGAGAAGGCGCAATGCGAGAGCGTTGAGACGACTATCCGCAAACGGCGTCTCCTTTTTGCGGGGGCCGTACAGCGCGCAAAACCTGAGTGACTAACCCGCCGGATGGTGTTCGGGACGATGGCCGGTGGGGAGAACCCGGGACCGGGGTGACCAGGAAAGACACGGGCCCGATGCCTGGTAGACGACATCGCGGTGTTTAAAGCCGAAGAGGGATCGACGGAAACCTCCCCGTTGTTGTTCGGGGTAGAGACGGTGCTACGGCCTACGGCGGCTAAAACATAGAGCTGGGTATCCATATTCAGGGCAAGGATATATGTACCCAATATAGAAATGATATACGTATACCAGGTATCTATATCCTGTTTTTTCCCCTCAGTCCAGTCCAGTAGATATAAAAGGCCTATTTCTATTTTCTCCCATATCTCGAGCACATCATGGGATTTGGATACACATCTGGGATGTGATACATACTGGAATATATCCGCGTATATCATGCGATATATCTGTGCTATATCCGACACACCACATGATATATCACAGATATATACCGGGATAGTATGCTCTCCAAGCTCTGATCATGGTTACCCACATCAGCAAATACCACAACTCAGACTTTACCACATCAAATATCACAACTCAGAGCAGCAGAATTTGAGGGGAGAGGTTACAGAAGGTAGAGCTACACAGGGAGCGAGACGGCATTAAAACTTTCCTCGTTACGACTGATAGCCATATTAAGCAGCAACACCACCAAGCCTTCTTCGCTTTGAAACACGCGCGCAGCAGTTTCAAACAGGCCATACACATGGACAGTGGGCTTTTGTTCAATGCTTCTTTGAAAACGGTTGTGGAGGGGAGGGGGCTGGTTCTAGCTGGGTAGACCCAGGGGGGGGAAACAAGATGTTGGTCTTAGGAGGCTTGCTTGTTGTCCATCAAGTAGTTGTGGTGACGTTCTTTTTATGCGCTTCTTCGAGGGTTCTTCGTCATTGGCCTCACGACGGACATTATCGCGGCAAATAAAACAACGATCATAATACTACAGTACCTGACTAAAGCGTGTTGAGTAACAGCTGCTGCTACTGTATGCATTCAGCCGTGTGATATAATACCAGAATCAACAGCCGTAGTACCAGGTACCCGGTAATATACACCGTTTCAACAAGTCACAGCTGCCGTGTAGCCTGTTGTATGGCATGCCTTATACTCATGTACAAAATAACATACCGATTGCATGACACATCACGTGACATATCGGATATATCAAGGCTCAATCACAGATATATCCCACAAATGTATCCGGATATATTCCATGATACATACCATATTCCACATTTATATCCATTTGTATCCCATATAACACGATATGCGCATGGATATGGATGCCATACGATATATCCAAAAACGGGACATATCTAGGTTTTCAGGGGGGAATACATCAATATAATATCCGCCCATGTTTTCACCCCAATACCCAGCCATACTAAAAAGGTTGGCAAGTGGTAACGGGGGATCGCCACAGCGGCGGATGGGTTCATGGCGAGGTGGCACAGGGCCGAGGCGAAACAGAGCTGGTTACAGCATGCAAACGAGGACGCCAAGAAGGGCGACAAGGAGAAGGGAGGGGGGGGGAGAGAGATGGGGG
>JAYJMJ010000728.1:453065-463566 GCA_036873875.1 Laminaria ephemera | reverse complement strand
GTAGAGTACGTAGTCTTTTATACTTCTGCATATCTACTGCTACCTCTCCGAACTTCCTGTGTATCTCTTTTACCGTACTGTTCGACTCTAGGGGCATATACAGTAGCTGTTTCCTAAAAATATATACTTCGCTCCCGGCTCTCCTGGCACCCTTATCCATATGCTTTCATCGAATTTTGTGTCGCTGATCACCTCGATTATGTCACACAAGTATTCTGTGACAAGGAACCCTACTCCCCCCGCCCTCCTATTCTTGCTATTCTGCCCCTTCCTCTTTTTCCCTATCCATGCGTACTCTCCAACTTTGCATCCTATTTCCCCTACCTCTCTCTCCCATGACTCTTGAATTCCCACTATATCTAGGTCTCGCTTGCTTACTTGTTCGGCTATTTCTAGTGTTCGGTGCTGGTCCGTGGCAAATCCACATACGCTCCACGATCCTATTCTCAGCTTCTTTTTCAATTCCCGATCCACTCTACTTTTGTCTGTTGTTCCTTCTCCGTCGCTACTACTCCTATTCTCTCTTGTTTGAGTTTTCCTTCCGTTTCTGGCTTTGTCTTTGTTTGTTTGCCGTACGCCACTATTTTTCTCCCCTATTCTCTTTGGGCTACTTACTGTTTCCAGTCTCCCCTTATCTCCGTACACCCTATCGCTACGTCTGAGGTTCGTTATTCCATTAGCTATACATACTTTCCATCCCTTCTAACCCATGCCGAAACTTTTTATTTCTCTATCTTCTGCCACTCTTGCTCGCTTTCGGGTTTAGCGTGACTCGGAAATGTTCTCCCTCCCTTTCTATTTTTCCTATTGCAAAGCAGTATGGTCCTACTTCATCGCACTTCCTCTTGAAGTCAATTCTCGTCGTGTCCCTAGGAATTCCAAATACCAGCACTACTAGTACTTTACCCTTCCAATCATCCTTTCTCTACCCACCCAACCTCACCGTGTCTTTCCTAATCTCTTCCGAGAATATCTCCAGTTTGTTTGTATTCATGTGTTTAGTGGGAATCCTTCAAGTTACTGGGACTTCCCAATCCTAGTACTCGTTGAGGGTCTGGTGTCTTGCAGTTCTTTGGTCGGCGCACCACAGACATAATATACTGTTTTGAGATAGGAATATCTTAAGGTGTGACTGACGTGACCAAAAGCAGCCGTCTCTTTGCTGCCACTTCACCCCCAAGTTCCACGCTTCTGAGTGTGTTTTATTAATAAACTGCTTTTCCACCCATCGACATCCAGCACACGCAGCAGTGTTCTTGCCGGTTCGTCATCCTAGACGGAGACAGAAGCTCTGTAGTAGTCACACACTTCGAGACTGACATGTACGTCGCAAGTACTGAAGCAACATTCCAGGTACATACGGCGGTATACTCATGCATGTGGAGTCCGGGTTGTTTTCCTGGAGCATGGCGGCGGGCCCCTTAGCATTGTCAAGTCCACAGTGTGCACCTACGATCAATCATGGACCTCTGTCCGCTTCACATAATTTGTTCTATTTTTCCTTCTCTGTTCTTGAGCGAGCGTAGCGGGCGGCGAATGCCGCCCGCGGAGCGAAGCGCCTTGTACAGGATCCCCCGCGCTAGTCTTTAGTCCAGTAGTCTATTGCAGTACTGTAAACACAAAAACACACACATGAAAGATCAATCAATGGTGTTTCGGAAACCATGGGTCACAGTGATAGGCTGGCAAGTTAGACCACATGAGGTGCAACTCTCACCTACTGGGCTTGTGGTGCATGCTCATTCCGTCGCCTGTATGCCTCAGTCTATCAGAGCGGACCAAGCAGCCCCCCACAAAGACTGCAGTGTTGAGTGTTGCACTCGTCTTGTCGTTCTTGAATCAAAGCTGGGAGTTATATCTTTTGAGGCGGGATTCAGGAGGGGGTGGGGGAAATATAATAATTATATTAAACCTCGTTCCCGCCTAAATACCGCCTCCAAATATATATAATTCTCAGATTTGGTTTGGTTGTTTGGTTGAACAACAGCAGTAGTCGTGATTATCACTCCCCAACTGCACCAACAGCAGTGTTGTTTGTGGGGGGCTGCTCTACCCGCTTTGACAGACTGAGGTATACGAAGGACGGCATGAGCAAGCGCAAGGCCAGCAGGTAAGAGGTGCACCACATGTCATCCAAGTATCTAGCCTACCATCACAACACCCTTGGATTTATCTGTGTGTCTGCTTAGATATCCGTAAAACAGTACCAGGTACGAAATACGAGGTACGGGTACGAGTAGTGGTCCCTCTCGTATACATATGATATGCTGCGCCGGTATATGCCAGCCGGAAATACCAGGGAAATACCGGCACCACAGCGGCAACCGGCGCTATGATACTCCGCATACTGCCACTATTATTCTGCATGTTCTCATGTGTCCTGAGCGATTTGACAGGCGCTATAGCGGGCAACCAGCACCACTCAACCGGCGCTTGTTGTTGTTCTCACATTATCTCTCATAATCAAGTCCGTGGTCACAGGACAGGCTCCAGTCACTCTCTCTGTGTGTGTTCTTCACATTAAAACTGGTCTTTCCACCCATCTACATCCAGCGCAACCAGTGTCCGTGCCGATGCCTCCTATTCGTGATTTATAGAGACTAGCTCTGTGGTCACAATCAAGACAGAAATACGCATTGCAAATACAGCAAGGTGACTTGGCCATGCAATGCCAACCGCAATGAATACGAGGGCGGAACATACCAGGTATTATACTATATACTGGATAGCACTACTGCTGCTACTGCTGCTGATGCTGTAAAGCTGCTGACTGCTGACCGTTTATCATACCTCGTCGAGAGTGAACTTCTGGGGATTGCTTGTTCGGACCTGCTCTGCTGTTGGGGTATCATGCTTCAATTCCGCCAGTTCCATCTTGATATTGTAGCTCTCTGCTCCTCCTGAGCTATAATACTCGTAGCTCAGTCTCGATCAGGCCTGTTGTATAATAACCACAATCATGCGATAGATCACGTGATTAGTACGGATCATGGGTCATCGGATCATCGGAACATCGGATCCCTCACGCTGTGCACGGATGGCTGGTCTGCTGGTTGGCAATTTCGATACCTGGTACTTGTACGTGGTACAGCAGTAGCCGTCCTTCTATAGTGCCGGTGTGTGAAAGCTGGAAATACCGGCCCTATATCAGCAACCAGCACTACTCCGCATACTTCCATTGGTCCTTGCTTGTTCCCATGCGTGCCAAGCGATTTCACAGGCACAAAACCGGCACTAAGAAACCAGCACTATAGAGGGACTTCTACTATAAAAGCAAATGGTGAAAGTATACCTGCGGTTGGCGGTTTGATTGGCCGTTGACAGCAAACGCGAAAAAGTGAAAAATTGAAAAATGATTGACCATCCTACACGCGGTATTAGTATTGGTGTGCGGTGTGTGTGGCGTGCAGAACAGCATTGCACAATAGAAGTGCATGATGTGTGGACTACAGACTGCTGTGAAAGCCGTTACAGACTGCTGCGAAGGCCGTAAGCCGCAATGGCTCAGTCAAGTTATGTTACCTAGCCTGACTGCTGTTGCGTATTGCCCACGTACCAGGTACTGCAATTGGTAAAAAAATATAATTGCAGAAAAAATGCAGGAAAATAATAGGTCTTCTCATAAGTTTCGTACCCAGCGAAGAAAATGCAGGAAAGCATCCTGTCTTACGTGTTTTCTCGTGCCAGCACCATGGCCATACGAAAAACTTCTAAAAAAAAAAAGAAGCCAGTTTTCGTTCTCGTACGTACGTGATATACTACATTTAGAGTTAAGAAAAACGCCTCGGAGAATGTCGATATGACGATTTGCGTTTCTGAGCAATCACAGATCACTGATCGAATTTCTCCAGGGTCGAAAGAAGTGCGCAGCGGGATTGAGCGCCGACCCCGCACATAGCAAACACCAACACAACACCCCTCTTAGTTCTTCTCAATTCTCGACATAATGAAGGGAGCAGCGATACTTGTGGCCTCTTGCGGTGTTTTGTCCACGCCGGCGTCGGCATTCGTGGCATTAGCGCCATCCCTAGCAGCGGCTCGATCTACCTCTCATCGGAGTGGACGAGGGGTGCCAATGACAGCCCAGCTCTCCGTCGCTCTGGAGTCTCCTTCTCTCCCCGCGTTGCCAAGGGGGAAGCGCGTTGTACGCAGGAAGCTGGCCCGAGTGGCTGCCCCCGTGGTTGAGGTGGACACCACTAACGCTCCGGTGCAGGTGAGGTCCGGGGTCCACGACTCATTCAGCAATCCGTGGTGCTGCTTCAGCGGGGCCCTTTGTACACTATTTACCTCCGGCATGGCGTACCAGGGAACCTGCCCAGAGCCTTTGTTTGGTCTCGAGGGCGGTGCAACCCTGGTCCCAGTAATATGCAACTTACCTGGTCGAGGAGTGGCGTGCCTTCCAGTACCATATCGAGATGCAGAGTTGTTCGCGTTAGTTTCGTTCATACATCATTGACCCCTATGATATGATTCTGCGTACGTTTCAAGTTCTACAACTGCGTTGTTCTGTCTTCGGTAATATTATGATTGTAATAATGTTTGGGGGTGGGGGGGTAGGTTTGTCTCTCCCCTTGTCTAATCAAGTACCAGGTACCGGTAAAGGTACTTCATTTGTAAACACCCAGACCGCAGCTAGCTGCCACCCTCTGTCAAGCACGTCCTTGTTCGGGTCAGTACCCTTATTACAGTTGGTTTGGCTCTTGGAAGTAGCTCGTGCGTCGGCCGTTGTCCTTCTATTTCAAACATGTTGTGAGTCGTCAGACACCTTTAGGAGCTCCCACACTAAAACTGATACATTACGTCTAGACCGCAGTGCGTTAAATTCGTGAAAATGGGTAAGTACTGCTGTAGTGGGATTGCTGTATGAACCCTCTGCACTGAACCCCCGAACCCTCTGCGCGATAAAAATGAAGGCGCGTATCATTCCGAGGGGGGGAAGGGACGACCCCTGTGACCGCGGCTTGTCCAGAAGCTGGAAAGTACAAGTGAGATAACAACTGCTGTCTCCTGACTCCTGATATCCTTTCTCTTTTTCTCTTTTTCTCGTTTCTCTTTTTCCCTTTTGTGAGCAGCGTATTCGCTCGAATGCCGATTACCTTGGGGCCCTCCGAGACAACGAGAACAGCTTGGTGGTGATCAAGTTCTTCGCGCCGTGGTGCCGATCGTGCAAAGCAATGGACGTCAAGTACAGGAAGCTGGCGGCACAAAACAAGAACGTAAAGTTTTTCGAGGTGCGTGTCTATCTGAACCCCCCGAGGTGTCCTGCGGGGGCGTTTCGAGAATGTCACAAAGAGATACACACCACTCTGGATGTAAATATATGGAACGTTTGGTGTTCATATTAATACCAAAACGGTCACTATACTTCCGTCCAGAGTGGTCTACACTCCCGGTTGAGCGTAGAGCGTATGATGCGAGTACTTCACGGCAGAGACAACACTTGTCGATTTGAAAAGCTTACCCGGGACACGCCGTGAGCTGTGACTAGTACTATTGGAGGCAACCAGATGCACTGGAACATGCGCTTGCGCAGCTTTCACACAACGGCTCGCGCCAATTATCGCATGAGCTTACTCCCGTACCATGCACTGCTGTCTATTGTACCCAATGTCCAAATGACGTACGACTCGTACTCGTATACCGTAATCATCGTGCGGCCGCAAGCACCAAAGCAAAGAAAACTGCTTCTCGCACTCGCAAGTCCCTAAAAAACGAGTACGTACGTACGTACTTGGTCGATCGATTGCTCCCCCCTCCGACGCAGTTTGACTCCAAAATGTTCTGTCACTACCGTAGTTGTACATTGCACATTGCAATGGTACATCATTGTTCGGTAGTACGGAAAGCTTCATATTTTTGGCATGAAAAAGCTCATGCATTTACTTACCTGGTACCCGTCAATGCTTAGTCTACGTTCGACCTGATGGATAAGCGTGTAGTATCATATCGGAGCTTGCGCAGCAGGATAGTGTAACTTGATATCCGCTGGTGGGTGGGCGACGTTGCTCCGCGGTCGAAATCTTCTGCTTAATGAAGCAAAAAAAGGCTTCAGCTGTCTCGAAAGGGGTCCCTAGTTTTCCGCGCCTTGTAAATTTGAATTTCGCATTCGGTCGAAATGAAATGCTGTTTGATCAAGTAAAAACAGGCTGCAGACATCTCGAAGGGGGGGTCCTATTTTGTGGCGCCGTGTAAATTAGAAACCCGCATTCGCTCGTAGCTTAGTTATGTTTGAAGCATTACGACAGCCGCCGACGTCAAGTCACCGAACTCAAGGTTTTACCACCGATCGCCCGCTTTTTTGTTTTGTTGTGATGGCAGATCGACGTGAACGAATCCCCCGAGCTGAAGAAGGCTCTTGGAGTTCGATCTGTGCCAACAGTTAAGCTTCACGCCGGGTCATTGGGGCAGGTCGCCAACTTCACTTGTGGACCGCGCAAGGTTAGCAACGAAACTTGCATTTAGATCTTCCGCCACATTTTCCCTTCATAGTCGTAGTCGCCGTGCCCGGTGGTCCACTCAAGGTCGATTTCGCAAACCCGAGCCCCCCAAGGAACTTTTTCTTTTGATATGATATTATACGTTGACATGCACGCTGGTTAATTGTTGCGTGGATATATGCTATGCACAATTCGACGCGAGTCGACGAGGGAAGAAAATGATGAACCCGTCTCGCGATAAATATGAAGCCATGCAGCGTACGGGTAGTGTGTGTGTGGGGGGGGGGGGCGTACTCATTTGTTGCTTGCCTTAGTCATTTGACCATTGACCACGCATCCCGTTCGAGACGGGGGGGGGGGGGGTATTGCCTGCTATGTGACCCCGGATCTGATTTCTGAGTTACGAAAAGGGAAGCACGCAGCAAATAGCAGCAAATAGTATGCGGATCACGGTACGGTCGCTGTGTTGCGGTTGCTCCGGCGCGGCCGTACACTCGAGAAATTATCTGGATTTTTTTAGTGGAATTTTTCTACAAGTATCATACCTGGTACCAGGTATCATGTGATATCGTATCATAGAAATGCTCGTGATCCAGAACATGGCTCAACCGTTTGAGCTGTTGCTTCAATGTCTGGGGTACTCCTGCTGAAGTACTGTTGATTCAACCCTTGGTAGTCGGAGGTCGGAGCAACGGAATGAAGTATTAATAGTACGCTACCAAAGCGGGGGTTTCGACTGCTTTTGGAGGCGTGTTGATGATACCCACAGAAATATTACCTGGTAGCACGCATGGGGCATGCGCTGGTATGATAACTCTGCTACCACCCATGGTAAAGCGCAACACGTCGGTGATCTGGACAATTAACGTGATATTGCGTTATACAATACTTTGCTTGACACTGCAGTATGATACGTATGGTATGTGCGTGCTTGACATTAATCTGTTGTTTCCACCCGTCATGACATGACAGGTGCCCGAGCTGGAGCGCAAGATCAGGCTTTGCGAGGACGTGCCCGCTTTGGCGGCTCGCCTGTCAAAGGGGTCGGGAATGATGGAGATGGTGGCAGGAGAGATGGATGACACCAAGCAGGTCAGACCACGGACCCCCATTCAGAAACGGTAAAGCTGGTCCAGGCTGGCTTTATTTATATTTGAGAATGGGCGCATTCTACACTAAATTTAGCACAACGACTCCCGAGTTTCTTGTTTTCCTGTAATCTCATCTCAGCCTGGCTTGCGTTTTACTCGTTTTCTTGGTGCGGCAGTGTCCCGTCCTATAACCCTTTCACTACTGCGCCTACGTTTTTGGGAACAAACTTGGAAACTTGGAATTCGTGCAAGATCATTTTTGTAGTAGTGAGTAACTGCTGCGGAATAGCAGGGCATAATGTACCAGGTGTTGCCTTCTTGTCCGAATCCCGGGTGAACAGAAAACGTCGGCAAATTGTTTTTCTTCATAAAACTGAAGACATGCCGCCGCTCGAATCTCTGACATGAAGATACCTTTAACATGGAACACCTTGAATTTATCATTAACAACGTCACCATCACCGTGTTGTGTCTTTTTCGGACGAACAGGGAGCTCCTGCACGAACCTCAGTGGAGTCTCCGCGGATCATGAAGGGCTTGATGGAGAAGCTGGCGCGGCAAGAACAGCTGTCAGAAGCATTGGAACAACAGCAGCTAGACAATGTTCCCTTTGAGACGGGCTTGTAGGGCACGCACTGTGTACCCTCGACCCATGGGGGGGATGGAGTTCTAGTGTTGTAGTACCCTGTTTCCCGGGGAGGGGATGGGGTCTAGTGCTGTACCCTCTGTAGGGCACGCACTGTACCCTCGACCCGTGGGGGGAATGGAATCTAGTGCTGTACCTTCGGGTCCGTGGGGGGGATGGAGTCTAGTGCTGCTGTACCCTCGAGCCTTAGAGGGAATGGAGTCTAGTGGAGATTGTTATGAGTTGTTTGTCAGTCAAGTGTTGTTTTGTCTTTTTTCGTGTTGTGGTGCAGTAGGTCTTGCTTTGCTGTGCTTTGTTTGATTGTTGGTGTTTGGTTTGAACGTGGCAACTTTTTGTGAAATTCAAGTGCTCGAGAGCATGCTGGGAGGGGGGGAGGCATCGGTTGGTTGCACGGAATCCGCATGCGTGTACTTTCTGTGCGATTGTCTGAAAGTTCCAAGGGCGTGTTTAGTACCAGGTAGAGTATATACTCTGGGGTTCCCGGGTATCGAACCTGATTGTTATACTCGGGTAGGTATCCGGGTTCCCCTGAGTGTATACCCTACATACTCGGGTAGATACCCGAGTACCCCCGAGGTATATACCCTACTCAAGACGCCCTTGGAAAGTTGCTTTCTTCCATAAAAAGATTCCTTTCGTGCGACGAATTTAGGTTTTGTTTCTCGAGCAAGTCGATTGCGATACGAGTGGAATTTAGGAGTAGAATGATGGGGATGTAGCGTTAGGTGAAGGCCTGTTGTTGCGAATGTATTGCGTGACTCTGAAAGCAGCTCCGTGATTGCTCGGCGGCTATGTTTTTTTTGCCTGTTTAATGTTTTGGTTGCGTTGTTTCACGTGACAGCGGAGAACACATCCATTTCAAGTGGGGGGTATATTTGCAGTTGTGGAGTTTTTGTTTGCGTTGTATGGTAAAATAGTGTGTCGAGAACGATTCTTGTTGAATTTACACACGTGGTCTGTCGGGCTGTGTTGTAAAACACTCTTAATTCTGTGAGTGTGGCTGTTCGATAGCATTGAGTGATGTTGTGGTATACAAGATGTTGGCCGCAAAACGTTTTTACTGAAGTATAAAGAACGGATCTGCCGTTGCCGACCCGCAACATAAAATTGCTCAATAAAGCCACCTTAGTAGTTAATAGTCCATGATGGAATCTTAGTGACAGCTTGGGTGCTTGGGTCGTACCAGCACAAGATGATCTATTGAATGACATTTTTTTTTTTCTCATTTCATCTATTATCTTCGCACTTTTTCTTCTCCCTCCCTACTGCTGTAGTCGTAACTCAGAACCGGGGCCACTAACTATTAATAGCAGGCTCCCCCCCACACGATACGAGCCTCAATTTGCATCGCGAGAAGAATTCAGCAAGTTCTTCCCTCTTCGACTCGCGTCGAATTGTGCCTACCCACGCTATAAAGCGCTCTCGGCAGTTGGCGTCTCTAGAAATATAAATCTCCATACCGAGAATTGAACTCCTCTGACTCCAACCTTTTAGTATTTGAGGTTAACCACTATTAATAGACCACCGGGGCGACCGGTTAATGTGATAATGATTGGGAACCTGATCTACTAAAAAATATTTGCAAAAATGTTTGGGTACAACGTACCTTTTTTTTCCAACGGCTCTTCACGGCGGTGGAACTGGAACAAGTTTCTACACATCGGACAGATGACGATCTAGATCATCTAGATACTGTATCTATCTATCTGTCATGATTTATTTGTTGTGCAGTACAGGTTCGACCAAGGAAATACGTGTGCTAGACTGTGCAGAAAAACGGCTCCCACCCGCCAACATGATATATAGGCAAAGATCATATAGACCAGGGATCTATCTGCCCTGAATGGCATAGATCGTGAATGGGGACATGATCTGCCCGACGTGAGCAAGTTTCAAAGCGCAGCTTGCAAAGATGAGTTTCCAAAAATAATGGGATCTAGTTGACGTTTTTTCCTATTTTTATAGAAATAAATATACATACATACCTTTGTCCTCCCTAGTTCGATGTGTTCCCTTGGCGTATCAGCTAGGCTCAGCTCAGCAGAGCAGCGCAGCGCTAGCTCAGCAGAGCAGCGCAGCGCTAGCTCAGCAGCACAGCGCCGTGCGGTGCCGTGCCCTGCCGTGCGGTGCGGTGCAGTGCGGTGCTGTGCCGTGCTGTGCTGTGCCGTGCTGTGTGCTGTGCAGTGTTGTGTTTGCTCTTTCGCGCATACACCGAGCTATTACCGAGCTATCATAGTAAGTATCATACCTGGTACACCACACCAGGTATGTACGTACTACATTGTTGAATCACAAAAAATGCACACCCAGCTCAGCTACCTCAGCAG
>JAYJMJ010000728.1:431586-442085 GCA_036873875.1 Laminaria ephemera | reverse complement strand
GCGACCACCAGGGACACCTCAACACAGTGCTTTCGTTGGTTGGGTGTGTTGGGTTGTGCCAGGTATTGGGTTGTGCCAGGCAAACCGAGCTGTCCCGCGGAGATATCTGAGTTAGTTTGTCACATGGGAGGCTTGAACATTTTCCCGGCGTATCATGCAGGTTTCTCTTGGGGAAACCCCTCTCCACACTTTGTAGTTTGTGATCTGCCGCATTTGACGAGAGCTGCTTGCTGCTGAGGCCTGCCGGGTAGGGATGCTGCTGCTGTATATAAGCAGGGTGCACTTCTATGTGGTATGTAGACTAGTCATGTAGTCTATTTGGATACTGTTGTGTACTACTACTGCTGTACTTGGTACGAGCAATTCTCCCGACAGTCCGCTAGTCTAATGGCCCACCACTAGAAAACCGAGCTCAAAACACATGTCCCGCACAGAATTCTCACGTCTTTTGTCACACGGGACGTTTGCAAAAGTTTCCCGGCATTATCACGCCGGTTTCCCTTGAGAAAACCCCTCAAATTTATGTCTACCGTTGATCCTCTGCGAGTTGATGATCTTGCAAAACACTAATCTGAGAGTCTGCTGCTAGCGCCTGCTGGGCTGCTGCTGTACTGGCCGCGTCTTCTCCTGGCGCTGGCTGCTGCCGTATAGGCAGAGCTGCTTGTGCCTGCTGGTTAGAACTGTCGAGGGGTGGGAAGTGTTGATGGCTCGCGTGTCTGCTGCCGTCCCCTTCGTGACTTCCGTTGTGGTATTGCTTCTGGCGTACTGCCGCGAGAGGGTGCAAACCACGCTTCTATGCGACAGCGTGGTCATACCCCAAATCGACTGCACTCAGTTTCTCAATGACACACGTTATCGGCGGCAATTTGCCTCGAGAGGACACCTGGACATTGTATTGCATCCGGCGACTATACATGGTCAACCCCCAAGCTAGCCACCAACACACTGCGGTGAAGCGCTGCACTATGCCGTTGGTTGCGAAGCACATTGGTGGCATGGGTTTGCGTCTCCAGTTTGAATTGCACACACCTCGCTACCAGGTACCTGTGATTGAGCGAACTGTCTTCTCGCCAAAGAGAGCCACCAAAAATCTGTGACTAAGCTCACACCAATACACGACTCCCGGAAACTGCCTTCTCGCCAAAGCGAGCCACCAAACCACTGCGACCAAGCTCACACCTACACACAACTCCCGTAAACTGTCTTCTCGCCAAAGCGAGCCACCAAACCACTTCAACTAAGCTTCCACAAACACACGACTCCCGAAAAGTCCGATCTCGCCAAAGCGAGCCACCAAACCACTTCGACTAAGCTCCCACCAACACGACTCCCGCAAAGTGCCTTCTCGCCAACGCGAGCCACCAAACAAAATGGTCAGCCACACAAACCACGTCATCCTTCTTGCGTAACCCTTTGGACGATACGCCAAAACCACTCGAATTTACTCCCACCAACCACTATGTATTGTTTTCGACACTGCTTTCCTTTCAAATCCCGAAACTGGTATCATAATGACATGGCTTGGGGGCAAGATCGCGGCTACTGCTGTTGCTGGGGGGCGGAGCGCCACTTGAACGAGTCTCCAAGAAATGGTGTCCTCCAAGAAATGGTGTGTGATCCACGAAGAAGAAACAAGGTCGCCACAAAACCAGATATCAGGTACCATTCTTCAAACTCAATAAACCACGTATCTGTTAACACTGCCGCTGTACATTATAGGCTGTACCAGGTAGGTCATTACATCAACACGATATATGGTGATCCACGAACAAGGAAGAAGGTCGCCACAAAAATCAGGAATCAGGTACCAGTCTTTAAAAAAAAACCAATATACCACGTACCAGGTACCTGTTAACACTGCCGCCGTCGTAGGCTGTCGGTCTAGAACTGCACCCACGTTTTGGGGACTGAGTACTTGGGATCATGGTTGCAATAGTAAAAGGGTTAAGTCAATACAAAGTACGATATATGCTGGTCGGCATGGTGGGTACCACGGGTGGGCGGATTATGGGTCGAAGCGTCGATGTCACGGAAGGGGGGCAGGGCTGGAGTTCAGCTCTATGCCTGATGCGTGTTTCACAACTATACACACATCGGACAGATTAAATGCCTATTCATGATCGATGTCATTCAGGGCAGATAGATCCCTGGTCTATGTGATTTGCATGGCCTATAGATCATGTTGCCGAGGGAGAGTCGATTGATCTAAAGTACCTACCACATGTTTCCTGGGCTGGATCTGTACTAAACAGGTCCCGGACAGCATGTCAAAATGACAGATATAGGATCTAGATGACCTAGATCATGATCTGTCCAATGTGTGCAGACTATGTGCCTGGCTGATAATTATACCACCCTTCTCGTTCATACGGCGTCCTCGAGGGTTGAGAAGGTATGCAGAAGCGTCGAACCAACAACGACGATGCAAAGGGGTACAGACACAGCAGATCCTTATACTCGTAAGTACAACTACAAGACTAATTGCGATATCCGCCGTAGAGTTGTCCGCCTTCTCCCTCGCTACCTTTGTTCGTTCTGTTCACTGATGGAGTGCCAATCTCGTTCCCTACGAACCATCTTAAATGTAATATCGCTTCTCGCGAGACAACCCAAACTCGCTCCTCGTGAGACAAGACCCGCCAGCCCAAAACGAAAACCAACAACACCGCTAGCTGCTAGCCTGATAGCTACGGTAGTGTCTCATGCTCGTGCAGTCTGCTATTAATATCTCTGCTGCAACGTACGCTCGTCTTCTTACACAATGCTTGCTCTGGGAACTACTTACCAGGGGCTACAATCACGCTTTTTAGTGCTATGAACATGCAATCCTCTCTTCTCCAACAAACCCCATATATCGTAAACTTCTACTATCTCTCACAATACCGACTACTGTACCAGATGTGTCCGACATTACGTACAGCAGATCTGCAGCGCGTGAAACAAAAACGCGGGCGTGGCTCACTCACCCCAGGTAAAAAGTAATCTCTCGGAAAAGAGTCCTGAAGTCCTTCGACGTACCCTCTTGGCGCCGGATCAGAGCTAGCTTGTGCTGGAGAATCTGTCCAGCAAGAACGATATCAGATATCGAATCATGATTCACGATGTAGTACGCAATACAGCGCAAAATGGGCTGTTTAGTAAAAACCAACGACACTGCCTTGTAGTAGGTGCTTCACGCGCAGCATTATGCATTCTACGGACCAGGTACCGGTACCTGATATCATCCAGTCGAGTACAGTAGTACAGGACACCTACAGTTAGGGGTGTCAATGAAGGGTTATTCCACCGCAATATCATGTCCCAATTTTTCGGAACGACCAGGAAAAAATATATATATATCAATGTCACCCGGAAACTGTCTTTTCCAAAAATATCTTGATTGAACACTCAACACGTGCAAAACTTCGTATGATGATTGCTTGGGCGTACGGTGGAGTTCGCTGCTGATACTTGGTACCTGGTAGTCACGATCGTATGGGTCAGGTGGTTTGAACAAATATACATGTTACCATGAAACTTCAAATAGAGCGAGAAGTTCCGAAAATATGCTGTTTTCTTTACGTTGTCTCCCCTGGTCAGAGTTATCTCAGTTAGTGCAAGATTGTGAAGGTTGGCTAACTCCTTTGGGTTATGGACTGTCTATCAAATCAAACCGCACTGGAATCGGAATCATTGCCCATGAGATCTCATCGAACAAAAATGATCACTTTGGAGCTGAGAAGCAATATATTTCTTCGAAATGTCAGTTTTGTTCAAAACCGGCAAATTAAAAATACCTATACGATACTGGGGGGGGCCTACCGACGGATGGACATTTAGGATCGGACGAAAGGGGGACAGTGCCGATCACTCTTGAGGCTACAAGCATCTCACGTGCATAGCCCTGCGAGTACAGCAGAGCACACGAGCGGAACGACACTTCCCTTGCCGATTGATAGGCCTGCAGTAAAAGCTAGTCTACTGCTGCGGTTTCTGCTGCGGTTGCTGCGGTGGTTTCGTCGCTGGCAAGGCGACAGCGACAAACGGAGTACGAACATCCTGCACGGGTCTGCGACACCCAACCTACTCCTTCGCGGTACGTGCAGAGCCGAGTAGGCTGTATCATAAGCGAGCGTACGGCAGCGATCGGTACCGATAGACCTCGAATGCGATGCGGATTGGCTGGTCGCCAACGGCGAACAGCAACAATCGAAAATTGATGTAGGAGAGATCACGTTTTATGTGTCAGGGCGGAAACTCTACACTGGTATGGAAATGTATGCTAGCGCAGGGAAAACACTAAAACACAACACACCATATTGTATGGTATCATAGGTAGCACTGTTTCGCCAATCACCAGGGCCATCAGCCGAGTATTTTTTACCCACCTCGACATCCGTAACTATCGATGCCATCGCAAGCGTGACGTGCAGCTGATCTCCAAAATGGCCACTATAATGCCGGTGCGATAGCGTGTACTGCTGGTACAGTGCTGATGAGGAAATTTCATTGCGCGACGACTAACCGCTGTACGGCTGAATGGCCACTATAATGCTGGTGAGATAGTTAGTGCTTGTTGCCGTTACAGCGCCGGAGAAAGAAAATTGTGGCGCGACAACTAACCGCAATACTGGACGACTGTAAGAGGACACATATGTTACCATGTATGTCCCACGGAACAGGCCGAGTGTCCCACCAGATGCCGTTGTACTTGGTAAGGCACACTGCATTATATATACAACGATGCACATCGTAGGCATAATGAGATATGCCTGGTAGGGCACAAGCGACAGCCTTGCGTTCGACCACGTACCAATGTACGTGGTAGTGCACATCGCGGATATGCACAACCACCCGGGAAGCAAGGATATACACACGCACCACGCAGCAACGGGTTGTCGGGGCGCCGGAGGGCGGTTGATGCGGCATCCCTCAATGGCCCTCGGATGGCGGTGTATATGTATCGCAATAGCAAAGGGCACAGATGATGTATATCTCACGAAAAACACCGTGTCCATGAACGAGATTGCGGTTGAAGCGTCTTTATCTTTGGTATACATACCGGCATGTACAGAAATACCACGGATACATATGGATAACGGAAGTACCAACAGCGCTGTGCCGGTGTGCAAGAAAGCGCTCGATGGTGATGGAGTATGTGTCGGTGCGCGTCTCTTGTTCCCGTCCCTCACGAGCGATGCTTCGCATACGCGTCGCGATGCATAAGGAACCAGACAGAACTGCCATGGTCCCCGCCGGGCGTGAAGTAGAGGTTGAGTGGAACGTACGCCGGTGCATGGGGCCGGCGCCAGCGCGCCGGCGCGTGCCCCTAACCCCCCCTACCCCCCAGTAGTGATGCATCTGTGCCAAAGATTTATACATGTCGACACACATTCTGTGCCGGTGCACAAGATATCGCTACACCATCGGTGCCGGTGCACAAGATAACGGTCGACCAGACGGTCCCTCATAGCGATGCATACTGGTTTCATTGCGTACTAACGTATACAATGGTAGCACATCGAGGACACGCACAGCGATTTACGCGATACACGTGTGACAAAGATATATCAGTATCACCACACAATCTGTACCGGTGCGCAAGTTTCACTACACATGCTATGCCGGTGCATAAGGTAGAGATCGATGAGACATCCCTTCATAGCGATGCATACCGGCCTTATTACGTCATGACGTATACGCTGGTAGCGCACGTCGAGGACGCGTACAACGATTGACGCAGTGCCAAGCACCAGCAAGCGGGCGTTGTTGATCGAAATAGGTGCCGGTGCATAATACACGCGGCAATACACAACGCCGATGCGTACTGATGGTGTGCCGGCGCACACCACCACCCTCGTCCCGGCCGGTGCATGGATAGTACCCTCGTCCATGTCGGTGCATGGATAGTACCCTCGTCCATGCCGGTGCATGGATAGTACCCTCGTCCAGGCCGGTGCATGGATAGTTCCCACCGTCTTCTCCATTTAATCTCGTTGCCGTCATTCCCCCGTTCCGTACCCGCGCCGCTTTCGTTTTGTTCTGTGCCGCGTCATTTCGCCGTGCTTGTCTCGCTTCCGCGCTTTCCCTCTGCGTCCAAAAAAGTTCCTTTCCAAAAAAAAAGGTTTGTGGAAGACTCGACGTGCAAGGGACAATGGCGGGCAGCGACAGCGAGGGGGGGGGGTCCGTGTCACAGGCCGACCTCACGCGGCGAACGAGATCGCGCAGCTCCAGTTCGTGATCTAAAAGACGGTGGACGACCGACGCTACGCGCCGACTCATTTCCGGGGAGGGGACGAACGGCGCCGGCGGGCTCGGACCGCAGCTCGGCGGCTCCACGACCGGGGCCCCCCTGCCGAGCCACGGCTCCCCCGGCGCCGCTCTGCCTGGTCCGCCGATTGACAGCGGGCCTGGCGGGGCAGGCACGCTCGGATAATCGGCGGGGAGCCTCGTCGCTGGGGCTCCCCACCGATTTCTGGCGCCGCCGGCTACCCCGTCGCCGGGACCATTGACGTTCACGCTGGTCGGCCTGGGCCCCCCTACCTCGGACAGGCGGGCGGGCTTGTCGCGGGCCCGGGGGGGGGGTACGGATATGGCGATGCCCTAGGCGGTGTCGGCGCCTCCAGTGCTCTTCTCGGACCAGCTGGCGGGATCGCCGCCGGCCCGGGAGGGGAGGTCGGATATCGCGGTGCTCTGGTGGCGCCGGAGCCGTTGGCGCTCCCACTCGACAACCGGGTGGGCTCGCTGTCGGCCAAAGAGGGGGGTCGGATACGGCGGCGCTTGGTGTGGCGCCGGCGCCGTCGGCGCCCCATACGGGCAGATGGGAATGCTCACCTCGGGTCCGGGGGCGGGGCTCGGCTATGGCGGCGCTCTGGGCGGTGCCGGAGCCACCGGCGCCCTCTACGGACAGGTGGGCGCGCTCGCCGTGGGCCCGGGGGGAGGGGTCGGCTACGGCGGCGCCGGAGCCCCCAGCGCCCCCTATGGACAGCCAGGCGGGCTCGCCGTGGGCGGACAGGTTGGCGGGCTCGCCGTGAGCCCTGGGGGTGGGGTCGGCTACGGCGGCGCTCTGGGCGATGCCGGCGCCTACGGCGCCCCCTATGGACAGTCAGGCGGGCTCGCCGTGGGCCCTGGGAGGGGGTTCGGACACGGCGGAGCTCTGGGCGGTGCCGGAGCCACCGGAGCGACATTGGTCGCACTCGGCCAAGCAGCCCACGACCGGCTGGGCGCACCGGAGGTCGGCCGGGCTCTCCTTGGAGACGGCGGCGCCTGCGACCCCTCGACCACTCTGAGAAAACAGATTAATAAGATCATCACCGCCCGCGCCGTGAGGTCGTGGAGCCACCCCACGACCCGGCTGTGGCAGGTGATCTGCGGAGGCCGCCCGGCGTCGATGCAGAAGGCGGCAGTGCAAGGATACGTGGGGGACACGGTCGACATCTCGGCCCGCGTCCACACCATACTGGAAAATCTAGACGCAATAGATTTCTTGGCCTTCATGCCGCGCGGCGGGGCAGGCGTCGCCTCCCGTTGTCGCAGCACCTATGCATTCTGGGGCACGCGATTATAACAGTCGCGTACCGCGGGCTCCCGCAGGACGCCGCGAATCTCCAAGTGGCACGCGCTCGCGTGGAGGCCCTCCGCGTAGCGTTCGAATTCGGAGCCCAGCTGTTCAACAACACGTCATGGAGCACTACGCGATAGTGAACAGCCGGGGGAACCGGGCCAGGCTGGCGACCTGGTCAAGAAGGACCTGGTTAAGTTTACGCTTGATTTACGCGCCGTCTCGGATCTCTGCGGCCACAGATGGGCCTACCCGCCGGCGGTGAGTGCTTTCCCGGCTATCCCGGGGCCGCATTGGCCCCGCCTCGACGCCTACATCAAGAGTGGGGGTCTCATTAACGCCGACGTCCTCCAACCCGCTGTCGCCCCCTCCATAGCGCCCGCTGTGCTTGTTATCGCGGAGGGCGAGTGCCGGCAGTGGTCGAAGAACGGCAAGTGCCGTTTCGGGACCACCTGCATCTTCACGCACGTCGGTCCCGCTCGCACGGCGGGGACTGGCACTAAGTGCCGGGGGGCGACCGGTGGTGGGTCGGCTGACGGCGGCGCGGCTGCCAGCGGTGTTGTCACTGCGGAGGCCCCGGCCAAGAAGGGCAAGGGCAAGGGCAAGGGCAAAGCGGGGGCATCCGGTAGCGGTGGCGGCGACGGAAGCAGCGGCGGTGGTGGTTCTGGCAGAGGCGGCGGTGGCAGCGGCAGCGGGGCATCGGGCGCGGGGGCCTCCTCTCGCTCCGCGGCGGCCAAAGCTGACGAATAGGGGGACGGGCCTCGCCCCACTCTGGGGTCGAGGCCGATCGTAGGGCGTACGGAAGCGACGGCGCGAGATGCACAGTTCGCACGTCCAGGATTGGCGTCCGTGGGGGGCCCATGTGTATTTGTGCTAGCCGTGTGTCGATGTTGCGCGACATGCCACGTGTCGCATCGCATGACAGTGCATCCCGGTTGGAGGTTTTGGGCCGAGTGGCCCAGCGGTATATACAGTATTTTCGGGCGAGTGGTAGCCGTTTAGAAGGCATGCAGGCCATCGAAACAGCCCTGGATGCCCCGCGTGTGAAAGCAGCTAGGATTCGTTTTTGTTTCGGGTGAAAAAAAACATTCCCTGGGGTAGAGCAATTGGCGGCTATCGCTGAAGACGGTGCCCTCGTCCACGTTAAAGGGAGCAGGGACATCGGCGCGGCCTTGGCCTATTCAAATCATTGCAGCGTAGCCCCACACTCTGATAGCATCCTCGCTAAAATCTTTGACGACGTACGGTTTGGATGGACATTCATTTTTCCGCTCAGCGAAGCGCATACCATCCCTGATTTGCGGTTGTCTCCGCTGGGCGTGGTGGTATCTCCGTCTAAAACTCGGATCATCCACGACTTGACGTTTTCGTTGTCTCAGTATAGTACAGCGTCAACGCTGACACTGATTTCGAGCAAGCGCCCCCCGTAACGTTGGGTCGCGTGTTGCGAAACGTCATTTGGCGCATTCCGTACCTGCGTCGACGATTCAGGCCGCGCGCACGTATCGTGTTGAGTGAAATAGACGTCGCGGAAGCGTTCCGTCAGGTTAGCGTGCAGTGGGGGGGGGCGCCCGTGTTTGGGTACGGCTTTCGCGAGTGGATCGTGGCCGACCGTAGGCTGCAGTTTGGATGGCGGAGTTCGCCGGGATTCTTCTGTTTGTTTCCGGCAGCTCTCGAACACTCTCATCGCCACGCGTCCTACGACGACGCCGTGGTGATGGAGCAAGGGAGTACCGCGACACAGCATGTCGCGGTCACCCCGCCGAGAGCAACCGATCGGCCGGCCCCGTTACCAGCTGATTGTCGGGTCCCCCGCGAACAAGGAGGGGGGAGACGTAGCGAGGTTTTCGTACGATACTACGTAGATGACGGCTTACTGGTGGAGGTATAATGATGGCCCGATGGTCGGCGCTGTCGACGCGCGTCCGCGTCGCTGGCGTCGGAACATTTTCGGCTCTGTGGGGAGCGATCCTTAAGGGGCCCCACGCTTTTGTCTCCTCATAAGATTTCGCCCTGGGATACCGTGTTGGGCGTGCTTGGATGGGACATCAATACAGTGGCAATGACAATTTCCGTTCCCCTTGTACAGCTGGAGCGACTCCGCGATATGCTAAGCGAGTGGTCCTCGGACCGTGAACTTGCGTTCGAGAAAGAGTTGCGCTCTTTGAACGGTCGGCTACTGCATCTGTGTGAGGTAGTGTGGGTAGGGAATTTTTTTGTTCGGCGCATGCTTCACCACGTAGGCTTGCCCCCCGTTCGCGCGTGGGGCGCGAAGTTCCACGTAGCGCACGCGCGCGCGGCGTCGTCCACACGGATCAATTTGGGTAATGAGTTCCACGCCGACATGTCCTTTTGCCGTCTGTTGGTGACAGGAGTGTTAGGGTCTCCGATAGGTCGCTTCTCCGCCCTGTTTTACCGTAGTTATATGCAGCCGCCCGCGTTTACCTTGTGGTCGGACGCCTCCGGCGACGCCTTGGGCGGTTATTGTTTGGGGCCTGAGCCCGGGTTCGGCGTGTGGTGACGCTTTGATTTTGACAACGACGTGCGCGCGCGGCTGCAAACGACGATCCGTGATTGGAACGATCTGTCGATTAACGTGCTTGAGCTGTTGGGCATGGTTGTAACGGCGTTGCTATTCGTCACGCAGTCGAACATACGGCCTAGTTACGCACGGGACACTATCTTGATGCGGGGGGACAACACATCCACCGTTCAATGGGTTTCCAAGTGCAAAAGGGGGAGAGAACCCCGATCGGGGGCGCTCATGCGTCTTTTAGGATGTTTGGAGGTAGGCAGCGGGTGGTGTTTTGACGCGTTGCACGTCGCTAGCGTGGAGAACACCATCGCTGACGGCATCTCACGATTTTTTTTTTTTTCTCACGTTTTTACTTTCCAGCTTCTGGACAAGCCGTGGTCACAGATGTCGTCCCTTCTCCCCCCCGGTACGTGCCTTCATTTT
>JAYJMJ010000728.1:338377-354999 GCA_036873875.1 Laminaria ephemera | reverse complement strand
AGCATGGATCAACATGAACTCTTCGGCGCTGTCACCTAGACTCATGTGACCTTGTCGGGAACGAAGAGGGCTGGTCGGGGGTTGTCTCGATTTCGAGATCGAAGGTCAATCGTGGTTGTTGGACAACGCTGACCGAGGCTTGATGAAAATTGACGAATTGGGCTGCTTGACCAGAGAAGAGCCAGAAAAAAAAAAATCAATCATTTTCTCCGCATAGCGACCGTACGAAAAATCTTTCAGCAAACAATTCTAAAACAAAGTTTGGATTTTTGTTTGCTATGGATCGGCTTGCCATAAGCACCGGTCTGAGGGTGCCGATATATACATTTTTCAAAATCTGACATCTGTATGTATGTATGGATGTATGTCTGTCGCCGGTCTAGAACGCACATTACACCACGCACACTGAACCGATCGCGATGAGCCCGGGGTCGGATTGACGAGCAGGATTGGGAGAAGATACTCTCGCGGGTTTCATGTCAAATCGTTTATAGTTCGTAGAGGGAGCTCGATTTGAGTCGCCAGCGTCCTACCTCTCGTCTCTAATCTCTACCCCTCGCTCAAAAAAAAAAACAGATTATGCTGGAAGGGATTTTGATCAAACCAAAAATGAGTTATTGTGGGGAGGGTAGGTGGAAATATCACGGACTGCAGTCCTTGAGACGATGGCAGCCACAATTGCTACCGCGGTGCCCGCAAGGCACCCGACTGGTTGATGCCTTCAAGGCCGCTCAGATGGAATCTCGTCCCCATCCCCAGCACTTGGTTGGATATCGTGGAGCTCTGTGGGCGAGATACTGATGTTGCCGGTGGACGGTCAATTTTTTGGCTAATTTCTGTTTTTCAAACACGGAAAAGTACCCAGGTATGGGTCCATTTTCAAAGAACTACACTACAGCACACCTCTCAAGACAATCTTCTCGCCGCGAGCGTCAGAGGTACCCCACTACGGGAGAGGTTAGCAGGCATGTTTCTTCTGTTCTGTGTTGCGACCGGAGCACGCGGGATTTGCACGTGAGTTCCTATTGCGGCAGGTTTTAGAGGCTCGATCACCTGGTTCGGTCACCTTCCAACAATCGAGTGCTCGAGTATCGCACGAGGAGTTTTAATGACGATAAGATTTTGATTTTTCTTCTCGTATACGAAGCAAGCAGCCCTGGACGTTTTGTTGCGTTCTTGTGCCAAACAAGTATAGGTCCGGTGCGAGTCGCTTTTTTTGGTAGCAGATCCACTCCTTTTCCTATCCCCCGGAGTGCAAGAAGCCCTAGCACCCCTCGAGCTCGCCTAACACCAGTATGCATGCGTGGTATGTGGTGTGTGGAGTTGGTTTGGTCTTGGAGAGGATTCTAAACTTTTACTCGTTCTCCAAAGAGCCATTCATTATCAATAGGTACTGCTGTCTTGTAACACATATGGTAAGGTTTTAGTGTCGGCCGCTCAACAGGTCGAACTCACAGCTGACGGATCGAAATAGTAAGATACATGACACTGATACTCGTACATTCTTACTCGAACAACGCACGTAGCACTTCTACGGAGTACTAGTATCACAGCCCTTTTATGGCAAAGTTGAGTATCGACCACTCAACCGGTCGAACCCACAGCTGACGGATCGAAAAATAGTATGATACATGAGACTGATACATCGTACATTATTCCTCGAACAACGCACGTAGCACACCCGCGGAGTACTAGTATCGTAGCCCTTCTCTCCTCGAGCTAGCCGAACACCACCATTGAGATATATAAATTGTTGGTGCTGCTGCGTACCACGCACATTCCTGAGACTGATACTCGTACATTGTTTCTCGAACAACGCACGTAGCACACCCACGGAGTACGACTGTCGTAGCCCTTCTCTCCTCGAGCTCGACGAATACCAGAATTGAGATGTATAAACTGCTGGTGCTGCTGCATACCAGGCACATCCCTGAGACTGATACTCGTGCATTAGTACTCGAACAATGCACGGCGCACACCCACGGAGTACGAGCATCGTAGCCCTTTTCTCCTCGAGCTCGCCGAACACCAACATTGAGATATATAGACTGCTGGTGCTGTTGCGTACCAGGCACATCCCTCGTCAGGCACGTCCGTCGTCCCCCTTTAACACATACCTGGTACGGTAAAGTTGAATATCGACCACTCAACCGGTCGAACTCACAGCTGACGGATCGAAATAATATGATACATGACTATGACACTCGTACATTTTTACTCGAACAACGCACGTAGGACACCAGACTGCAGCAGAGTGGTGCGTGGGAGTTCCGGCGGCCAGCCTAGCCTAATGCTGTTGTATGATGGAGATTTCACACGGACTGAAAAATACTCATTACTGCCACTCTTGTATACCAGTAATAATTGAACTCCGATTTGCAACAAACACGTACTAAGTATGTAGCAGCGGGAGTATAGTACACCTTTCCATACTCTCTCGAAATGCTTGGAATAAACTCGCACCTTCTGGTCCCATGTTTAGGTGTACGCGAGGCCCGAAGCTTGTTGACCACATGACATGCGCAGCTACAGCAGCAACAGCAACAGCAACAGCAGCAGCAACTGCAGCAGCAGCAGCAGCAGCAGCAGCAACAGGAGCAACAGGAGCAGCAGCAGCAGCAGCAGCAGCAGCAGCAGCAGCAGCAGCAGCGGAGGCCGAGGCGGCGGCAGCGGCAACAGCAGCAAAACCACAACATGGTGCACGTTGCACACAGCCCTCTATATCGCAATGTGATTCCACAAGCTCCCCAGAATTGAAGCAGCCATAGTACGGCAAGGTAGTGCGTGCACTTGGGGAGCACAACCGGTACTCTTTACTAACCGGTACCTACGGTACGTAACATATACCAGTGAATTCGTATTTTTGTGGGTGCCGCTTTATTACTAGCCGGCTGTACGTACGTCCCAGCAGTGTTATAGTCGTTCCAAGCACAACCGTAGCAGCGACAACAACTCAAAGTTGTTACGTGAGCTGTTACAGCTTAACGAGCAAACAGCTATCCAAGCAGCGTTTATGCATACGAAGATGATTAACAAGCGACCGAGTGCGAGCAAGGGTAGATCAATAGTGACTCGTCACAACCTTCTTTTTTTGTCACGCGTCTAGGCATAATATAGCGTTTTCTTGGCGCGGAGTTGGTCCGCGACTAAAGATACGGGTCTATTCATGCATGCCCGCGCGATTACTCCAACTTAGAGTCGCGAAGACTCCGGCTACACAGCAACGTGTGCGGGTGCTATTTACGGCTATTCGCTCGTCGGGGTCGGGCGGTCGATTACTCAAAATTTCGCCTTCCGCGATATTGTTATCGTGGATGTCTGACCTATATCTAGCATCCCGATTATATCTGGTCGACAGCGTAGAAGAATTCCAAAGGCTGTTCTGTGATGCGCCGAACACAACAGAAAATGCAAGGTTCCGCATGAGTGCCGGCACAAGGCCGGCATACATGCTCTGGGAAAGTGAGGAGGCGACTATGATGAACATCTCTTGGAAATCGGACTGAGGCATATTTGGGAACAATACATGAGGTATTGTTCGAGCATTCGATCGAATATCCTATCGGCAACAGATTCTTCTGAATTTTTCTGTAGAAACATTCTTTTCTGCACATTTCAACAGCTGTACCTCGCAGAAAACTGGAAGTGCGACTTTCTCTTATCAGGAGTAACCCGTCCCTTTTGCGAGAGCCTTCCATAGCAGTTGGTAATTCATACAGGGCCTGTGTTCGAAAATTTTCGGTGGCGTCAGATTTTGCCAAGACTCCCGACATTTCCCCAATCTTGCTGGCTTTTCAGTCTCGAAGGGCGAAGTGTTGGGCCGTTGGCACAACCTGGCGCCGCCGTAAAACCTTCGGCCCCAGGCCCTACGTGAAGTCTCTACTTCCATGAATAGCTCTCGCAAAATGATGAATTTCTCCTGACAGCAGAACGTCATAATTCAAGTTCCCCGCGAGATACAGCTTCTGAGTTGCCATATCAAGGAGAGGATTGTTCGAGCTCGTAAACCGAACCAAGGGTAATCCGTGGTTTGTTCGCCAGTGAGTGAATGAGGAGTGTCATTTCGTACTCTATTCTGTGTGTATGAATAACGTAAGTTCAGGGCAGTAACCTGACATTTTTTCTTGTTTCTCGTTAGAGTGGCAACAGCACGTGGACACAGCACGGGGTGGTGTTGGCCGACTGAGAGAATACGCGAACAGATACTTCTCCCGCTGGGCCCCGGCCACCAGTTGTCAGTGCAGAATTTTGTGATATCCAGAGATGGGTGAATGCTACCGTTGAATACATATGTCGGCCGGCAACCTCCCTCCCACGCCACCGATAATGACGAATTTGAAGCTAGTTCGAAAGGTACACAGACAAAGACTATTTTTGAAATTTGATGAACTGTTCCCATTGGCAGATACATTAGAGATCGTATTGTACGCAACGCCAAGTGTTAAAGGACCAGCCTGCGTATAAAAAATAGTCAACGACACTTCGTACTTTACAAGTTTAATTGTTAAACACTCAAACGGACGAAAACGAAACGAAGACCGACAGTTATCGGAGGACGATGTGACGTTTTGCGACTTTTGCACTACAAAAGTCTTTTAGCAATGTCGTTCAACTTAATGGGCCACTGATAACGTCTCAGTCTTTATAAATGGCAAACGAACGCTACAGCAATATCTTCACACCGAAGCCCAACCTTTCTCGCCCAGAGCTTGTGCTGAGAGAACCTTGACCTGCCATGGCGACTCACCTCTCGTGCTGTCTGCGCACTTGTCAAAAGTTGTCGTATCTCCGCATCGTTTAAGTCGCGGAAAACAGACTTTAGCCGTGCGTACTTGTTGGGCTGAAGAATAAGACCTTCAAGAGGTCCTGTGTGCCCTTCTATGATCGCTTGGAAGTCTTTGATGGCCTGGTGGTGTACGCTCGCCAGATCTTCTTCGGCAGGAATTCGATCAGGTGGTGCTGTCCACCGGAGTTGACCAGCTGAGCTTTCGGATTTTGCAGACTGATTGAAGAAACATAGCTGTCCAACCGCCTCGGATATCGCGCTGTCCACGTCAAGAAAGTGCTTCGAGGTAATATTCCCGTCCGAGTCTGCTACGCGCGCGTCCTCGAGCCGGTCTCGAACTTTTTCGAGCAATGCGTTGTCCATGTTCGTCACAGAATCACTTTGTCAACATGCGATAGAGGTAGCAAGCGAAAGGCGAGACGCAACCGAGGCAAGAAAAGGTGGCATCAAAATTCTGGTGGTGACATTGTAAAATACAACTGGGGGCATTTCCTTGTGGATCTAAGTTGTGCGCCCAAACGTGCATAGAAAGGTGACACTGCTGTTAATGCGCACTTGGTCCTAACTCACCTGACACCCTCGTCCGTAACGACGTGACCGCAGCAAGGTGACACCCGCTTCGTTCCACGCCGCTTTAGCCCTGGCTAGTTTCGAATTGACCCAACTAGAAGCTTCGAGCGGCAGCGGAAGATTCCGTGACCGCCCAAGACCATCTGGCCTCGACACAACCTTTTTATTCAATCGCAAAACACGCGTTACAAGCCCAACAGTCAGGAAATTTCGGCGACTTCTAAATTAGTGAAACCTGAATTTCACGTATAATGTACAAATGTTAGCATTTTTGTAACCGGTGCCTGATGGACCAGAGGGCGGCCACTCTGAGATCAAGTATATAAACAAGATTTCTGCGAAAAGTATTCCAAGGAAAACCGGAACTCCAAAGGCTCGACCTGTAAGCCTCCCCGTCCGAGGAGACGAAGACCACACCCGTGAGTGGGCCGTGTGCGCTGAGCATTCGCAGCCTAGAGTTGGGCGGAACGCATGTGCTCTTTGCCGATTTGGGCGGACAGGTTTGACAGTTCCTGCGTTGTGAAAGAGGTCTATGCCAAACGTCACAATCATGTTATCATTCGATAGTGGTCTCTTCGTAATTAAGTGCTGTTGCAAGGGCGTGTCTTTGTTGGTATGCATTTATCATCTAAGTCTATAATAGCTGAAATCATAAACAACTAGGCCCGATGTTTGGATGGCTGTACAGTGGAATTAGTGTGTTTTTACGCACCTGGCTGGACAGCGATCTAGGCCATCGCGAGCAACCGAGACAGCAACATTCCCTTGAATTTGTCATCGTCATTTGCTTTGCCCTTGTACGGACGAACGAAATACCATGGAGGGGACGGTCGATCATGGCCTCCTGTGCAGCGGTGGCCATCTTACACGTACGTAAAAACAGAATAAAAATGCACAGTGTTTTCGATAGAAACCCCTTCAATTATAAAAACACATGAAGCGAGCTGCTGCTGCTGCTGCTGCTGCTTCTGCTAGCTGCTACTGGCTGCTGCTGACTTTGCTGCCTTTCGCTGCATGCCTGCTGCTGCCTGCTGTTGGGTGTTGATGTAACTGCTCGCTGCTGCTGTCTAATGATGGATTTGGTGCCTGTTGCTGCTGCCTGCTCTCTGTCTGCCTGCTGCTGCTGCTGCTGATGCGGCTGGCTGCTAAATTGTTAGTTGCTGCTGCTGGCTGCTGCTAGTTGCTGTTCCTGGCTCCTGCTGTTTGCTTAGGCTGCTGGCTGCAGCTGCTGGCTGCTGCTGGCTGCTGCTGTTTCTGCTGACTGTTGCTGAGTTTTGTAGAACGACCGCCCATTATACCTCGTACACCAAAGCAGGAAGTTGACGAGAGTTACAAATATTCCGCTGCACGAGTTTCTAGCAACAGCTAGGGTACCTTATAGCTTGCGGACTACATCTATCCTCCAACGTCCCACAAGACTCGCAGATCCATTGTAGTGTAAAACCTTCACCTCCGGGACTCACAAAATAATCCCCCATATTGTTATGATAGAGTTATCGACAAATACGTAGATGTATGTACTGCATGATAACCCGTCAATCTCTTGTTTCCAAAGCATGGCCTCTCCGCCATTAGGGCGGAGGGGCGGCCCCATTCCCTGGTAAACAACTTCATGCCGCATTGCCACCCGACAATGTGCAGCATGAGCTTCAATGTCGATCACGCTCTGAAGTTAAGGTTAGGGTTAGGTTTAGGGTTAGGGTGTGTTTAGTTTTAAACTTGACGGGTGTGACGCTGATGCTCGTAACGAGCGATGTTCTGCCAGCCATAAAACGGTGAACTTCTCGCGGTGACAGCGAAATTGATTGCTGTAAGCCGGTATTCCCAGCATAACATGGTCATATCCCGGTGCGCTGGAGCTTTGACCAATGAGTGCAGCCGATAAAACTTATATATTACTTGGAAATGTCAATTTTTGTTCACAGCCGGCGATAAAAATACCTCAACAATACTGGGGGGCCCTACCGACGCATGGACATTTAGGATCGGACGAAAGGGGGACAATGACGATCACTTTGAGGATACAAGCATCTCACATGCATAGCGCTGCGAATACAGCAGAGATCACGAGCGGAACAACACTTCCCTTGCCGATTGTTAGGTCTGCACCAGAATCTAGTCTACTGCTGTGGTTTCTGCTGCGGTTTCTGCGGTGGTTGTTTCGCTGGCATAGCGACAGCGAAAAATGGAGTACGGACATCCTGCACGGGTCTGCGGCATCCAACCTACTCCTTCCCGGTACGTGCGGAGCCGAGTAGGCTGTATCATAAGCGAGCGTACGGCAGTGATCGGCACCGATAGACCTCGAATGCGATGCGAATTGGCTGGTCGGTGCGCGGAATTGGTTTGTTTGTCGATTCGAAGGCAACGGGCATAGGCTACTACGGGTATATCGGAGTGCTTATGCATACGAACTGGCGATAAAAGGCGTGACCCGTGAGATTGCGAGAGGATAGGACAGACGAGTGCAACATTCACTGGGTAACAAAGACGCACCCGTTGCACAGTGACCAACGCAAGCTCTTCACGTTGTCTCACCACACACAGTAGGGCCGCTGTCGCGTCCTCGTATTGATGAGCCAACGGCAAACAGCAACAATCGAAAAATTGATGTCGGAGAGATCACGGTTTATGTGTCAAGATGGAAGCTCGAAGCTGGTATGGAAATGCATGCCAGCGCAGGGAAAACACTACAACACAACACACCTTATTGTATGATATCATAAACCGGCAGTATGTAGCACTGTTTCGCCGATCCCCAGAGACATCAGCTGAGTCTTGTTTTGCCCACCAAGTTCATTTTTTCTTCGCTGGTGCTCCCAATGGGATAGGTAAGAGTTGCTCATAATCTATACATGGAGGAGTATGAGTACTGGAGAGGAACATTCGTACATACATGAACAGCGCGCACAGATTAGCCGTGTAAAGGGCCGGTCGAGAATTACCCATCTCGGCATCCGTGTCTATCGATGCCAACGCAAGTGTGACGTGTAGCTGATCTAAGGGCCGGCTACATGGCCCCTATAATGCCAGTGCGATAGCGTGCACTGCTGTGCTGGTACAGTACTGATGAGGAAATTTCATGCCGCCATAATTAAACGTTATACGGCTGAATGGTCACTATATATTGCTGGTGAGACAGTGCTTGTTGCCGTTACAGCGCCGGAGAAAGATTACGGCGCGACGACTAACCGCTATACTGGGCGGCTGTAAGAGGATACATATATTACCATGTATGTCCCACGGGACAGACCCAGTATCCCACCAGATACCGTTGTACTTGGTAAGACACACTGAATTATACATAAAACGATGCACATCGTAAGGGTCATGAGATATGCCTGGTAGAGCACAACTGATGGCCTTGAGTTCGACCACGTACCAATGAACGTGGTAGTTCACATCGCGGGTATGCACAACCACCCAGACATCAAGGGCATATATACGCACCACCCAGTGCCGGGGTGTCTGGGCCCCGGAGACCGGTCGATGCGGCATCACTCAATAGCCCTCGGATGGCTGTGAATATGTACCACAGCAGCAAAGGGCACAGATGATGTATGTTTCGCGAAAAACACCGTGTCCATGCACGACATCGCGGTTGAAGCGTATTTAACCTTGATATACATACCGGCACGTACAGAAATACCACGTATACATATGGATACTGTAAGTACCAACAGCGCTGTGCCGGTGCAAAAGAAAGCGCTCGATGTTGATGGAGTGTGTGGCGGCGCACGTCTCTTGTTCTTGTCCCTCTCTACCGATGCGTAGCATACGCGTCGTGACGCATACGGAACCAGACAGAACTGCCATGGCCCCCGCCCCATTATGCACGACCGTACCCCAAATCGCACATCCAGAGTATGTACCTAACTCACGCGGTGCCGGGCATCGGCGTGAAGTAGATGTTACGTGGAACGTTTGCCGGTGCATGCCTCGTCTCCGGCGTCAGCACGCCGGCGCATCCCCTGACGCCCCCCCACCCCCCAGTAGCGATGCATGTGCGCCAACGATTCATATATACAACACACATTCTGTGCCGGTGCACATGATATCGCTACACAGTCGGTGCCGGTGCACAAGATAACGGTCCACCAGACGGTCCCTCATAGCGATGCATACTGGTTTCATTGCGTACTAACGTATAGAATGGCAGCACATCGAGGGCACACACAACGATTTACGCGATGCACGTTTGACAACGATATATCCGTATCACCATACCGTTTTTGTCGGTGCACAAGTTTCACTACACATGCTATGCTGGTGCATAAATTTGCGATCGATGAGAAGTCCGTTCATAGCGATGCATACCGGCCTCATTACGTCATGACGTATACGCTGGTAGCGCACGCCGAGGACGCGTACAACGATTGACGTGGTGCCAAGCACCAGCAAGCGGGCGTTGTTGATCGAAATTGGTGCCGGTGTATAATACACGCAGCAATGTACAACGACGATGTGTACTGATGGTGCGCCGGCGCACAGCACCACCATCGTCCAGGCCGGTGCATGGATAGTAAACTCGTCCATGCCGGTGAATGGATAGTACCCTCATCCATGCCGGTGAATGCATAGTACACTCGTGCAGGCCGGTGGATGGATAGTACCCACCGTCCTCCGTATCTAATCTCGTTGCCGTCATTCCCCCGTTCCGTGCCCGCGCTGCCTTTGTTTTGTTTTGTACCACGTCGTTTCGCTGTGCTTGTCTCGCTTCCGCGCTTTTCCTCTGAGTCCAAAATTTCAAAAACAAATAACAAAAAAATAATGGAAGGCTCGACGTGCAAGGGACAATGACGGGAAGCGACAGCGAGGGGGGGCTCCGTGTCACAGGCCGACCTCGCATCCTTCAACCAGGACACGGCGAATGAGATCGCGCAGCTCCAGTCCGTGCTCAAACGACGGTGAACGACCTCGTCGACGCTACGGCGAGCCCTGGGGGTGGGGTCGGCTACGGCGGCGCTCTGGGCGATGCCGGCGCCCACGACGCCCCCTATGAACAAGCAGGCGGGCTCGTCGTGTGCCCTGGGAGGACGTTCGGACACGGCGGACCTCTGGGCGGTGCCGGAGCTTCCGGTGCGCCATCGGTCGCACTTGGGTATGCAGCCCACGACCGGCTGGGCGCACCGGAGGTCGGCCGGGCCCTCCTTGGAGACGGCGGCGCCTGCGACCCCTCGACTACCGTGGGGAAACAGGTCAACGAAATCATCACCGCCCGCGCCATGACGTCATGGGTCCACCCCACGATCCGGTTGTGGCAGGTGATCTGCGGAGGCCGTCCTGCGTCTATGCAGACGGCGGCAGTACAAGGGTACGTGGGGGACACGGTGGACATCTCGGCTCGCGTCCACACCATGCCAATAGGGCTGGATGCGATACATTTCTTGGCCTTCGTGCCGCGCGGCGGGGCCGGCGTCGCCCGCTCGTTGTCGCAGCACTTGTGCAATCTGGGGCACGCGATTGCAACAGTCGCGTACTGCGGGCTCCCGCAGGACGCCGCGGATCCCCCCGTGGCGTGCGCTCGCGTGGAGGCTCTCCGCGTAGCGTTCGGGTTCTGGGCCAAACTGCCCAACAACCACGCCATGGAGCACTACGCGATAGCAATCAGCCGGGAAAACCGGGCCAGGCCTGCGGACCTGGTTATAAAGGACTTGCTGAAGTTTATTCTGGACCTACGCGGCGTCTCGGACATCTGCGGTGACAGCAGGGCCTACCCGCCGGCGGTGAGAGACTTCCCGTCAAGGGTGGGGTTCTCATCAACGCCGACGTCCTCCAACCCGCTGTCGCCCCCACCATTGCGCCAACTGTACCCGCTGTCGCGGAGAACGAGTGCCGGCAGTGGTCGAAGAACGGCAAGTGAGAGCCTTTCAGTCTATCCCGGGGCCGCATTGGCCCCGCCTCGACGCCTACAAGAGTGGGGTTCTCATCAACGCCGACGTCCTCCAACCCGCTGTCGCCCCCGCCATAACGTCAGCTGTACCCGCTGTCGCGGAGGGCGAATGCCGGCAGTGGTCCAAGAACGGTAACTGCCGCTTCGGGGACATTTGTATCTTCACGCACGTCGGTCCTGCTCGCAAGGGGGGGACTGGCACTAAGCGTCGGGGGGCGACCGGAGGTGGGTAGGCTGACGGCAGTGCGGCTGCCAGCAGTCTTGGTGCTGCGGAAGCCCCGGCCAGGAAGGCCAAGGGCAAGGGCAACACGGGGGCAGCCGGTAGCGGTGGCGGTGGCGGTGGCGGAATCAGCGGCTGTGGTTTCTAGCAGGTGCGGTGGTGGTTCCGGCAGCGACATCAGCGGCAGCGGCGACGGTGGCATTGACAGCGGGGCGTCGGGCACGGGGTCTTCCACTGGCTTCGCGGCGGCAAACACTGACGAATAGGGGTACGGGCCTCGCACCTCTGTGGGGTCGAGGCCGATCGTAGGGCGTACGGTAGCGGCAGCGCGAGATGCACACTCGGTACGTCCAGGATCGGCGTCCGTTGGGGGCCCAAGTGTGACTGATATTTTCAATAGCTGTGTGTCGATGTTGCGCGACTTGCCGCTTGTCGCTTCGCATGGCAGTACATCCCGGTTGGAGGTTTTGGGCCAAGTGTTCCAGTGGTATATATAGTCTATTCGGGCGAATGGTAGCCGTTTTGGATGCATGCAGGATATCGAAACTGCCCTGGATGTCCCCCGTGTGAAAGCAGCTAGGATTCGTTTTTGGTTCGGGAGAAAAATATGATCATCTGGGGTAGAGCAATTGGCGGTTATCACCGAACACGGTGCCCCCGTTCACGTTGAAGAGAGCACGGGCATCGGTGTGGCCTTGGCGTATTCAAAACATCGTAGCGTAGCCCCACACTCTGATAGTATCCTCGCTAAAACCTTTGACAACGTACAGTTTGGACGGGTATATATTTATCCGCCCAGCGAAGTGCATACCATCCCTGATTTGGGGTTGTCTCCGCTGGGCGTGGTGGTATCTTCGTCTAAAACTCGGATAGTCCACGACTTGACGTTTTCGTTGTCTCAACACGCACAGATTCATTGCTGACCGATTTTGAGCAAGCGCCCCGCGTAGCGTTGGGTTGCGTGTTGCGAGACGTCATTTGGCGCGTTCTGTACCTGCGTCGGCGATGTTCGCCGTGCGCACGTGTGGTGTTGAGTAAGATAGACGTTACGGAGGCGTTCCGTCAGGTAAGCGTGCAGTGGGGGGGGGGGGCGCCCGTGTTTGGGTGCGGCTTTCGCGAGTGAGTCGTGGCCGACCGTGAGTTGCAGTTTGGATGGCGGAGCTCGCTGGGATTCTTCTGTTTGGTTTCGGCAGCTCTCGAACACTCTCATCACCACACGTCGCACGATGATGTCGTGGTGATGGAGCAAGGGAGCACCGCGACGCAGCATGTCGTGGTCACCCCGCCGAGAGCAACAGATCGGCCGGCCCCGTTACCAGCTGATTGTCGGGTCCCCCGCGAACAAGGAGGGGGGAGGCATAGCGAGTTTTTCGTACGATACTACGTAGATGACGGGATACTGGTGCAGGTACAATGGTGGCCCGATGGTCGGCGCTGTCGACGCGCATCCGCGTCTCTGGCGTCGGGCCATTATCGGCTCTTGGGGGAGCGATCCTCAAGGTACCCCACTATTTTGTCTCCTCATAAGATTTCGCACTGGGATACCGTGTTGGGCTTGCTTGGATGGGACATCGATACAGTGGCAATGATAATTTCCGTTCCCCTCGCACAGCTGGAACGACTCCGCGATATGCTAAGCGAGTGGCCCTCGGACCGCGAACTTGCGTCCGAGAAAGAGTTGCGCTCGTTGACCGGTCGGCTACTGCACCTGTGTGAGGTAGTGCGGTTAGGGAAATATTTAGTTCGGCGCATGCTTCACCACGTAGGCATGCCCTCCGTTCGCGCGTGGGGCGCGAAGTTCCACGTAGTGCACACGCGCGCGGCGTCGTACCCACGGATCTATTTGGGCCCTGAGTTCCACGCCGACGTGCCCTTTTGGCGTCTGTTGGTGACAGGAGGGTTAGGGTCTCCGGTAGGTCGCTTCTCTGCCCCGTTGTATCGTAGTTATATGCAGCCGCCCGCGTTTACCTTGTGATCGGACGCCTCTGGCGATGCCATGGGGGGTTATTTTTTGGAGCCTGAGCCTGGTTTCGGCGTGTGGTGGCGCTTTGATTTTGACAACGACGTCCGCGCGCGGCTGCGAAGGACGATCCGTGATGGAACGATCTCTCGATTAACGTGCTTGAGCTGTTGGGCATGGTTTTAACGGCGTTGATATTCGTCACGCAGTCGCAGTCGAACATACGGCCTAGTTACGCGCGGGACACTATCTTGATGCGGGGGGATAACACATCCGCCATCCAATGGGTTTCTAAGTGCAAAGGGGGGAGAGAACCCCGATCGGGGGCGCTCATGCGTCTTTTAGGGTGTTTGGAGGTAGGCAGCGGGTGGTGGTTTGACGCGTTGCGCGTCGCTGGCGTGGAGAACACCATTGCTGACGGCATCTCACGATGGAATCCGGCGGCTATCGACGGTAGCCTCTACGCGTTCCGGCCTGATGTTGTTTGGTACCGACAGGTACTGGGGACAGCGGACGTCGCGATATGCTTAGGAGTGTTAGCAGCCAGTTCATCCGCCAGCCAGTTGCGCTCGTCTCACCGAGCTTACACGTCAAGTTTCCGGTCTTGGGCCGCTTTTCGGGGGTTGATAGGGGAGGTTGAATATTTCAATGCGGCGGCCTCCAATGCGGAGAAGATTCAGGCGCTGCTCGAGTTTGTGGCGTGGTGTGTATCAGAGGGTAATCAAGCCGGTGCCATTGCGGGTAAATTATCCGCGTGTTACACTTCCATCGCGTCAGTTTACAAATGGAGTTGCCCACGTCGTCGTCGCTTATTAAACGTGCATTGAAAGGGGTTGCACGGTCGCACGTCGTCTCAGGGACCCCAAAAAGAGTGCACCGCCCGATTTCGTGGGACGCATTGTTGGGAGGACGGGGCTTGGTTTCGTCGTGGGGCCCGGGCGGCCGAAACCTTTGGTTGTCTCTCGCGCTGAGCAATTTTTTTGTGGCGAGGGCGAACGAAATCTTCGCGTCGTCGACCGGAGTGGCGCACCCCGTGCATTGTTTGACAAGGAGAGACGTAGCGTTGTACCGAGGGGGGAACCGGTTGACCTCATTGCAGTGGCACCAGGCTACTAGCATCGAGGTTCGTTTTCGAGGCCATAAAGGTGACCAGGCCCAACAAGGGTCGGTTATCGTGCGCACACGCGACGACGCCTGGGGGGCGCGTTCCGGGGTAGAAGCAGGCGGCGGTGCCGTCGCTCTCATGGTGGAGTTGCTGGCGGATTATCCGACAGTGCCGGAAAGCGCCCCCTTGCCGTCGAATCGGTTCGGTAACGAGGTCAAAGTATGGAGGTACACAAAGACCCTCGCGGCACTTAGCCAGGTGGTAGCGAAGGCAGGAGATGATCCCAGCGAAGTTGGTCTCCACTCATTGCGTATCGGTGCAGCCACTACGCTGGTGGCCGGGGAGGTGTCGCAGAGGGTGACCCAGAGAGAAGGTAGATGGAAGTCCTCATAGTCTTCCAAGGTATACACCCGCAATAACCCAGAGGACGCGGGTATGGTATCTCGTAAACTAGCAGAGACCGGGGAGATGGGGCAAAGGCAGCCAGGCCAAGGTACTGTATGGGGCAGAACACCGTAGTATCGACGCGACCTCGGAGTTGGGGTATGTCAATGGTTTGCTACCATTGGGGGCCTCGGTCGTCCGAGACTGCATATGTTAGAGCCCCGGCCAGTTGACTGGGGGGGGGAACTCTCGGATTCTGGCAGTCCGATAGGAGACGAGAAGCAGCGGCCGGTGCCGCGGCTGTCGTGTCACGCCAGTGGAACCCCCCCCCATCGCCGCAGAAAACAATAATAAGACGACAATTCGAAGGATATACAACATTACACAGCAATAATATACTTCTTCGAATTGTCAGTTTTGTTCGAAACCGGCGAATTAAAAATGCCTACCTGGTGTACGATACTGGGGGGATCCTACCGACGGATGGGCATTTAGGATCGGATGGAAAGGGGGACGATGACGATCACTCTTGAGGCTACAAGCGTCTCACGTGCATAGCCTTGCGAGTACAGCAGAGCACACGAGCGGAACGACATTTCCCATGCCGATTGATAGGCCTGTAGTAGAAGCTAGTCCACTGCTGTGGTTTCTCCCGCCCGCCCGCCCCTTTCTTCTTTCGAAGGTGGGTGGAACGGAGCGGCCACACTTACATGGTGCTGGCCACACCGTACTATACTTATAATTATTGTTGTTTGCGGTTGACTGGTAGCGATTCGGGGTTGACAAAGAGAAGGGGTACGTCAATGGTTTGCTACCATTTGGGGTCTCGGTCGTCCGAGACTGCGTATGTTAGAGTCCCGGCCAGTTGGCTGGGGGGGGGAACTCTCGGGTTCTGGCAGTACGATAGGAGACGAGAAGCAGCGGCCGGTGCCGCGGTTCCCGCGGTTCTCGTGTCACGCCAGTGGAACCCTCCCCCATTGCCGCAGAAAACAATAACATGACAATTCAAAGGATATGCAACACACCAGCAAACTTTGGTGGAAGCAGTTTTTCATCGGGCGGTTTTGGGGGTACTAGGGGTCGACGCGCGACAGCACATCATGAGTCGTTTGTGTCTGCCAAAGACTGCTTTCGGGTGCACCCGACGACCTCACACACCTTATAAGGAGCGTGACTCAATTTCGTGGGCTGTGGTTGCTTATGGGAGCTGTATTATAGCTGTCCGCAAGTGGTATGCAAACGTTCAATCGGGGGTTGGTTTTTGTCTCATTTTGTGTCTTTCGAATTTCGACCAATTTCGACCACTGCAGCACCTCGGAGTCGAGGTGTAGACCTCCGCCGACAAAGTGCGGACGACCAATCTGGATAGAGTCGCAAGCTGCTGTGGACGAAACACTAATACGAGCTAAAGCTGTGAGTCGGCAGGATTTCACGACTGATGAACCGATAAGTACCTGGTAATCGGTAGGGACGGTTAGCCAACTAATCGACTTTAGTCGGCAAGTGGGCTGGCGAAGCCAGCGGATGGCCAACCGACTTGCAGGCCAGCGAAGCGAGCCAAATCAGCTCCCCCCGGCCCTCTAAATCTGGATGGGTAGGCGTCGAGTGGCGACGACGCTGTAAAACAAGCCACCTCTTGTACGGGGTTGGTGTCAGTTGGCAACGACGCTGTAAAACACGCCTCTCACTACGTGAGCTGGACAA
>JAYJMJ010000728.1:323357-338277 GCA_036873875.1 Laminaria ephemera | reverse complement strand
GAGGGAGAGCGGGAGGGAGGGGGGGGAGGGCGGGCGGGAGGGAGGGGGGGAGGGCGGGAGGGAAGGAGGGACAGGACGTAGGAGCAAGGCATGGGAATCAGAAGTTGACACGATAAACATCCCATTGGCTTGGCATACGAATAACGAATATGCACCGTTGTACAACGCAAATGAGATTGTAACGATATTGGGTAGTTCCAGAGTCGAGGAACGTCGCCAATCAGAAAAGGTTGGGACCAAAAGCCATCCCCCCTACCGCAGCATGGCTCTCCTACCTAGCGGGGAACGCGGTCGTAGCACACGACAAGACACGGAGATACGTGACGCAGCGACCATGCTTAAGGCACGGAAATACGTGACACAGCGCCATGCCTAACAGACGGAAATACGTGACTCAGCGCCACGTTTACCTGCGACAGCGCGTAGACGAGCAGGCCGTACGTTATCGACCGCTCCAGCCCCAGCCTCGGGATGATCAGCTGCAGGTCCAGGCGAAGTCGCGCGCGAGGCGAAAGTAGCAGCAGCAGCAGCAGCAGTAGCAGAATTGACAGCATCATGAGAATTAGCATCGAAGTACAAGCAGCGGCGGGAGCAAGAGCAATAGTAGTAGTAGTGGTAATAACAGTGATAGTAGTAGTAGTAGCAACAGTGAAAGTAGTAGTAGAGGAAGCAGCAGAGACAGCAGCAGTACAGTAGAAGCAGCAGCAGAAGTGGCAGCAGAAGCACCATCACCAGCGGTGGCGGCTGCGACGACGACGCTTCCTAGACATTATGTACCGTACCATACCATATACGTGGTACCACGTATAATAAAAACGAACCATACCGTACCATACTACAAGGTTCCCCTTCGGGATGGGGTTGACTTGATCCCGGGGGCGTCGCAAGTCGAACAGGGCGAACACAGGCGTTCCAATGATATGTATAGGTATGAGCTACTACTGCTGCTGCTGCTGCTATATGCTTCGTATACCTGGTGTGAGGTCCGACGATGTGTGTTTGATTGCTGCATTGGGCGTGAAAAAGTTGTCGTGGTTCGATCTCCTGCTGCTGTGCACCAACCACACACATATACACCGTGGCTACTGGCACATAGACGAGAGCGTGGAGCACGGCTGCCGTTGTACTGCTGCTGCTCAGCCGCTTTTGCAAAAAAAATCCAACGCTCTTCTTGATCGTTTTGTGTGCCTATATGACAGCACACACTCCACTCACACAGAAGCGCACACACATACTCACACAAAAGCACCGTCCGTGGCTGTCAGAAAGGAGTGCTGGTGCTGCTGCGTCGTGGTAGACAGCAGAGAGGGTAAAAACAATTGGACTGATGATGTTACGGCGGGCGGGAGAGCGGAGCGAATACAAAAATGTGAGAGGGGAGCGGGCTATATAAAACTATTAAAAAAATGGCGTTTTCCATGCACCTACTCGGCTCAGCGAGGCGGAACTTAACCCCTTGAAAAAAAGAGCCAGCTCAGCGACGTTGAACGCTCAGAGCACCGCCACGGAGCTCGGCCGGGATCCAGACATGCGTTGTAATGTATCCACGGACCCCTTGCTTGCGCCGCAGCCGAAAGTGCGAGAAAAAAACCCCGGCCGCCGGACAACAGCATGCCAAAAAAAATAAAGTGCATGTGTTACTTATACATACGACGTCATGGAAAGAACGGTTTTTACTACTCTGTGAAGAACACACACACCCTCGTATTTAATACAAGCACTTGATACATACCTGGTATATACTTGATACTTGATGCTACTCGTAATTGCTGTGCCCGGTTGTTGATACTTGAGGCGAATAAAGAGGCAGATAAATTTGGGTTTTCTGCGGCTGGAAAAAGCCGCCGAAGGTGTCTAGTGTGTCAATGCCTCAATGCAATTTTTATAGGCGAGGAACGTTGCCGAAGGTCTCAAACCAACCCAAAAGACCACGCAAATGCTGCTGTTATGCTACTGTATGGAATGTGGTCTGCAGCATTTACTGTGTTACAGTCAGTTGCGCTGGTTTCGAAGGGGTGTGGGCGTCATTGCGGCACTCGCATCATGTGCGTGTGAAATATATGTCATGTGGTATAATATACAGCGTACAGCAGCAGCAGTATTAGACTATACAGACAGTGCTGGTCCCGTTATAAGGCGACCTATTAATAGTGACAAGCGGCTTGGAGTCGCCTTGTAGCCGTACTCGCCTATTAATAATAGCCGAACAGCAGTATCTACATATATATAACGCGGCACGCCTTATAAAAGTACCGTACCTGTGTAAGGCGGCTCACCCTATATAGATAGGTACTATTCGGCCGTGTGGCGAACATAAGACCTTATTGAGCGCTAACTTTGACGGTTGGAGCTGTGACTGCACTTGTGTTCTCCAGTGTGCCCCTGTCGTGCATTTGGTCGTAAGCTTGACGCCCAGTTCAACAGCATTTCATCAGGATCGTCTGCGATAGAGCGCAGCTGTGGAGCGATACAGTACCTGATAGATCATCAGAAGTCCGTTGGTGTTTTTTTGTGTTCACATTATTATCGTCGTAATTTACTGCATCGTACTACACCATGGGTACGAAATCACGTGCGCTACATAAAGGAACGCCTGACGCTGAGACACTTACTGCGAACTAATAGTAACATCCCCACGACCCCCGAACTTGATATGTAAATAGTTAACGCTCGGCCATGAACGATCTAACGTCCACTTGCTTGGCCGACCTCTGGGTACAGCCCCTAACAAATGATATTTTAGCCCCTTGTATCAAATGGCATGCCTCGTGGTTGCCGCTTGCTTCAGCGTGCTCTTCCAGCTTGCCGAAGGGCACCGAAAGGTCTGAAAGCGGTGGCAGAGCCCCCCCCCCCCCGCTCTTAGTCCCGTCTTCTACTTCGCTGTCAATAGAGGACCCGTCGGGTGAACCCTCCTTCGTGCCCTCTGCGTCAAACCCAAAACGTCCGACACGCTCTACGATCTCGTCCTGCGTATCGAGCCGCAAAATTGTGAGTATGTCTTCCTGCTCTTCGATGCGCGTCCAACTCTTGACTGCGGCCATGGTGATCGAGTTAGGAGCCTGGCCTGGCGTGATGTTAAGTTCACCTAACACCTCGCACAACTCTGCGCCATTGGGATCGCCCCCCGCTTCTTCGCCGCCACCCTGTACACTAACACTCAAGCTGGTGAGAGCACTCTCTAGCTGCCTGTCCTGGTTTGTTGCCGGCTCCCATCATCTCCTTATCATTGACACTTCGTGAAACGACCCTCACACTGTACCCAAATCGTTTGGCGACCGGCGCGTGCGAGGCACCATCAGACGCGCTCGCCGCTAGACATGGTGGGCAGATGCGATTAATTTTGTTGCCGCTCTGTGGGTCATGCGTACCACACACGCCGTGCTACACACCTCCGCACTGCGCTCGGCGCACATGATTGGGAGAGGTCACTTTCCCGGGCGTGCTTTTCGAAATGACGCATACATCGCCCGCGGCGAACGACATATTTCACCGAGGGCTGCTGCAATTGCGAACACAATGGGGTGGTGTTGTGTAGCCATGGGGGGGTGTTGCCTGGCTATTTTATTCTGTGTCGGAGTCGTCTGAATAGGGCGACCACCCGCTTTATATAGGTACAAGTACCTGTATAGGGCGACTCACCCGATATAGGTACGGTACCTATATCAGGCGACTCGCCTTGTGAAAGCTCGTAGTTGTGTCAAGCCATTTTAGGTCGCCTTATAGGCGTACTCGCCTTATAAAGTGTGCCTTATAACGGGACGACCACTGTACCTGGTACCTGGTACAGCACCTGATATATACCAGGTACCTCAGGTACCTGATACGGCACGATAACACGCAAGAAAACACCCCTCCTGCCACCTCGTCAGTAAAGCGGGGGGGGGTGGCAGGACAAAACATGCAAGCAAAAACGAAAACGCGGTGCCGTGCCGCAATATGTGCGGCCAATTTACCCAGGTCACCCCCCGGCTCGGAGCGGGAGGGGGAGTAGGCAGAACGAAAATTAGAACAAGCAAAGAAAAACAAAACAAACGATCCCGTGCTGCCATACGAGCGGCCGGATTACCCAAATCGCCCCCCGACTTCTGAGCGGGGGGGGTCGGCAGGACGAAAAGAAATCAACCGGAGAGCAAAACGAAACCTCGAACCCGGCCCACAAGCTCAGCAAACGTCTATGGAGAAACTACAGTAGAGGAAACACCCGATCCTCAAACTTCAGAAAACGGAAAACTATCGAGCGCAGCGGCGACGCGAAAATCAGCTAAATACGGCCGCGCCTCGAGATTCATGTACGTTACGCTGGATCCCCCTTGCAAACGCGCTAGCTAGGTGTATTAGACGCCAAGAACCTCGTACGGCTCGTTTGTAAACCGACCCTCCCCCCGCCGGACCACTGCCCATGTGCCCTTGTTCGTGCAGGCTTGCCTCTCGACGGCTTCCTGCCACCTCGGCACCACGCCTACGCTATCTACCAGCTTCTTGGAGTCCGCAAGCTCGCCACAGTGCTGCCCAACAGGGCTCACTTTTGGTACAAGAGCGACGATCGTTTGTGGTGGCTTGGGGAAATCAACGCGAATACGAGTGCGGATGGGGTAATTTGGTTAGATTTTTGGATGACCCGGGGCAGATCAAGCTTCCTCTGTCTCGGGCGCGCTACACGACTTCCACAGGAGCTGTACGATGTTCTTGGCGTCTACGAGCACACCTAGCTAGCGTTTTTACACGGGGGATCCAGCGTAACGTAGATGAATGTTTAGACGCGGCCGTAATTAGCTGATTTCACGTCGCCGCTGCGCTCGATAGTTTTCCGTTTTCTAAGTTTTGAGGGTCGGGCGTTTCCTCTACAGTAGTTTCTCCATAGACGTTTGCTGTGCTTTTGGGTCGGGTTCGGGGTTTCGTTTTGCTCTCCGCTTGTTCTCTTTTTCGTCCTGCCGACCCCCCCCGCTCAGAAGCCGGGGGCCGATCTGGGTATTCCGGTCGTTCGTATGGCGGCACGGGACCGTGTGTTTTGTTTTTTCTTTGCTTGTTCTATTTTTCGTCCTGCCCACTCCCCTCCCCGCTCCGAGCCGGGGAGTGACCTGGGTAAATTGGTCGCTCGTATTGCGGCATGGGACCGCGTTTTCGTTTTGCTTGCATGTTTTGTCCTGCCGACCCCCCCTGCTTTACTGACGAGATGGCGGTGGATTTTCGGTGCTTGGTATTTGTCTAGTCCCTTACGGCTAGGAATTCCTTCCCTTTGCTTCTTCTTGACGTTTTCCCCTGCTTCGTTGCCTCGCCGTTCAGAGGAAAACAAGTGGGTTTTGAAGAGCCGCGTCTTCGACTCATAGTAGGTGAAACCGGGTTTCCCCGCATTTCCCATACTTATGCATATACGGCCCATCAGAGTGGGCTAGTGTTATGACATTTCCTTGGAAGGGCGGTAATTACCTCAGCATACGCAATTGGAAGTATTCGTTTGACTTGGGAGGCGTATCTTAGTTGGAAATGATAGCGGACATATGGGTTCCAATGAACCCATCTGCCTCCTCAGTCTTTATCGGGGCATGGGACTGGAATGCGCTGCTATCTTCTATCCCTGAGCAACGAACACACGTGAGTAACAACGATGACCTGCTCAATGGGCTAACCTGGGAGGGGATGCTCTCTGTTCTCACCTTAGCCGCCTTAAACCCCGCCCCCTGAGATGAATATCCTAGCCGATTTTCTCCAAAACAAGAGGGGCACACGCAACGAAAATGGGGGTCTTTGGAAGTATGTTGTAGAGGTCTTTCTGGATGCATCGCTCGGCGTTTTCACTCTCCCCGTTGTCGAGAAAACCAGCATGAAGAATCTTCCGGGGGGGTGTGCTATCTTGCTGGTTATAATATACTGTACGGTGGTGGTGGTATGTTTCGGCTGTCGGACATGAGAGTCTCATCGCCCGCCAAACTGCAAAGAAGCCACAAACCGTCTTCGCACCACAGAGGCAGGTCAAGAATCATAAACCAAGACCTTCTTCTCTGCGTTCCGCTCGAAAATGAACGTGGTCAAGAAATCATAAATCAATGCAGTCGTCTTTCTCTCCGTATGTATGTGTGTGCTTCACACAAACTTGTGTCCCGCGCGAAAATGTTTGGATCGGCCGTGTCGTTGGGTGCCGTGGTTTAGAGCGCATTTTTGGGAATGAAACGGAAACTGTGTTGACACCCGGTTGACACTGATCGACAGGGCATATTTTCGCCAAAGGTAACGTACACGCCCTCCTTTCCCTTCGAGGATATTCTGCTAATATAAAGGTATAAGGCAGTATGGGCCTATGATAAGGACCGACTACTGCTATGCAGGAGTGCCTTGTCTCTGCTCTGGTCACTCACACAATGGTGCTGGACGGGTTGCTTGGATGTTGAATCTTGCATTAGATTTCTTGGTTGTCGGATGCCTTCTGACCGAAGAGAGCCGGTTCATCCTCATCAAGGCAGGCGACAACGTCTGCCAAGTATGATGAGGGGACACTTGCTACAATTCATAATGCCACAACAGAGAAGAGAGGATACCATTAAACGAGCCCACCCTGAAGGGCCGTATATAGAAATACATAGAAAAAACAGGCAGGAACTAAATCCATCCGGATAATTCAAATAATCGATCGAAGATGCGGCGCTTCACAACCCACTCCCCCACTACCAATTTGCACGACATAGGCCGATTAAACGCGAACAAAGCGAATCAGACAGCAAAGTCCGAACGTACCGGTACACGAAAGAAGGCCTAAGAGCAAAGCTGATCAAATGTAAACAAAGTGAATCAGACAACAATGTCCGAACATACTGGCACGCGAAGGGGCAAAGTAACAAGCTAGAACACCGGAAAGCTGAAAGCGAGGAACAATCCTTGACAGGGCGGTGTCGCTCAGATAAGCAGTAGCGACATGAGCCAAGCTAAACACTGTTCGACGATTGAAGATCCCGATATAACACAAAAACCCACTACCCGATCCGGTGCGAAGGCGCGAAGCACTTCGAGCAAGGACAAAAAACTAAAAGGGGGCAACGCTGTTGAACACGTACTTACGCGACGAACCTCACTCTAGAACAGAAAAACGGCAAAAATTCGGTCGCGCGATCGAGAGGACGGAACTGGCGCATGCCGGATTTCGTCCTACACTGAGACCGTAAGAATTGACACAAAAAAAAACGAATACCAGGCATCGTCACGGCCTATGCAAATTACGCGCGGAAAAGCGGGACGCGAATGAGCTGACCAGCTTGACCGAAGCAGAACTCGGCAAACGGTCGTTGAGGGACGAAGTCTATCACCTCGACAGTGTTGAATATGCAAAATCAAAACAAACTGGGACGAACGAGATCTTACGAAGGGCACAAGAAGGCGTTATGAACGTTTCCACCGTTCTCAACAGTTCCGAGTCTTAGCAGCCGATTTCCATGAAAACAGGAGACGGCACGGACTGAGAAATTGCGAAAACAAACAAACGAACCTAGCACTTCAAAGTAACAGAACCACTGACCCACAGCACCGTAGGAGCACAAAACCACAAAATCTTGACAAATAACAAACCGAGTCTCATTGACTACACATAAGAGACGAATGCTAAAATCAAGGTCAGCTGCGCGGACGAGTCCAGGTCGCTCGAGCCGACTGTTTCGGCCCCACGGGACTCGCCGGCGTTGTGCATAATACCACGCATGAGGGAGCTTCCTTCATGTACTTGTAGACACCAAGAGCCGTGAACGGCTCCAAGAGTTGTAGTATACCGGGAAAAAGACCGCGCGAGCTTGATCGGTCCGGGGTCATCCAGAGAACGAACTGCGCACTGTCCAGGAGCTATTTTGGCACTTGTACCAGAAGTAGGCGCCGGCGGGCAAAATGGTGCCGCCGAACCGGCGACTCCAAACTTCACGGTTGACGTAATATTAGTTGTAACGAGAAGACAGAATAAGGGCGCTCTTGTGCTCAAGCGAGCTCGCGTTGAGCGTCACCGACGCCCATGCGGCGGTACACACGATTCGTCTGTCGGAGTTTCAGGGGCGCGCTAGCCCAATAGTGGAGGATGTGCTGGCGAGAGTGAAGGAGGTCCGATTCACGTTCCCAGGGTGGCCGTAGAAGGCTCGTTCAGCGTGTTTCGTAGAGAACGGCGATGACTCCGCCCCGGCCTCGCACGGACTAGTGGCTGGACATTTTGTCGACCTCCAAACGCTCGACGGGCACGGAGACGTCGTCTTCGGTGACTTGGTAAGGGGGGGATTTGGTGGTGCAGTTGTTAACGACGTATTGCGTTATCCCAGCTGGCAGGTATCGCGAGAGGTCGCCGGTGTAGATAGGGACTTGCCTGAGGGCCTCGGAGAGCGTTGCATTTCGGCGCTCCGCGCGAGCGAAGGTAAGCGCGTGTCGTTCACGCACCAGGCCGTACGAACGCCGCTGGCGTTCTGCTGCGAGATCACAGTATTCCAGGCGTTCGCGGGCGACGCTTTGATGTCCTGGAGCATAGGGGTGCTCAAATATGGTGAACGGGAGGCGAGGGAGGCGATCAATGCGCCCCAAGTTGGGGACCAATCCGGTGGCGGCGCTGACGGGGTTGTTGCAAGCAAACTCCACGTGCGGCAAGTGTATGTCCCAGTCGTCCTGTCTCTCGTTGACGACCGTCGCGAGCATCTGGGCCATGGTGTGATTTATTCGCTCGACGCCACCATTGCCGTTGGGATGGTAGGCGTTGTCACGATTTTCCGTGTGCCTAGCAGCTTCTACACAGCGAGCGACAGCTTGGAGCAGAATTGGAGACCGTTGTCGGAGAGGAGACTGATCGGACACCCCCAGAGAGGGATGTATTTGTTGACCGGGAAGTCGGCGGTATCTTCAGCTGTGAATTCTGCAGCAGACACAGCGTACATGTCTGCCCGCCGGCTGAACCGATCCATGCAGAGGAGATAGGTGTTCCGTCGAGGTATGACTGGGAGGGGACCGAAGTAGTCGACGCTCACCGCGACACCAGGGCCAGACGGCAGGGGGAGCGAGAGAATGGGCAATCGCACCGTCTGTCGAGAAGACTTGCGCGCCTCGCATTGTAGGCAGCGACGAAGCCACCACCGCGTGCAAATGTTCATGCCTACCCACCGTAAAAGCGTTCGAGTATGGAAAGTGTGCGGGTGATGCCGAGGTGGTAGGACGCTTCAGCATGGCAAGCCTGCATAAATCACAGGCGCATTAGTAGCGGGACGTAGATTCACGGGGGCTCGTCATCCAAGAGGCGGGCCGCTCGCTCGCCAGGCTTGTTAGGACGAGCCGGGGCGGGGGGTGTTGATTCCCGCACGAGTAGGAAGACTCCATCGTCGCCTGTGTAGAGACTCCCTTTGTCGGCCAAAGAGCGCACTTCCGACAACGGAGACCGTTTTTGAGACGAAATATTGAGGAGGGAGTCGCCTGGTAGAACCAAGGGACTTCTGAGGAGGAGGTACCGGACGGAGGCATCACATACCGGTTCGGCGCGTTGTTTCCGCTCCCAGTCGGTGTGCAAGTATCGCTCGACAGATTCGAGGAACTCGAGTTCTGCCGATGTGGGTAGCTCAAAGGTGCATCGGGGGGGAGTACATCGAGCAAAACTCGAGCGGGGTTGGCCACATCTTGGGCGTGCTGGATCGGTACAGTGGGAACTGGGCCGATAGGGCGCGCGGGAGGCGAGGTGACCCGAAGAGGGCGCGGCTTTCGCGCTGGGGGGGCTGATCGGGAGACAGACGGTGGAGTGGGGTCTGAGCGATGGAAAGCATAATCTGAGGCTGGTCGGCGGCGGCGGCTTGGCGGCGTCGCGTCCGAGACAAAATGAGCCCCGACGGGAGAAGGGACGACCGAGGCGGCTGAGAAGGTGACAGCAGAGGCGAAGCCGCGAGCGCAACCGGACCATGAGCACGGTTTGTCCCGGCGACACGCGGGGGTGAATGAGACGCAGCAGAGGGCGTCCAAGGACTTGAATCATTTGTACGCCGGGCTGAGTCTGTGTCGACAGGGAAAGCAGGAGGGATAACTCCCAACGCAGCTTTGTCGAGGATGACTGTTGATGAGGCAGAAGTCGCTACCAAACGAAAGTTCAGTGTGTTGTTCTGATGTAGTGGAGGCGCAGAGTCCGGGGAAAAAGCGTTTTGACCGTGGTCGGCGCCTCCAGCTGAAGTCGTCGAAGGCGCAACAGGTACTGCTAACTCGGAAGCGGCGATATAATCTCTGGCACATGTGTTAGTGGGAAACACCCAATTGGTGCTTCGTGGAGCGATGTGAAGGGGGGCACGCATTATTCAGACAGAGAATCGAGGTCGCCAACTCTCATTCGGGGCCCGTGTTGACGAAAATTGCGAAAATCGTGAGGGGAGAGCGGGAGCCCACCCGAGCCTGAACTCGGGTCGAAAGGCGCCAGTTTGTTTTTCAATCCTCCGGCAGATGGGTGAAAGTAAAGCTTAAGCTCACCACACTTCTTTGTAATGTCTACATGTCGTGTGTCAATGTAACTCAATTGCATTCACAATCCAGCGCTAGCTGGCGTGCCTTACGATGTCTGCGGCAATGGCAGCTCAAGCTGTCACTGTCGCCGGTCACCGTGACTGAAGCAGCGCAAGCTACTGTGGTCTACAGGCGCGTGAATATGTCGACCCGACTTGACCCCTGGGAGTCAGGTTTGGTAAAGGCGCCAACCCGTCCAACCCAACAACCATGACGAAAGATCCACCAAGGAGTAGGCCCTGAGAGCGGATGAGAAACACGCTTTCTTTGTCGGACGGAGCTAAACTGCCGCGACCGCTGCGATCGCGCTCCATCGTTGGCAGTGGCAGGCGGGAGAAAAGATCTGCGTTCTCGTTGGCGCTGCATTTGCGATATTCCAAGGTGTACTTGTACCCGGCGAGGAATTCCAGCCGCCGCTGTACTCGCGGGCTGTTTTCGGCGATCTTGTCGAGACTTTCGAGCGCCTTGAAGTCTGAAAAAGATGGAAAGTGGTTCCCGACAGATAATCGCTTGATGCTCCAGATGATGCTTTCCGCTTCCAGATCAAGCGGAGTCTAGTGGCGCTCAGATTCGACGGTAGCGCAGCTGATGAACACGATGAGGCGAATGGTCTGATCGTCTTCTTCGTGTTCGGGGGTGGCGCCGAAACCGTCCACACTTTCATCACAGTAGAGGAGGAAAGGAGGAGAGTTGTCGGTGACGGCGCCCCAGTTGAGACAGACCATGGCGTCGACAACTCGGCGAGGAGTTCCCGCACGATGGACTCGATGGCGGGAAAGCGAAATACCGATGTTACCCGCTTAAAGTAGGTGAAAATTGCCAGAAGGAGCTGAAGAGTCAGGAACATTCGTTGCAGCGCCATGTAGTCCTGAGACCGATAGCGTAAGGTCTCCGAAGACACGGGTATTGCCCGGACGGGGAGGCAGTGTACGGTAGGAGCGGTTATGGAACCACATCCAGCTGTCGCGTCCGAGAAGCACAGCGTGTTTCATAGCTTCGGAGGGGGCGATGTATTCCCAAACGGCGAGTGATGCGGTCGGCTGATCGTTGTGGAAAAACTGCACGCTCAAGCGTATTGTAGCGGATGTCTGGAGAGGTGGAAACTTGACGAAACCATCCCACAACCGGGACGGAGTCCGACGTCCACAGACTGCGAAGGCCGCATATACAACTTTCATGCGCTCCAACGCGCGGATGCTGATGAAAGTCTGCGGCCAGCCCGTATTCAAGAGGGCGACACAGCCGAACTGTGCCGCAACGGGGCCGCTGCGGATCTTCGTTTTGGCGGTGAATGAAGAGTCGTCCATCGTTACTACCCCAGCAACAAGACACGGTCCTCGCTCAAAGAGCATAGATGGGTGGTAACCGGAGTAATGCGCGGCTGACGCCACTGCGAGGACGCCGCCGCCGTGATCTGGAGGCACGTTTAGCGGCTGACGTCACTGCAAGGACGTCGCCGCCGTGATCTGGAAGCAGCCGCTGACGTGTCACTAGGACACAGTCGCTGTCACGTGGAAGGGTCAACTTCAAAGATGCAGTCTCGGTGCTATGGGACACCCAGAAGAGGAGACACGTATTGGGCGCGCGTTGATAACGGCGCGCCATCGTGGAAGAGATATCGCACGGTTTGTCAAGCCTTGCCCAACAATTTTGAGTCGCGCCACAGAGGCGGCTGTCGTGCAGGCGGATCGTCAGACCTATACCCCAAATGAGGTCGTAAGGACTAGCTTCCGTGAGAATCCTGTCGGTGGTATCCAGGAGATGTGATCGCATGCCTGAATTCTGGGCGAACTGGGCGTAGGGGCCGACAAGCATGATATTCTTCCAATTGCGCTCCTACACGGCGATATCGAAATTACAGACTCCTCATCCATACTGCTTGTGCAGGCGAAAATCGGAGACGCGCATGATGTGCTTTCTGGTTGCCCCTGAAGATCAGACTCTTTTCCGCCGCGACAACCTGTTCGCCGCAAGAAAAAGAGATGCATTCGACCGTGAAACGGGAAGGCATCCATTGCGACAAGCAAAAAGAGAAGTGCCAGAAGAACACAATGTCATGCGTGCATTACTCCTCAGTAGCGTCAAACGCGGCGGTATCCATCGTCGCGTGAGCATGGGCGGAAGGTGCGTGATACACCCCCCCGCATCGGTGGTTAGGGGTCTCTCTCGTTATGGGAGGCTGGTCCCAGCCGGCCTTTAGCCTCGCCGGTTCCTCATCCTCGGGACCTCGTCTGGAGGCGTATTCGCCTGAACCAGTCGTGTCTGCAGTTCCCGATACTATACGGGAAGGGGCAGGGTGCTCCCGACAGGTCTACCTTAAGTGGGAGGGCGAGACATCCGTCACATAGGCGGGGGCATTTACGTGGGTCCACAAAAACTGGTGTTGTCAACACCCGAGCGGCGCGTGGGGTTTGGTGTTTCAGATCACCTCATCGCGGCTCGTCAGGACAAGTGGGGCGCGATTTGGAGCCAAGGGCGTAGCGTCGGTTAAGCCCTGTAGGGGCCACCCGTCCTCCACCGGCTCATTGGCCGCCGGTGGGTCGCCGGGGGCCGAAGAAGAACCGCTCGCTTCGCGCCGGTCAAGACGAATGCAGGAATTGACAAGATTCAGACTTTCTGCGTCGAAGGTGCGCAGCGGTAAATTCCGACCGACCTGGCGCGAAGACCACGACCGGAGCGCCCGTGATTATCTCGACGGTCCAGTATTCCGGTACCCGCACCCCAAGGCGACCCTTACATCCTGGGAGTCACACCTGGACGTCGTGGAAGCCTCAAAACATGAGGTCGTGGAAGACGCACGCGAATTGTTACGACTACAGTCGTCTTCGCGGGGACCAGGAGCGATACGTATACTCAGTTCTCGCGGTGGAAAGCTTACGGTCGCACCCATGCGACCGTCTTGGCGGGGAGCAGAAGCGATATGCATACCTGATCCCCGCGATGGAGAGGCTACGATTGTATCCATGAGACCGTTTTCGCGGGGACCAGGATCGATACGTATACCCAGTTCCCGAGGTGGAGATGCTACGATCGCACCCACGCGACCGTCTTCGCGAGGACCAGACGCGATACGTATACCCGATTCCCGCGGTAAAGAGGCTACAGTCGCGCCCATGCGACCGTCTTCGCGGGGACCAGGAGCGATACGCATACCTCGTTGCATCGGTGGACGTACGGTTGCGGCAATGAAACACGCTTGCAGAGATACAACCGTCGTCGCGGGGACCAGGAGCAATCCGCATACCTGAGTCCGGCGGCAAAGGCCCTACGGTTGCAGCGGCGCAACCGTCTTCACGGGGACCAGATGCAATACGCATACCCGGTTCCCGCGGTGAAAGTCTTCGCGGGGACCAGGAGCAATCCGCACACCCGATTCCCGCGGTGAAGAACCTACGGCGGTGGTACAGCCGTCTCCGCGGAGGACGAGAGCGCAACGCTCATAATTTACTTGCCGGTGATGGATCACATAGAACAGGAGCGTGATACTCATCGTTCAGCGATGATGAACCGACAGACGCGTCAAAAACGTGGAGGTTGGCGATGGTGAACCGATAGGCGCGTTAAAAACCTGGATGTTGGCTGAAGCGCTTGTTTCGTTTCCCAAACAATGCTTTCGACGAAACTGCACCGCGATGAATGTGCGGTTGGTAGACTTCCTGACGTTGTTCTTCGATAATGAGGGGGTGATCAGCGCGAAGCGGCAGCGCCGACAACCCAGAAGAGGGCGAGGAAGGAAGAGAAAGGGCTGCCGCCAACAGGACGGCACGGTGCCAAGTCAGAACCCGACGATCGGTGTCAGCCTGTGGTCACCCGAGGACATCCTGGATTTATCCCTTGGTTTCCTAGGTAAATGGATATATGGATCTTCTCGGAGGCATAACGGATTGCTGTGTGCAATGTTGGCTTGTCTTGGGTTGGCACGGTTCTAACGGTGGCCACCGCGTTTTCGGCATTCGCTAATAGTTGACGGAGGTCCTGCTCCCTGTTCGCTTTCAGGGCGAGGCGTTCGTCGTCCGTGGCGAGGGGAGCACCAACTTCCGCACGGCAGCCTCGAGCAATCTCCGATGCTCAAGACCGGCTTCCTTCTCCATCTTGCAGACTAATGGGGGTAGCACCAACGCTGTCGACCACATAATTCCGGGTGTCAGGATCCAGGGCGGCCCATGCCGCATCTGTGAACGATTGAGACACCACAGACATGGGAGCCAGGGCGGGATCTTCTCTTGCCGCGATGGTCGAAGTTGCGGTTGCTGTAGCCTGGAGGACCTTTTCGTCGGAGTGGTCGAAGGTTGGGCCCCCCGCCCACCATGATGGATTAAGTAAGGGCCCATCTTATCGAAGAATCACGAAGAATCGTAATTGGATTTTTTTTAGAATTTAATTTAATTTGCATCTGATTGGTCAAAAAATGAATCACCAAGCAGGCTTTTTCGTTTTTGGG
>JAYJMJ010000728.1:242012-257197 GCA_036873875.1 Laminaria ephemera | reverse complement strand
TCATCGAATTTTTTGCTAACTCACGCTCTCGCGCTTTCCGCAAGTCAATTTTTAGCACAAGAAAAAGTCCCTACGAGGACGAGTATGCACTCGGGGGGGCTCGAACCCGTGACATTGACCTTAATGGTTACGAGGTTAACCCACTAGACCATCGGGGACGCCGACTATGTGCCCTCGGCAAACAATGTGTCCATGCGTCTGCACTGCAATGCAAGGAGCTGTACAACACGAGCGCAGCATGGTGATACTCGATAGTACTGCTGCGCGCTCTTACTAGATGCTTGATAAGACCGCCGCACTCGACACATGCTACGAGTACGATAGAGGTGCAGCATTTTGTTTCTCGGGCTCCTCACTTGAAGAGCTCTAAACCTCACCCCAAAAACTGGTTTTGAGAAAAATGAAAGTGCAACCCGATGAATAAAACCTATGGCCTAGGTATACAAAAATCATATTGCAAAACAAGAATGACATTCGGACGATTTTTGGGTTAAGGAGCCCCGTCATTCAGAAACAAAAAAGCCGAAAAGTGCTACCTCTATCGTAGCACTTGTCACAAAAAAACACATGCTACCATAGAGGTGCACCATTGTGATTAGCTCTAAACCTCACTTGAGGAGCTCTAAACCTCACCCAAAAACGGATTTTTGAGAAAAATGAAAGTGCAATCCGATGAACAAAACCTATGGCCTAGGTATACATAGAAAAATCATACTGCAAAACAAGAATGACACTACGACGATTTTGGGTTAAGGAGCCCCGTCATTCAGAAACAAAAAAGCCGAAAAGTGCTACCTCTATCGTAGCATGTTAGTGTCAAAATAACACATGCTACCATAGAGGTGCACCATTTTGTTTCTTCTTATCCTCACTTGAGGAGCTCTAAACCTCACCCCAAAAACGGATTTTTGAGAAAAATGAAAATGCAACCCGATGAACAAACCTATGGCCTAGGTATACAAAAAAATCGTATTGCAAAACAAGAATGACATTCCGACGATTTTGGGTTAAGGAGCCCCCGTCATTCGGAAACAAAAAAGCCGAAAAGTGCTACCTCTATCGTGGCACTTGTCAGTCGTAGTTTGTTTGGTCGCAATACAGGGGTCCCAAAAGTGTTACTACTGTAGATTTTAGAGCGTTAACAGTGTAGAAGGGGCCTTATGGCATAGCATGGCTTGGCATGGCTTAGCATGACTTAGCGGGGCTTAGCATGGCTTAGCATGGCTTGGCATATGGCTTGGCATATGGCTTAGCATGGCTTAGCATGGCTTAGCATGGCTTAGCATGGCTCGGCATTGCTTAGCATTGCTTAGCATGGCTTAGCATGGCTTAGCATGACTTAGCATGGCTTATCATGGCTTATCATGGCTTGGCATTGCTGAGCATGGGTTGGTAAGCGGTGGTCGTGAGCAGCACGAAGGTTTTCTTGCAGAACGTGCTTGTGGCTGGACCTTGAGAGCTGAGCGTGGTTTTGCCCCGACCTGAGAAAAAGCGGCGGCGATAATTTGGCGTGTGCAAGACTAGGACGAGGGTACTGTTGGATTCGCTTGACCGCCCCTTAGAAATTTTGTTAGTTTGTTTGTCTATCTTCAAACCGCTGGTCATAAGACAGCTAGCATAGCGTTGCGCACAAGACAGCTACTGCATATCATACAAAGTCCCTCCTTCCTTCCTTCCTTCCTTTCTCACTCACTCACTCACTCACTCACTCATTCACTCACTCACTCACTCACTCACTCACTCACTCACTCACTCATTCACTCACTCATTCACTCACTCACTCACTCACTCACTCACTCACTCACTCACTCACTCACTCACTCACTCATCCACTCACTCATTCACTCACTCACTCACTGATTTACTCACGCACTCACTCACTCTCTCACTTTTTACCTTTCTTGCTTACTTCCCCGCCCACTTACTCACTTGTGCAGTTGTCACTTGCAGTGAATCTGTTCAGCGGCGAAGGTCTCGTCGGCAACGTGGTGCGGAACGCTGTGACTAGCATGGCGTCTCCGATGCAACCAGCGCCCGAGGTGAGAGAATACTAGAGTGTTTGCGATTTCCAAACTCTGTTGGGTTGGAAAAAATGTAAAAATAGTATTGAAACCCGACGAATGTGATAACCCAAGGCCAACCAACCCACGAAAAATCGGCTACAAATTAGGTTGGAACTATCTTTTCCTAACATTTTTTGGAATTCTAACCTAATTTTTTCGTGGGTTGGGTTGGCCTTGGATTGTGACGTTCGACGGTTTCAATACTATTGTTATATGTTTTCCAACCCAACTCCTACCCAACCAAAGTTGGTACATCGCAAAACACCCTACACCCTACTGAATATTGCATGGTTGGGCTGACCCGTGCTACGTTAGTGTTGGCCGCTTTTGCCATTTCTTACTGAGTGCGCTTTTCAACTGAGGAACTTGCCCAATGTTATAAAGTATAATTGCAAATGGGTCAGCTGTGAGTTCGACCGGTTGAATGTTCGATACGTAACTTTGCAAGCTGCGCGATACGATGTGTTGTATGCCTTTAGTCGATGAATCCTTTAGTCGCCAGCCACCTCACGTACTGTAATCACATCTTGTGGATCCTTTGGCCTCCCACCTCATATCATCATATCTCGTGGATCCTTTTGTTTAGTCGGTGCTTGTGGATCCTCTAGCCTCGACCTCATCTCATCATATCTTGTGGATCTTTTGGATCAATTGAATATTTTGGATCTTCTTGTCGCAGGTTGGACCTGCGCAGGCGCATCGTGTCTTGTGGATCCCCTAGCCTCCACTCCATCTCGTTGTATCTTGTGGATCCTTTCGCCGCCCCCTCAGCTCATCGTATCTTGTGAATCCTCTAGCTTCCACCTCAGCTTACCATACCTTGTAGATATTTTGGTTATTTTGAATGTTTTGGATGTCTTGTTGTCGCAGGTTGGATCCGCGGATGCGTGGTCTTTCAAGAACACCGCCTTGGCCGCCCAGACGTTCATCCTGTCTTGCACGGCCCACGGCCTGGCCACAGCGCCAATGGAAGGCTTCGATGCAAGAAGGTGACGCACGAACTGCTATTAATATGATATTTACCAAGTACTAAATGTAATCTTACCTATACGGGGCAGCCCCACTCCGAAGGGATATCTTGTGCCAGGTACTACATAAGGCTTCAAGCATGCCGAACCTTTGGAATACTGCTGTAGGCGATCGCGGTATCCGACAGTACCAGTACAGTACTACTTAGAAGAGGTCAGTTCATCAACGTAAGCATGTAGAGGTCAAGTCATGAACGGAAGCATGTACCATATTATTCTGATATATTCCAGTCTGATGTTGAATACGGTGCTGTTTCGGAAATCCATCATCGAGCACAAAGTATGCCGTAGAATGTGCGAAACACCACTATATTCACGATCGGACTGGCGGGCCACACCGCCAATGGAAGGCTTCGATGCGCGAACGTGACCACACCTTCCACAAACTGATATTACATTCAAGGCTACCGAAAGGAAATGACGTGTTCATCTACCTACTACTTCGTACTGTAAGAAGTTTCTGACAGTATTGACCGGTGTTGGAGATCGATCTAGGGTTATATTCAGAGTTAGAGTTAGAGTTAGGGCTAGGGTTGGATAGCAGTCTAGCTAGGATCAGGACTGGGGCTAGGGTTGGGGTTGGATAGCAGTCTAGGGTCAGGGGAAGGTTGGGCTAGGGTTAGGTTAGGTTTGGATATGAATCTACAGATGTAATTAGATCCCTCAAACTAACAAACTTTTGGCTCCATTTTTTTCTTTACCTTCAATCTTTGCTGCCACAGCGATAGCCGCTGTAAGTACCATTTAACTGTTAATCATATTTACTGTAACCCTTTAGGAACCCAGATATGCTGACCTAAAATGAACCTTCTAGGAAGAGCGTGCATCATCACAAGTATCATGATCCTGCGGGCGTATCGTGCATCCTTTCCGTCGCACTTCGGACATATTGTTATAGTATTCCCTATATACTTCGAAGTAATACCCCAGCAGCCCTAGCTATCGTACATCGTATACATCGTATACATCGTGTGGCACGTTACATGCTGTAGTCGTCGCTTTTTTCCAAGTCTCAAAGGAGCTAGTATTATACCAGGTACTATGTACCTGGACCTGGTAACTATTATTACTATTATATCATGTAGAAGTTTCTCGCCCCTCTCCACCCCCACACACCCTGCTTCTCCGGCTGCGCAGAGTTCGGGCTGTCCTTGATGTACCGGATCGATACGGCATCCCGATGGTCGTTTGCACGGGCTACCCTGCACCTTCGGGGGCCGGGGACGGGGGGGACACAAGGGGGGAGACCGGTGGCAAACGGTGGCGATATCCGGCGGAAGAAGTGGTGTTTGACGGAGCGTTTGGAGTTGGAATGGCAGGAATTGATCCAGTGGTGCCGTAGATGGGGAAATTTGTAGACGGATGTTGGCGTTTTTGGCCCTAGATGGGGGGGACAAGGGGGGGTGAGACCGGTGGCAAACGGTGGCGATATTCAGCGGAAGAAGCGGTCTTTGACGGAGCGTTTGGGGTTGGAATGGCAGAAATTGACCCAATGGCGCCGTAGATGGCTCCCCCTAAATACAGGACGGGCATGCAACAAACTTCCTGCCGGTCGCTGGGGGTCAATTTCAATCTTGCACGTCGGCCCAGACCAACCCGACCCCAGACCTAACCCCAACCCCAACCCTTTGGGGGGGCTGGAGGTTGGCAGAGGCAATCGCGCGGCTCCGCAGCGTGTTTTGTTGGCGTTTAAAACAAAATCCGGATGGCTGAAAGGCCAGCCTCGACCAATAATACCAACGACTGGCAGGAATGTTTTTGCATGCCATTCCTACATTTTAGGTCGATCACGGGAGATGGGGGTTTGCAGATGGTGTTGGCATTTTGGCACTTGGCAGGCATGTGCTATGGCATGTAACGGCAGCAACATTTACGGGGGTTTTGTTGGCGGCATGCGTGAACAACGAGGGAGATCCTAAGGCTGGGATAGTTGGCCGTTTGTTTTAGGAGAAAGCGAAAACACGAGAAAACGACAAAGTGGAAGGACGGCATACCTGTCGTGGACACATGCTAGGGTTGTGGTGCACGTAATTTTTCGGGGGCTCTTCACTTGAATAGCGCTGCACTTCACCCAAAAACTTTGAAGTGCAACCGGATGACCAGTCCCATGGCCCAGGTACACAACGAATACATTGCACAACACAACTGGTATTCCAACGATATTGGGTAGCTCCTCACTTCAGGAGCTCCGTCAGTCAGAAATATTTTGGCCAAAAGCCAAAAAGAGGTACAGTACATCTATCATAGCATCCGTCCATTACCGTACTCACCTCTCGTCCGGTCGGTTAGACCCCTTCCTTGTGAATACGCAGACGAAACTGCTATATATGGGCGACACCTAATTGCAAACCGGGTATGCAAATAATGCTGATGATATCATACCTCGACCCTGCTCCCGCTGGGCATCTTGATCCTACCCCGACCGGATCCTACTCGGGCCTGCGGGCCTGAGCCCTCTAAACTGATCCTGGGTATAAAACTAGCCGCCGGCAGGGCCCACCAAGCACCCTGATCCCACGCTTACCTGATCCAGCAAAATCGAGGGTTTCCATCAAGTGGGCACAAAAAAAAACACAAGATACTGAAACCATCATATTCCTCCGTTTTCTGAGCTTTCCTGTGAGCTAAACCTCCAAGTTGTCTGACCAAAAACCTAAAAACGGTAAATCAGTGGTTTGTTTCTACGCCAGTTTACGGTACAGAGGGGGAAAAAAACAGCTCAAGGCCCGACAAACCTTTTAAGGTACACTGAATCCAATCTCCACGATACACCGTTTTGTGGCGATCGTTGTCTGGTGAGTGAAATTACTGTAATATACACAGTGAACGTTTTTTTATAATGAAAGCAAATAATCACGAACGCCAGCAAATTCCGGGAAAATGTCGAACCTGAAACCGTTATTTCTACTCAAGCAAGACGTCCAGCGTACCCAGGGTCCGCACTGATTATTTTTCCTGCTACGGCTGCAGACCGAGATAAGAACTCCATGGTCACAAATGAGTATTATATTTTTGCCATCCGACAATGTGTAGCATAAGCTTCAGTGTTCCATCACTCAAAAACTTTCCCAGAAAGAAAACCAAAGGAAACCAAAAAAAGTTAACAAAATATAGGCACGAAGCCTAACTCCCTTCTGTACCTACTTCCGGTTTGGCATCGATCATGATTTGTCATCCGACAATGCGCAACATGAGCTTCAACGTCGATCACTCACAAAACTTCTTATAAAGAAGAAAAAAAAACAGGGAACCCAAAAAAGGAAAATTAGTATGTGTTTTTTGCCATCCGACAATGTGCAGCATGATCTTCAACAACGATCACTCACAAACATTCCTAGGAAGTAGAAGAAAACCAAAGGAAACCTAAAAATGGAAAACCATTATTATTTTTCTTGCCATACGACAACGTGCAGCATAAGCTTCAACGTCGCTCACCCCAAAAACTCCCAGAAAGAAAAGAAAACCAAGGAAACTATTGTACGAAACAGAGAGAAAAAACCGACTATTGTAACTGTCGCTAGATGACACGCACAATACATTACCGTCGTAAAGATCGCCGATTGCGGATGGTGAACGACATAAAATAGATGCTATTTACGGGGGTACATAGTAATTAGGACCAAATATGATTAGTAAAAATAGGGTAATATTTAGGTTTTTGTGTTATCGTAGGTCCTGATTACTATGGACCCCCGTAATAGCTGATTTGGCTGGCTGATTGGTCTATTACGGAGGGCCATAGTAATCAGGACCAATTATGGTTAGTAAAAACAGTGGAACATATAGGTTTTTGTGTAAATCATTGGTCCTGATTACTACGGCCCTCCGAAAATAGTCGATTACAGATACTGTACCAGGTATTATCTAGTAGCACTGAAACTCGTACGAGGCTCCTCACGTGAGGAGCTCCCTACTACATCATCCAAACACTGACTTTTTGAGAAAAAAAAATAAAGACGCATGCTACGGTAGAGATGCACGATTTTTTTTTCTGAGACTCCTCACTTAGCAGAGCTCTATACCTCTCCCAAAAAACTGGTTTGGGGAAAAACAAAAGTGCTAGCCGATGAAAAAAAGTCCCATGGCCTACGAGGTAGTAGGTATATAGCGAAAATTCCTGCAAAAATGAACTAAAATTCCGACGATTTTGGGTTAAGGAGCCCCGTCATTCAGAAAACGTCTCAGTAAAAAAAATGCTACGTCGATCGTAGCACGCGTCCACATTGCAACCCAATGTACAATCCCACGGCCTACAGGTATACCAACGACATATTGAGTAGCTCCTTGGTTGAGGAACCCCTTCAGACCGAGCATTTTGACCAAATAATGCTACTCCTGCTCATCGTACCAAACTATGCTACTCCTGCTCATCGTACCATGCGTGGACTACCCAATCCATCAGAAAGAGCCTTCTCCCTTACGCCTTTTAGAACTGCAAAAAACTATCTCACATTTCATTCCAACTAGTAGAGTACCCCCCAAAACGTGGGTGCAGTTCGAACGGGGTTAGGCCAAATAGCCATCCGCCTTTCGCCGCACCCTTGATGCACGAATTAAAATAACTAAATAAAAACTCCTTCGAATAAAAATATAAAATACAAATACGTACGTACAACCGGGTTTAATCCTTTTCCCGCTCCAACCACGATTCCACACAAATTCCACGCGGTTCGCTTCCTAAAACCTATGCCCCCCAAAACATGGGTGGACTCGAGATACGGTAGAAGACAGACACACTCCCATTTTCACTACGGGAACGGCCCTGCCGGGACACTCCCATTTTCACTATGCGAACGGCTCTGCGTCTCACTCAACAACGCGAGAGTTAAAACCACAATCCATGGCGGTGCATACCGCGAACCAAACAAGCACAAAAAAAGCTTATCGTAAGACTTGCAACATCAATTGGGGAGACACTTGCAAGAGAGGTCCTAAGCCGCTGAAACACGAGGCCTTAAAAGTGCTCCCCGTACCGCTGGAAGTGGCCATACCAGAAAAAAAGCAATTAATTCGAAGCTATCACCCATAGGCAAGAAAGTATGCACCAGGTGCGGCGGAAGTCTGCACACACAAGTGGTTCTTAGTAGGATGCAGCTCACCCTTCATGCGACTCGCCGAACACCCCACGGCGCTTCGCGCATTGGTGCACGCGATGTCTGCCTGGTCGGTGAAAACCCGGCGTGCTCCGTCCCGGCATTGTAGGGATGCGAGGGTCTATGGTCATACGACTACGGCGATGCATGAAATGAGCAAACCCCCTACCGAGGCCTTGGTTGGTACAGTTTTAAAGGGCGTAAGAACAAGAACAAGAACAAAAAAAATCCTTTGTAAAAATACCAAAAGAAAAACGGCGAGCGGTATATGATATCATCCACCTTTTCTTTTCAAGAGTTAAAAAAAAAAAAATCGGTTGGCAGTCGAGTCGCCTACTGCCCACATTCTGCGGTGAGCGATATGACATCATACAAACACGTTTTCTTTACAAAGGTAAAAAAATAAAATCGGTTGGCAGGCAAGTCGCCTACCGCCTTTGTTCTGCCGCTTATCTACTGTCTCACAGCAGTATCATAGACTGCACAGATCGGACAGATCACGATCTAGATCATCTAGATCCTTTATCTGTCCTTATGATATGTAGATCAGGATCTGTGCAGTGCATATCCAACCCAGGAAACATGTGCTAGATCATTCAGATCATCCGGCTCTTACTCGGCAACATGATCTATAGGCCAGCAGATCGTATAGACCAGGGATCTATTTGCCCTCTGAAAGACAGATCATGAATGGGGATCTGATCTGTCCGACGTGTGATAGACTGTTAGAGTTATATCACAACCACTGAGCTAACAGTCAGCGCTGACTGCTAGCCCAGTGATAACGTATAACATCAAGCAGCAATGTGTATAGACCTCATTGCTTGACAGTCGCCTTCTACGGTATAGGCCCCCCAATTTTGGCCTTACTTTTGACACTATCGAAGACCCGTGGCTTCCAATTTTCGACGGCATTTCCTGTTTTGCACCGCCGCCTGTTTTCTACTTGCTGCGGTGGCTGTGTGTGGATGGGAGGTAATCCCCCCCGCCCGGGGATGGAAGGTATTCTTCCCTCCCGATGGGACCTATTATCCCCTCCCGGGGATGGGAAGTATTCTCCCCTCCCGGGGATGGGAGGTATTCTTTCTTCCCTTCCCGGAGATGGGAGGTATTTCTAACCCCCGGGGATGGGATTTATGCTATCCCCCTAGAGATGGGAGGTATTCTCCCCCCCCCCCTCCACCCCGGGTGGCCTCCTCCACTATGCGCTCTTATCCGCAAACGTGCTGACGGGGGTGGGGGCAGTGGGGCTCTGCAAAAGGAACAACACAAACGAAACAAAAAAAGGAAAAAACGAACAAGGACAACAGGCGGGACGTATGTTTACTGTTGCGCAGCTTCTCACAATCTGTTGGAACATGCTCGTCATGCACTTTTCCAATGAGGATACAAGTTTGTCCTCTTATGAATAGACATACAGTCGTGGTTCCTCAGTATTTAATAGTGCGGCGTCTTGCCGCGCGACTTATACACGTTGCGTACATGAAGAATTCCGACCTTAGGCGCATACAATACGCGACAAAACAAAAGTCCCGCCTACGAAGGGTTCCGACATTGGGCAGACGCACTACGAAATACAAACACTCCGTTCACGAAGGGTTCCGACATTGGGTGCATACAAATCGAAAGGGTTTTACGTTAGGCGTATACGATACGTGAAAAAAAGTAGTCTCACTCACGAAGAGTTCCGATATTTGGCGTCGCATTACGACACATTTCAAAGTCAGGATTCATAGCTCTATTGAACAATAGTTGACGAAATGAACTATGAGCGACTTTGAAACAAATTTCTATTTTTTCTGGAAATCACAGCAAAACTGCTAAATGGATCTTTGTGGAAGCGTCATTCACGGGTATTTTACATTAGGGCAAAAACCTGCCCTTACGTAAAACACCTACTTCGTATGAATGATTCTTCCTATTGGGAGTGTTTGGGAGTGTTTTGGGGATCGATACGACGTATTGTTCCTGTCATGGTCAAGACGATGGACGATGGCCACATTATAGCTCTCGCGAGATGGTGAACGAGCGCACCGACCCGTACTAGCTAGGAGCGAACGCACGTAGGATGCTTTTCATCGGCAACCCGGCAGCCACAACAGAAGCAAGCATGTTCCGACCGTACAACAACTTTCGTATGGCGAGCATCTGCTGCTGCTGCTGCTGCTGTGTTTAGTTGTCTTGATTTCGAAACTCCAGGCGTATCCTATGACGACATGATACGAGTACGGTTCGCACGATGATGATTCGATCGCCGATGATATGTACAAAAATCCGTAATTTAGAAAAAGTGCACGCGCGTGATGATTCTATTAAAAGATGCTGTCGGAGAGAGGGGGCGGTCTTTTTCCTCGTATAGTTTCGTTCCACTCCGCGTACAATAACAACTGCTGATAGTGCTTCGGCTTTTCAGGTGTCGGCACTCCCAGCTCTCGTTCGCTACGAAGCAGCGTGCGCAAGTCTCTCTGTCCTACCCCTCAATGCCCTATACGAGCACTGCTTCTGCTATGCTTTCGTTGCTTCTGCGAGCAGTATTTTTTCTTTCGACAAAAACTTCGCCCTCTTCTCGTAAGTCGGCTCTATTTATTTCGATACCCATTAACTCCCATATCTTCGACAGGTAGTAGGGGATGTACATGTTTCTCATGGTGGCGCTCTTCCCTGGCGGGGTGCATTCCCTGTGCCGCCACGCTGTAGCAACGAGCTTGCGGTCTCACGTCCTAAGAACGGCTGTCCCAGATCAGCTTGGCTTGCAGTCTGCAGTCTCGAACTATGTTCTTCCGTTTTGTTTTGCCAAGTTCTAGCTCGACTCTTCCCTTGGATTGGGCTTTAACGACCAAAATAATACCCTTAAATGACTTTGAAACAAGTTATCAAGTTTGGTTCTTCATTAAACGAGTTCAGTATTTGCAATAAAAATCCATAAAAACACATGACCTATGAATCCTGACTTTGAAATGCGTCCATTGCACAACTCAAAAGCCTCGTTCACGAACGGTTCCGACGTTGGGCGCATGCAATACGAAATACACGAAGTTCGTTCACAAAGGGTTCAGACGTTAGGCGCACACAATACGTGACAAAAGCTCAAAACAGAGGTGCCTTCTCCGCTGTATTCTGCAAACATATGGTATGCTGTATAGAAAACGGGGCTATTTCGTTTAGCCATTGTTCAAGTGATCCAGCATTTGGTGAAAAAAAAAAAATGCTCGATTTGGATCGGACAAAAGCCAATCACGTAGGGCATGGGACAGGGGACGGCGCTCACGGAGGTATCAAGTCATGCGGAGGCCATGATGTTCAGTTAGGGGCGTTTCAAGTTTTTTTTGTCTCATAATACTGGAATCACACGGGGGGCACCTCAGATTCCCCGATTTCCATATTGAAACAAGCAGGGGAAGTGCCTTCTCCACTTTATTCTACAAACATATGGTATGAGGCAAAAACATTATCACTCACGAAGGGTTCCGACATTAGGCGAACGTTTTACGCAGTTCAAAGACCCGTTCACGAAGGGTTCCGACGTTGGGCAAATACAAAATACGAATTACAACAAGTTGTTTCATGAAATGTTCCGACGTTATGCGCATACAGTACGCAACCATAAAAAAGTCCCGCTTACGAAGGGTTCCGACATTGGGCGCACGCGATACGAAATACAAAAAAAAGTTCAATTCACGAAAGGTTCCGAAGTTGGGTACATACAAATCGAAACACAACATTTTTCGCTCACGACGGGTTCCGACGTTAGGCGCATACAACACGTGACCGTAAAAAAATCCCGCTTACGAAAGGTTCCGACATTGGGCGCACTTACTACGAAATACAAAAATCCGATTCACGAAGGGTTCTGATGTTGGGCGCGTTCGAATTACACAAGATTTGCTCACGAAGGGTTCCGACATAGGCGAGAGCAGTATGTGACAAAAAAAAAACGCCTACGAAAAGTCCCGGCATTGGGCGGACGCTTTTTCGAAATTAAAAAAACGCGTTCACGAAGGGTTCTGACGTTGGGCGCAGGTAGTTCGTAACACAAGTGTCGTTCATGAAAGGTTTCGAAGTTAGACGCATACAATACGCGACAAAAAAAATCCTCATTCACGAAGGGTTCCGACATTGGGCGCACGCATAACGAAATTCAAAAGGCCCTTTCACCAAAGGTTCTAACGTTGGGCCCACACAACACGAAATACACGAAATTCGTTCATAGAGGGTTTCGACGTCAGGGTTAGGGTTTTTAACCTTAACCCAAAACTAACCCTAACCGTCCAAGTATTCCCTCCCCAAAACGTGGGTGCAAATCGTAAACAACGCATTATCATATCAAACGTTCGTGTTTTCGGGAGGCGTGGGTTCCACGGAATAATCTTGGACCGCCCGCGGTGCCTCCTGCTAACACTATCCCACACTAATTCCAAGTCGTTTTCCGCCAAAACGTGGGCGCAGTTCGACGGTCGCGAAATGGCATCCGCGATACCGTTGTCGGCCGTCGGGGCCCATTTTAACCCTGTTAGGGCCCACGAAATGGACCCAAATTTACGTGGTATTACTTATGGTTTTAGAGGCATGCTCTTTGAGTGGACTTTGAATGCCCCGTTAACCACGCCAAAGCTTTGAAAAGTGATGTACTGTCTGCTGTGGTGGGCCCAAAGAGTCAGGGCTATTTGACATGGTCGTACTTGGATTATTTTTCTGCGGTTTCCGAGTGGGTGCTAAGAGGGTAAATGACAACCAAGCACGGAACAAAGGCGGTATCAAATCAAACCTTGTCTTCGAGAGCCGTAGGTTCTACGGAGTAGGCTTGGGCCGCCGTCGGTGCCTCCCGCTAAAATTACCCCACAATAGTTCCATGCAGTACGAACCCAAAAACCGTGGGGTGCAGTTCTCAACTCATTTACGACTACTGTAAAAATTAGTCCACACTAATTTCAAGTAGTTTGAACAAAAAAAGTGGGTGCACCTCTTAACCCTTTGACTACTGCAAACTGGAGTCCCAGACCTAGATCATTCACGGCGACATACCGTAATATCCTTTGAGAACGCCCTGGTCTATGAGAACGCCCCCCCCCAAAAACACCGCCGGTGAAGCCCAAAAACTTTGAGAGTACCCTGGGGTAATCGTTTTTCTTTATTTCTTTTTTTTTCGCCCCCCTACCTCTGAGTTCTCCCCGAGGTGTTCTTTTTTCGCCTAATTTTTTGGCCGCCCCACACGGGGCGTTCACAGAAAAATCCAAGGCATTCATTCCGGCAACATTGTTGTTGCTGTTGTTGTTGTTGTTGTTGTTGTTGCTGCGGTTGTTGCTGTTATTTTTTCACATTAAAACCTTTCCATCAACTTAAAATTGAGCACCACCTCGGTACTCCTGCCGACACACATTCGAGTTGCGCTGCCACAAGCCGGCCGTGGGGTGCCCCGAACAGAAAAAAAGAGACCAACACCCCGGGGACTTTTTGCCCCGGGGTGCATTTTGTTTTGTGGAAAGATCACCCCCCTACCTCTGGGAACGCCCCGGGGTGTTATTTTGCACCAAAAACGTTTATGCGCCCCGGGGGGCGTTCTCAAAGGATTTTACGGTACACACCCTGTAGCACGCGCGATCGCAGTATCACACAAGCTTGTAAATATGAGTTTCGTCGAAATACCCGATCTCACAGCTGAACTGTATTTTATATTTGGTACAAAAACGTGGGTGCAGTTGTAAATTGTAAAAGTGTTCACAAACCTTGTCTTCTTCGGGAGCCGTCGGTTCGACGGAGTAGGTTTGGACCGGTGGCGGTGCCTCCGTGGCGAGAATGGGGGCTTGTTCAGCCGGGGTGCCCTCCCGCTCCTTCCCTCTGCGGAGAAAGGGCAACAAAGGACGAAGGAGGACAAAGGGGGGGCACAGGAGGACAAATATTGATGCTGTACAGTGGGTGGCTCCCAATAGTGCAGGTATATGCCAGCCCAATATACCGGCATTATTCAGGGCACCGGCACTATTGGGGGTAGAATTACTATACCAGGTAAACAGTTACTCTAGAGAGTTCCAGTCATGCCAAGTGATTCCACCGGCACTATAGAGAGCAGTGGCACTATCCAACCGGCACTATTGGGAGCCCCCCACTTCATTTCTTTGGGCTGTGAGTGGGCTGACTATAAGTCACCGATTAGTTACTTGTTGGCTAACAATGGTCCGCCAAAGAGCGATCAAAGAAGACAAAGTGGGGCACAGGAGCCGGGGTGCCGTCCTGATCCTTCCCTCCGCTGAGAAAGGGCGGCAAAGGACGAAGGAGAACAAAGATTGATGCTGTACTTCATAGGGCTGTGAGATGGAATGGCTGACTACAAGTCACCGACTAGAGGCCGACTACAAGGACAAAGGGGAGGACAGGAGGACATATATTGATGCTGTATTTCTTAGCGCTGTGAGTTGGCTGCCTATACGTCACCAACTAGTCACTAGTTCGCTCAGTAGTACCAGGTACTACAGTAGGATCAGCCAATAATGGTCTTGCAAAGGGTGACAAAGGAGGACACAGCGGCGCACAGGAGGACAACGGTTGATGCTGTAATTAATAGAAATCGTATAGCCGTCGTTAGGAACTCGCGCAGCAGGATATCTACAACTGCCGCCAACTTTCGTGCGTTGGTTGCGTAATCGTATAGATGAATCTCGGTCGACGGCGGACAGGAAAACGGGCTTCAGCCATCTCGAACGAGGTCCTTATTTTTTGGCGCAGTGCAAATTAGAAACTCGCATTTGCTAGTAAAAATGTCGTAGTGGTATTGTTAGGGCTACGAGTTAGCTGATTATAAATCGTCGGCGTCCCCGATGGTCTAATGGGTTAACCTCGTAACCACTAAGGTCGATTTCGCTACTTCGAGCCCCCCCGAGAGTGCATACTCGTACTCGTAGGGACTCTTTCTTGTGCTAAAAATTGACATGCGGAAAGCGCGAGAGCGTGAGTTAGCAAATTTCGATGAAAATCGACGAGCGTTGGGAATGCTGAACCCTCTGCGC